>CM076575.1:1424239464-1424839464 GCA_034641835.2 Pinus albicaulis | reverse complement strand
AGAATAATACTTTTATTAAAAAAAATTAAAAAATATCATTAAATATATTTCTTATACTTGTTATATGAGGAACAAAATGTATTAAATGTATTAGTATTGCAAAATGAGAAAAAATGTAAGTAAAATATAATAGCATAAATAACAAACTGAAATATGAAGTTCAAGAGAATAACACTTTGGATATTAAAAGTAGGTTTAAAGTGACCTCTAAGTACTAAAAAAATTCTGTCTTAATCACTATTCCTATGGGATCTAAATTTATTTAAATTTTTTATTTTTTAAAATATAAAAAACTTATTCTTCCCTGTAATATTTTAGTAACTAAAACTTATATTTTTTAATAAGTAACTTACCATTAATGAACTGCAATTTTTTAATATATAATTTCTATAAATTTTTTAATATAGAACTTATAGCTTTTCATTCTTATTTTTTTATAAATTTTTTGTTTATAGTTGTTAAACTTCAGTATTTTGGGTGCCCTAAAGGTTTTTGATAGTGTTGAATCCATTTCCACTATCAAAAATGCAATTCAAACACTCCGACTACTTGACATTTTGATTTTTTTTTACCGGATTCCGGCAAAAAAACTATCGTCCGAGCTATTATTTTGCGTCGGTAGACAACTCCAAAATCTTCTCTAAACATAAAAGAAAGCTACTACTTTCCATTTTTTTAATAAGAAACTTTCTTCAAAATTTTAATAGAAAATTTCTGAAATTTTTTTTGCTTTTCATTCTATTTTCTACTAAGAAAATACAAATTTTTATTACTCTTCATTCATTTTAATATAAAACACATACTCATCCAAAGAGAAATTTGTATAGTATGGAATCAAGATTAGAATTTTTAAAAAGCTATTACAAATCGTTCATTTTAATAAAAAACTCTTCCTCAACCCAAAATTCTGTATCATATCAAGATCATTGTATTTATCGGCGAATCAAATTGTACCGACGAATTATCGATTTTTTTTGCCCAATACGGACGAACTTGGTAACTAGGAAGGAAAATATTACAACAAACCAAACAAAATCAGTATCAACAACTCAACGTCCTTTATATCAGATCGCTAGATAGTTCAGTTGAACTCAATTTTGGTCTCAGTTACACCAAGGATAAAACCTTGAATCCCCTGACGAGTATAATGCAGAAACCAACAAACAAATTCAAACCTCTTCTTAAGTTTAAAAGCTACTCCACATGGTCGAGATATTTCAGAGACGAATTACTTGAATTATGTTAATTTTGCACTGTTCTATGTTGTTACAATTACTTTAGCCTAATCCTTAACTTCAATTAGCAATCAATTCAATTCTTCAATAAAACAATATAAATTGTAGATAGAACAATAAATGAAAATGAGCATGAAGAGACAATGAAAAGCAATAAGAAGAGGCACTAGTATTGGTCAAAAACCAGGGAAAAAACCCACAAGGGGGAAAACCCTTTCAAATTATTCTTCTTATTAGATTGTCATAAAATGTTCAACATAGAGTACAATGATTCAATTTCAACAATGATTCAAAGTCAACCTTTGACTATCCAAATAGACAAATCAATATCCAATCAACGATGCATCTCAAAAGTCAAATTTGGTCAACCGTGTCCCTCCATTAAATCTGGTCTTGGTTTTCATGAAACTGTAGAAGGAGAATCTAGCTCACAAGATAACAAATCAAAGTATGAAAGACCAAATAAAGAGATAAGAAGTCAACAATCTCAACATACAAGGAAAATGAATTTTCAAAGGAAATCATTTGCTCCCAATAATAGAAACATTAATCGATTCTCTCATCTGATTAATGATGTTGAATGTTTTACATGTCATAACTATGGACACTTTGCAGCCAATTGCAGAATAAAATTCACAAGAAGATCATCAAATCCTAGATAATCGGTTTTCTTTAAAGGATATTGTTTTGATTGCAACATATTTGGTCACAAATCTATTGATTTCAATAGAAGGAATATGAAACAAAAATATCATGATTCCTATACACCCTTTTGTGTTCATGTAAGATTTTATACTTGTAACAAGTTTGGGGAAGTAGCAAAAGAATGTAGGAACAAGTCAATGGATCTTCACAGACAACAAGGCAAACAACTAAACAAGAATATTGTTACCAAAAGACCTGAGAAATATGGATCCACCAACACTTCTCATATTAAGCAAAAGGAAAAAAAAAGGTGCGACCTTTCTCTCTGTTGATTTGAAGACAAAGATGAATGATTCATAGAAAACAGGTGCTCTCATCACATGACTAAAGATAAGAACAAGTTTGAATCTCTCCAGAAAAACAAAGATGGTAAAGTTATTCTTGAAATAGTGCTCCAACAAAAGTTCTAGGAAAAATGTACATCCAATCTTGATAAGTATACAAAAGCAACTGGTGCATTATTAGTTCAAGGGCTAAAGAAAAATATTCTAAAAGTAGGTAAAATAGTTGATAAATGACATATAATTGTGTTTACATTAACTAAATGCAAATCATAGAAGAAAAGACTAGAAAGGTTATAGCAAGAGGATTAAAAAATGCATACAAATAATATGTGATATTAAAGAAGAAGTCGAGCATAAATAAGAGGCATATCTTCTCTTCTTCAGATTCAGAGTAAAAGAAGACAAACTCTATTGCAATCTATTTTTGTTTAATGCAACCTGCTAATATTAAATGCATAAGTAAATGTGAGGTACATAACCTCATGAGGAACAAGTGATGATTATCAGGTCCGCGGGATCAATGATGTATTATCTCTGGGGGAACTATGCATGTGTATCTTGATCATTCCATATGATGTTTTTATATTATTTTGATGATGTTTATGGTACTGACATTGCATCCATTGAAGTAGAAGTGAAAAGGGACATACATGATATGTTCAAGGGGAGTTGTAGCTGTAAACACCATAAATTTACTTTTTGTACGCGGACCTTATGAAAGACATCCGTGTGTATACACGAGTTTTGATCTAGACAGTCGAGTATGTTTGTATGAGATGAATAAAAAGTGGCATAGATTCAGGAGGATATCCTCATATGTTTCCATCAATTCATTATTAGTATTATGGTTCTAACATTAGTTTGTTGTAGTATGTTGACGATGCCCTTATGCTTCTTAGGTATGATTATTGGTTCATGATGAAGTTGCAAAATCTTATGTTATTGCTATTGCTGAAATGGTTCTTCGATGCATTTACTAGTTGATATGATGGATATAGTTGGCACATGTTCAGGGGGAGCATCTGCTATGCTTCTAGTTCATTGTTGGCATTATGGTTTCTTGAGAAATTCTTGTTGCATGATGGGTTTATGATGAGTACATCATTCATTGTTGATGTATAGTTGTTTTTCTATTGCCTCTGAAGATACATATTTGTTATCATGAGTTACCAATGATGCATAGATTGAAGTTATGAATGATGCATATATGTTGCTTGAGTTTCATATTCTTTTTGTTGTTAAATCTTGAATATATGTATGCTAAAGATGTGGGTTGATGATGATGCCGATTAGTTCTCTGATTTGTGATGCTGAAATTTCTCAATGTTTATGCATTTACATGTTGCCTATGGTGTTTGATATTTCTATGGTTCTTCTTATACGATAAGAGAGCACATTGAAATTGATGACATGAGGTCAAGGGGATGAGTAGCTAACAAAAATTTATTGTACTATCTCATGCTTATGCTACAGTTGACTGGTGATGCTTGGAGCATTGCATACTTGGTCACATGTTGATGATATTGGAGAGATTTATGCTACACTATATTACCTTACATGTTTATGATGAGGATGTTCTCTATGACATCTATGTTTCTTCTATAAAATGTTTATGTTACAGATTCCTATATGGTGCATGGTTGTTTCCGATGATGATCATGGTCTTTCTACCTCATTGTTGAGGTTCCTATTTTTTGTTATAAGCATCATCTATTTCTCTTAATGTAAAGGTCAAGAAAATACCCATGTTGTAAATAATTTTAAAATTCATTCATGTATGGGCTATTGGGATCAATTCATGTCATGTATGTAATCCCATTATGTTGGGACATTGATGTAAAATTTGGGACCAATATGTAAACCCAATATTTTGGGTAGTTGATAAATTAATTGGTGATAGGAAATGTCATATTTGTTTGAGTAATAAAGTCTTGAATACATTCAAAAGATTCAACATATGATTAGGGGGAGAATGGTCAATATGTAGATTTCATGATTCATATTCAATGGGTCAAACCTTCAGCAATCAACACTACAAGGGAAGTACTTCATTAAGCCTGGTTCAACCCTTTTCCCTTGATTTCAGAGGGGGATATAAGCTTGGTGTTTGGAGAGAAGTATTGATATTTGCAGGCATGTTTGCAGGTGGTGTCCTAACACCAAAGTTATTTCCATCAAGTCCAAAGGGGGAGATTGTTTGTATTATGACATTATGGCTAAATTTGTTGCCCTTGATGGAAACCTACTTGATAAAGATGCCAACATTGTGATAATATAACTCATGCATATTGGTACAAATGCTACAAAGGATATTTTTAGAGAATTGGCAATTCAGTCACAGATGAATGAAAAAAGTGAAATTTGAGAAAGTATACATGGTTCCTGTAAATAAGGGCCGCGTACATGTGCAGGTGTTGTGATTAAAAATAATTTATATACTCGGAACGATGGTAATCTGGATACCATGGGTCATTACCTTGGTATTGGCCCATAGTAATGGTCATGGCAACATTTTTTTGATCTCATAATAGAATACTAATGACATTACCAAGGTATTTACCTAAGGTATTGGCTAAGGCTAAAACTATATAAGGAGATGAATATCAAGGTGTTAGGTGTGCAAGTAAATGATATATATTTGTGTGACTTTATTTGGAACAAGTGTGCACTAGGAAGCAAGGAGATAGTTCATATCTGAAAGTGTTGAGAAGACTGATGAAAATAATTGCTTGATCTATTTATGTTTGTAATGTTAGATCTATAGCTATGATGGTGATTTGATATAAAAATAGTAACGCATGTCGATATATGGGTTTAAAAAATATTTTGAATTGCAAAAAGGTTTGATTTAGTAACTCAAGATCTGTACGTAGGTTTTATCCTGGCTTGTCGCGTACATACACGGATCTGGTTCAGTAAAGTAGCATATAAATTATGTGATAATTTACTCTGTATAATGAAATATATACGTTGGGGTCAAGCATGGTAGTCATGTACATACAATGATTTTTCTTATGGAAATTGCATATATATGTTATGGTTTGCAATGTGCCTTGATAATGATACTTGATGATTTTTTCTTTATTTTCTTCTATCTGTCAATGATGTCTCTATCTTGATGATCCGTGTCTAACAATGATGATTGGGTTGATTGATTGGAAATGATGTTAGAGTGTGGGGATCTATGATTGGTTCAGTAATATGTGATTGATCTATGTATGGTCCAGTGATTGTTTCAGTATTACAATTATTCATGATTCAATTTTTAGTAATTTAAGATCTGTACGCAGGTGTTATACAAAGGACACACATACATATGCAAGTTTTATTCAGTATAGTCACGTCCATATTATGATATTTGTTTGTTTTGGTTGGGCTCTAGATTCAGTGGTTTGATCCTTCAGAAATTCAATTGATTTACAGTGTTTCAGAAAATCAGATTCATTATTTCAGTTTGTCATATCAGTTTGGGTTTATTTTTGATATGGGTCCAATTTGAAATTATGATGAAAGGAAACCTACATGTTGTTTGATGATTGTTATACAGGTGGATCTAATTTGAAACATTCTAAAAATTAGTCCACAAGGCGCTTAGGGTTGCAACCTTCAGAAAGGGAGTAGGAGATCCCTTCTGGTAGGAGTCGGTAAATGAGTTTAGGGGGTTGTGGCTCCCTTCTAGTAGGTGATGGAGAACGAATGGAGGTTGTAGAATCTTGCAGGTGGGTGCTTGTGTACTGGTACGAGTCTGCATTTGTAAAAAAAGGTAATGAATAATTCCTTTATTTAATAAGAAAGAAGACAAAGACAATAACAATGGTGGATTTCTCCAACATTGAGTTTCCACCTAAAATCCCAATGTTTTATGTGTGTTTCTTATGAGTTGTGACTTTTCTATTGTTTATTACATACTAAATGGTTAATGAATAAATGATGCAATGGTTAAGATAACTCACCAATGGAAGTTATGATAAATTAAGTAATTTGTATATACAATATTTTCATTCGTTGAAGTCGCGTACGTACGCTAATTTCATAAAGAACAATAGAAAAATCTGAAATGAAAATTTAAAGTGAGTAAAAATACTGATTCACCCACCCCCTCTCAGTATTTTTCCCAACAACATGAGGGAGATCCACTAGCTATGCAAGGATCACACCTACTCAAGTCTTATCAACCCATTGGCCAGATGGGAATGCAATCCCAAAAATCCCCTCTTTTGGGTAGGATGAATACTGGGGTATAATTTTTCAATCAGGATAGGGGGAGATACCCATGTGGATCACACACACCCTTTGGTGACAATAGGTGACTTCCACTTACCTTAGAGGGTAAGGATCACATCCATCCTATTGACTAGAGATACCTCAAACCCATGACCTATTAGGATCAATTCCTCTCCCTGTGATCTCAAAAATGGGAAAAGAGCATAACTTAATGCTCTTGATTATCCGAGATCCTTACCCGAGAAGGTTACATCCATCAGTCCAAGCTTCTCTTTGAAGACCAAGAACTTCCCTTTGCAAATCCTTGGTGAGTATGTTTGCTATCTGTTTTTTTGTCGATATGTGATTGAGTCTTACCACTCCTCTCTATACCAAGTCTCAAATTTAGTGGTACTTGATCCTTTTGTCCTTTGGTACATGAAAATATACAGGGCAAACAAATAACCTAAGATGACCAATTTCGGGTGTTGTAACCATTATATATATATATATATATATTTTAAAAAAAAAAACAGAAGAATAAAAAGAAAATAAGCATAAGTGTGGGACTCTTTAAAATTTGTAGCTTGTAAATTTTTAATATTTTTGCTGCAAGCCTAATGTTATAGGCTCAAAGTTTTTGTAAATATTAATATATATTTTTAAAAGGGGGTGGGCCAACCCCCACACACGCCAAGCAGAGAAAGAAGAAATTAAAAGGCATGCAACTCTTAAAGCGCGTCATTGTAACTTTGATCAAAGGCACGCTAAAACAAAGTCTGACATCACAAAATGCATGGACGTTATGTTGATGTGTGCCCCCGAGGGGTGGTTTTGAAAATTCAACCGTGGGGGACATTTACGACCGTTATAAACCCCAAAATCACATCGAAGCGAACCCACTTACCACCCAAGGTGCCCCCGAGGGTGGTAAATGGTTTCTGTTAATCTGACCAAGCAACGACAAGCGAGCGGGTTATCTTACAACGTCACCTTCCTTCCCACCACCTCACCCTCCGTACTTCCACTTAATCTGACACAACGTACTGCTACGTCATTTTCCTGTACTTTTTGTCTCTATTGTCATAATTTCAATTTTTCTCTCTTTACCATCCATAAAAATCCACTTTCGCTCATTTTTCCATTTCATTCAAATTTTTCGCTCTGACACCACTCTCAAATAAATTGATTTCGCCAGTAATTTCTCTTGAGTTTCCCAGGTATTTAAATTTTCTCTCCACCTTGTATTTCTTTAAACATAAATTCAAAATGACTAAAAATTATTCCTTGTCTGTTTCATCAACTCACATACCCTTAATGTACATGGAAAGAGACAATTTTTATCCCGTTTGTCATTTAAATTTAATGGATGTTTGTCAAAATACGTTGGTCAGTCAAGTTGAGTTAGAAATTTTCCTGCGAGTGGTTAGGTCTGGTCTATGTGTTGCAATTATTCGTTGAACGTACTCTTTCCCAAAGTTCATTAGCTGGCTTACCTCATCCTTCTATCCACACAAGTTCTATGTAATGAATTCACTCGGTGAGAACATTTTGTAGGTGTCCTCCTTATTAATTCGACAAGCCCTATTTTTCCCTCAGTCTGACAACTACACAAAATTCACCGATAAAATCCTCCTGTTTGTGTATCAAATATTGTCAGCAGAAGATAAAATTAAACTTTTCAGTCTTATTTTTCCTCCAAATGTTGTTCTTCCACTAGAGTCTACAAAGTTTCCTCTAAACCATTTTTCTAAAAAATACCAACCAATTTTGTCTGTAATTATGGGTGTTTTAGGTAGAGATGGTACTTCAGTGATTGATTCTCAAACCTTAGGGTTTTTCCATCTCGTAATGCAAGTTGATGTTGTGTTGGATATTCCTACTTATTTGGAACATTCCATTAACTTGCAACTCCTCAATTTTAGCATTTATGTATGTTTTAGGTTCCCTTCATTGATGGTCTACTTCTTCCTCTATGCACATGTGGACCAATTAATGGACTTGGGTCTAAATATTGTTGATACAAACAAACAGAAGTAGACGGTGATAAATTGGACTGATATAGTCAGATGTAAAGAAAACAATGAAATATTATCTTACTACATCGTTGCTTTTATGTCAGTAGTATATAGAAGTATCAATAACACTGTTTCTCCAAGAATTCTGCCATAGGCACAATCCCTGTTACAATTGAGTAAATATTTAAAGTTTGGTGATTGGTTTCTATTTGAAGAATACATGGAAATAAGATTGTACGGTGCATAGGTCTCACCTTACCAACTTCCCATTTTTGTGCATATGAGGATTTTTGCATTAAATTTTATCACACATAGTTTAAATGTGGATCAAGTCCACTTTTTCCTATCCAAAAAGGGGTTTTTGTTTAAATTGGAAAGAACTGTAGGCCCCTTTGTTGTAAATAATAGACAAGAAACAAAATAAATTGAGAAAATGTTGCAGGAAATGAATTTTTAGCAGGGGAGAATTGGAAAGATCTGATCACGAGTCGAGTACTACTCTAACCATCGTGTATGGTATGAAGATCTTTTAATTGACCATGGATTATACAGGTTTAAATGAGCATGTTATTCCATTGATTATAGTGCATAAACACATAAACACATAAACATAAATAAATGAACTTAACATATCAAGAAGCACAAACACGTAAGTAAGAGACAGACAACTAGTTGGTAACGGAGTTCACCCCTCCATCTCTCTAGGATTACATAAGGAATATATATAGTTTTCCTCACCCAATCTCCAACAAAGAGCATTAATTACAAGACCCACAATTGTAGGGCCTAACTACAAGGAAGGAAAAACCAATTCCATGAAAGTAGGACCTCCAACTATCTCAAGCTCATAATTGGGAAATGTCTCAAAACCACCTAAAAACTCTTCAACCATGCCCTTGATTTTCTCAACCTATAATTGAGAAAAATAGAGAATTGGTGTGAGGTGGTTTCTCACATAAAAATCAATTTCCCTAATTACATTAAATTAATAATATGTGAGACAAATTTTCTCTCACAAATATTAATCATTTATATCAATAATGCATGGGTTTAATCAAATTCATAATTAAATGCATAAGCATAATTTCACCCACTTAAATACTTGTCACCAACTTCAAATCAACATGGCAGAAAGCTCTTTTCATGTGCAAAGGTCCTTCCAAATCACACCTCCCCACAATGAAACTTTTGGTCTCCAAAAGTATCAGCTTCAATCCATCATCGACCTTATGAAAATTTCTCTGAAAGGCACATTCCATCATGACTCCTTCACCTAATGTACTTCAGAATCGGAACATAAGGCCAACACTTGCAACTACTGCAATGCAAATGCCTAAAAAGGCACATCCCTTTAAGATTCCTTCACCGCGGTCCTTCAGAATCAAAACAAAAAAGGCCACATCTGCCTAAAGCTGGAAGCTGTAGCTGATGATACCTGTTTACATATTTTGGAGCAATTTCCAAGAGTTCATTGGTCAAGTTTACATGCCAAAATGGCTTAGGAAAATCTCCTCATTCAACTTGATTACAAAGAAGCCAACAAGGCTTAATGTGCAAAAACACGCCTCTCACTCTCCCTCACATAAGAGTGGCTAACACAAGCCTTTAAAATTCTTCGTAATCAGCTTTACATCATGACTTTCATGGTGACAAATATGGCCTTTTACATGGCATTCAAAAATTTACATGCCAAATTTTCGATGCCAAAATATAATGGAAACTATGGCCCTTTTGCATGGAAATTACAAACAATTTAATGTGCTAGACATGTGCACAAAGGGAAAAGTGCCAAGTTTTCAAACCCCCCCCCCCCCCTTTACATAATGTGTACAAAGAGCACTAATGGTAAAAATCCCCCCTTTGACATATTAATATTTCTGGTTCCCACGATCTACAGAGGTTGCTCGATTAGTTTGGTGAATTAAGACATCTCGAACACCTTTGTAGGGGTGCCACAATTTGGAGGAGTTGCCGACTACTTTCAATTTAACACCATATTATGTGGAGTACTTCAAAATAATATCTACAAATAGAGAAGAATAAAACTAGTTTTCAGCCAACACATAATATAAGAGAATATCATTGTTGAGAGGTCATTTGCACTGCACAAATTATGTTCGCAAGGATGCCCCATGTTTCCTCTGCTCTTCATAAGGGGGGTCGTCAGTAGGAAGCTCATATCTACATAGGGGGCATGAATTCCAAGAGCTAAAACAGGGAAGAATGCAATCCGTATGATAGCTATGCCGATAAGGTAGATGCTTTACCAACATTCCCATGGAAAGGGGATCCTTGCAGATCGCACACATTAACAGAAGTTCTAAATCTTTCTGCCCGATCCAAATTGATGGCAAGCTTTCTACCACAGCTTTGGCAACAGGAAGCGCCCTGTCAAAAAATCGTTATTATTTTCTACAAAATTTTCATGTTCATGTTTTTGTTGGAGCACAATTTCATACCCTTCCACTTTAACATAGTCCTCTAGAAATCCATAATATACATCACTGTCGTCATCCTCTTCCTCATCTTCTAAATTGAAATTAACAAGCATCTGCATCATGCTTATGAGTTCTTATCGCTCTAGTAACGACAGGTTACGAGAATCCTCCACATCAGACACCTGGTCTTCTTCCTCTTCTTCTTTGGCCACTAGAAGAACAATTCCTTCGGTGGATCCAAAGTTGAAGTTAACCTTAGCAGTAGCATCAATAGAAGCAGCAGTAGTCTCCTCTTCTCCTAGTACCTCATTCCATTGCTCATCATCCCTACTTTCTTCTTCGTCATGGACTTCAAACGAATCCCAGGAATTAAAGGCAAGCATCAGGTCCCCAATCTCCGCGTGTACGCTGGGACAACCATATGATGGGACCGTAGGGTAAGGGAGAGATCCACTGTCATCGACTGAATTGAAATTAGAGCCGACTGATTCCGCATCCTCAAGGTCATCAACAAGAGCGGTAAAGAAACAATCATTTTCGTTTGAATTCTGACTAAAGCTGAGGTTGTTCTATGTAGCTTCATCTAATTCATTGTCCTTGGGATCAACTTTTCCAATAAATCTCTCGCCTCCCAATTCAATCTCGTAGGACCTAAACCTCCTCCGCTCCTCCAGTCGACCATGGGTCTCGGAATCAATTCTCACCTTAAAATCATCCCAGATCATTCTAGGGCTTTCTTCCCATCTTCGAGGAGCTCCCGGTTCGACCTCACTTTCCCTGGCTGCATAAATATTCTATTAATCAAAATGATTACATATATATACATGAATTATAGTCTCAAGATAGGAAAACTATCTTGGATGCACAATAAGGTGGTTGAGAGAATATCTCAACCACACACCAAATTAGGAATATATAAATTTAGACACCTCCTATGATATAGGAACAAAATCCTTATATAGAGAGTCAACACCACAGACAAGTAGGAATTACATATTACAACACACCCCCTTAATGACTACTTGTCTCGTTAGTGATTCACAAAATCTAGTTGTGGTCAATCATAACAAAAGATGTGTCTGTGACTCCGATCCACCACAAACGGGAAAATCCCATGTGCATAACCAACAAAAGGATATGTCGACATCCATATAAAGGAGAAACCATCCACCATATTGTATGGGTACCAACTGCTGCAATCGCTAGTCTCATAGGATGTCCTTGGCATTTCTACATTTTCGGCTTAAATGCTTTCATTTATCTCTTGAAACTCTTGCATTCTTTTAGTGTGCTTCGCTCCTTTTCCCATCCTGCAAATCAGTCATCTACTTTGATACCACTTGATCCAATCATGGGTCAAGTACTACTCTAACCATTGTGTATGGTATGAAGATATTTTAATTGACTATGGCTTATACAGGTTTAAATGAGCATGTTAGTCCATCAAGTATAGTGCATAAACACATAAACATAAATAAATGAACTTAACATATCAAGAAGCACAAACACGTAAGTAAGAGAAAGACAACCAATTGGTAATGGAGTTCACCCCTCCATCTCTCTAGGCTTACATAAGGAATATATATAGTTTTCCTCACCCACTTTCCAACAAAGAGAATTAATTACAAGACCCACAATTGTAGGGCCTAACAAAAAGGAAGGAAAAACAAAGTCCATGAAAGTAGGCCCTCCAACTATCTCAGGCTCATAATTTGGAAAAGTCTCAAAACCACCTAAAGACTCTTCAACCATGCCCTTGATTCTCTCAACCTATAATTGAGAAAAATAGAGAATTGGTGTGAGGTGGTTTCTCACATAAAAACCAATTTCCCTAATTACATTAAATAAATAATATGTGAGACAAATTTTCTCTCACAAATATTAATCATTTATATCAATAATGCATGGGTTTAATAAAATGCATAATTAAATGTATAAGCATAATTTCACCCACTTAAATACTTGTCACCAACTTCAAATCAACACGGATCATGGAACTATGATCCACACCAGATTATTTCAAAGAAGAGGTTATAAATATCATGTGTCCCATATATCCATGAATCAAAACCAAAAATTGAGAAATTGGTAAATTATGGCATGATGGAGACACGACAAGGCCTGGATGTGGAGACCCCTATGCCTATTGAAAAGGGACTGAAAATAAGTGTTGATGTTATTATATACCTTGATGGAGAAGAATTTCAAAGCAGTAAAAAGGAAAAAAACTAAAGAAAGAGAAAAAAAAATTGCACAATTTACAGAGTCCTTCAAATGAGGATGGATTTTAGCTACAATTGGGAGGGATAAGGTGTGCACTGTCATCTCTGATTCCCAATGAAGAAGAAAAATCTTCCTTGGATGTTTTGAAAGAGACTTTTCAGCAAATTGAAGAGAAGAATGTGAAAATGAAGACTACTGTAATGAATCAGCTGGAAGCTCAGTCCATCTCTAGCTATCATACCAGTCTCCTCTCAACCATGGATTTGGAGAGGAACCAATTGAAGTTTTATTTCACCCATCCAGTCTCCCAGTCTATTTCGTCTATTTTGGATTTCAGAATTGTCAATATCTTTGTTAATAATGAATATATCCCATTACTAGATAAAATAAACTTGCACAGGAAAACATGGGAACTAATTTACAGTGATCTCAGAAAAACCTCTTTGGCAACAAATAAGTCAGAAGCTCTACTGGGAAAGATGATAAATCCATTAAAGCTTGAAAAAGAAAAATCTAGAGCTCTTCATAATCATAATGAAGAGTTTAAGAAGTTGATTATAAATCTTGGGGTGAATCTGGAGGACAAAGAAGTTGTTCAATCTTTAATCCAGGGGGCAGAATCCGAAATTCAATCTTTGAGGAGAAATTTGAAGCTACCTACAATAGAACATGTACAAACTCCAAATCTAGCCTAAGCAGAAAAATAAAAGGAGATCCTGACAAATGAGCAATTGAAAAGAAATAAAGAAGTCACATTTCTCAAGGAACAAAATGCATAACTGTTGCAAAAGATAGAAAAACATGCCCGTACAATTGTGGTGTACCTAATTCAGAAGACCCAACTAATAAGTTGACCAAGGTCATGAAAAAGCTAAAAAAATAAAATTGAACTAAATAAATTGCACAAATATTTAGATGATTCAAAAGAGTAGCTGAGAAAAAAAGAAAGGCAATTGAATATGGAAAAGGAGATGAAAAACCAAAATGACACAAAATACCAATCTGCCTGCAATGAAATCAAAGAATTTAAATACAAGTTGAAGGAAATCATGTCCCTGATCAAAGCAAGAGGATCATATGGAGAAACATCATCCAAAAAATCAGAGCTATCTGGGATGATATTTTTTTAATATCTGAAGAAAAAGTTATGATAAAAGCTTCATAAGTCATAATTCATACAAATATTAGGGGAATTTTGAGGTCTAAAATGGGTCTCCTAAGAAAAATGTACAACCAAAATAGGCTTTATGAGAACCAATAGGATTCAAGATGATGATGTCAACCATGGGGGATGATTCACCATTTTTGGTGTAAAAAAGTAAAAATATTAAAAAATAATAAAATAATAAAACTACTTTTTCAAATTGTATTTTCAACTTCTCTCCCTAAGGGTTTACTCAAATTTCGAGCGGGAGTTCTCGTTGGATGCAAAATTTAATTCCTCATCCAAGGAGTACCCATGTTGCATACTTTTGATGGACTCTGCTACATGAAAAATGAGAAATACATGAAAAAATGTGATTGCAATCACGTTTTTCATGTATTTCTGATTTTTCGTGTAGAAGAGTCCATCAAAAGTATGCAACATGGGTACTCCTTGGATGGAGAATTAAATTTTTCATGCAACGAGTATTCCTGCTCGAACTATGAGTAAAAATTTAAGGAGATAAGCTCAAAATACGAGTTGAAAAAGTAGTTTTTATTTTTGCCCTCTAAAATTTGATGATGTAATCAAATCTTATTTTATGATTTCCACTATTATTTTATAATTTCCTTTGGAGGCCCATTTTAGACCTCAAAATTCCCCTAATGTAAGGATCAAGTATAGGAGGGAGCATAGTTGGAAAACAAAATCATTAGCTAGAACACCAAATAATCTGAATAATTTAGAGCAGTTGATATTGTTGACATAACAACTGTAGTAGTCAAGATAAATAAAATGGCTGAGAGAAATTTCTATAGAAATCAGGCATAGAACAAGTTGGAAGAGGTCAACACATTTGTAACTTTTTTCAATTCTAACTTTGACAAGAGGATCAGAGTTGGGTTTCCTACATGTTGGGATGAGTAAGGAAACCTACTCTCCTGGGAACAATATGAAACACTGCTTTTTGAAGCAAAGAGTAAAATTAACTCGTCGCATGAGAAAAAAACAATCTTGAAGGGGGAAACAATTATAAATTACTTGCAGATATATTTCCAAATATTGCGGTTAGTCCATAAATTATTCACCGATACGCCCAAATACACCAAATTGACTAACTTGAGGATGGCCTACAACATGATGCTTCAGTGCCGAGTTTCTGATTTGACACTCTAGAAGAAATGTCAGAACCTGATCACACTAGTGAATGTCCGAGTTGTGGAACCTAGACCTTCATCAAGCAAGTCTGCAGTACCAAGAGCACAAGTGTCTCGAGTTTCAAAATAATTTGTTTTGGAATATTTTAAGCATATTTCATTTTGTAATTTTGAAAGGTTTGGAAATAGTTTAATATTTTTAATATTTTAAAGGACTGAATAGTTTAAAAGCAATTAGGGAAATTAACAATTTTCATAGCTGCCCATCCATGTAAAATTTTCTTTAAAAGACGACCAAGGGACCAGTTATGGGGTTCTGATTTTTGGCCTGGAGACATAATTTTGTTGTGTAATGTGCAAATTTTCTTGGAGAATCAATGAAATTTCTAGATGATTCCATATATATGTTGATTATAACATGTTCTTATCTCTTTGTAAGTCATTTATGTGTTATTCCTCTATGGAGAAATGTGTAATGAAGTTGCTAGTTCTTTTCTATTAACAAATTTAGTAATGCTTTGAAAATATATAATAATACCTGTGGATTTTAATTAAAAGTAACCTTAAACTGCGCTCCACATTTTTCATCACCTCACTATCTTAATTTTTCGTATTTTCAACTAAGGTTACATGTAAAGGATTATTTTTTCAACCTTCTGCATTGAATCTTCTCCTTTACATTCTTTCCCGTCACACTACATCTTTAGTAAGCTATACTCACATAAATTGTCTCCATCTTTGGAGGGTTTTGTCCATTTCTCCAAGAGTAGAGAATACATTACATTATGAAGGAATATCTCTAGCAAACAATGTTTAAAATTATAAAATAAAATCTTTTTTTTTTTTTTTTTGAAAAAAAATGTCCTAAGCACTAACCTCCCTTCAGCAAAAGGTTTTCCCTAGGGTTACAACACTGAGCTTCACATATGTGAATACTTCTTTGGGTGTCTTGTTGTCCAAATCTTGATGAGGGACCCTATTGAACATATGTTGTTTTTTTTTGCTTCTCCCCAAAGGAACTTTGGAAACTTTTGATCATGGAGCATAGGATAGGAAGCTTCTACAATATACTTGTTCTTCCTTTCAACCAGTCCGTTTTTTCGAGATTATAGGGCATAATGGTTTTCTTATTGATGCTTTCCTTCTTACATAAGTCTATAAATTCATTCGAAGTGTAGTCTCCACCATTTTCAGACCCGAAGATCTTGATTTTCTTCCCTGTTTGATTTTCGATCAATGCTTTGAAGTCCTTGAATGTATAAAAGGCCTCATCCTTATGCTTCAAATAGTATATCCATGTCTTCCTGGAGAAATCATCAATAAAAAATATGTAATATAGATGTCCACCAAGAGATTGCATGGGAATCATGCCACATAGGTCAGAGTGAATGAGTTGGGGAATGTCATGAGTATTGTTCTTGCTAGAGGTGAATGGTTCCCTTGTCTTCTTCCCATTGGCACACCTTGGACATACTCCACCATGTCTTGCTTGAACATTGTGGATCTCAGAGACTAACTTATTCAATTTTGGAAGAGATTCATAGTGTATATGTTCCAACCGTCAATTCCATTATTCCAACCTTCAATGCCATAGCTCACTTTGATGGTTGGTTTCATGGACCATTGCCAAAAAAGGTTTACTAATGACTCTATAGAGTCCTTCCACTCTATATCCCAATGTGAAGGCATCTTTCATTAAGGATTCCTTTGATTAGGTGTGAAAGTTTCCTTTGATGAAGGATACTCTCATTCCTTTGTCTTCCAAAGTAGAAATATATATGAGGTTCTTCTTTAGTTCCATAACATACATCACTCCATGGAGAAGAATGGATACACCAGAGTCAAAATCAAATTTGACAAATCCAAATCCCTTCACAGGATATTCAGAATTGTCTCCAAGAATAATCTTCAAACTTGTTTCCCTCTCAACCATATTTGAGAGGACCTCCTTAGACTTAGAAAAGTGTCTAAAGGCCTCACTATCTACTAGCCAAATATCATATGAATTTGGAGGAGAGAAACTAGAGAGGGCATAAATAATAATATATTTTAGAAGAGAGGAATAACCTGTTTCTGAGTTTTTTTTAATAACCCAACGTTTCAGACTTCCTAAGTGAGTCCATCATCAGGAGCAGGCATCAAACGTTCTTTGAAATGTTGAGATAAATAGAGCAAAATAATGGTTTTAGCTCTAGAAAATCTCAATTTTTCAAAGAGGGTGGCGCTATCCATTAAATCCCTTCCATGGTAGGATTGAATGTTGTTAAAAAGAGAATCCATACAGGTGAAATAATAATATACTCAAATTGATTAGTAGCCGCATTACTTTCATACCTGGAGTTCCTTGACTTCTTTTGAGGACGATAGTCATCATCACGATCATTTGAGGCATCTCTTCTTCTTCTATCATCTCTCCCTCTTTGATCATATATTCTTATATTAGTCATCCTACTATTGTTGAAGCCATGAAGGTTGTTGTTTCTTGTCCTTAGAGCATCCCTCCTTTCACAACATTCTTGAGCATACTATCCAAACTTGTGACAATTATAACACTCAGCCTTTGAAATGCCCCCGTCTTTCCTTGGTTTTCTTCTATGAGAGTCGCTAAGAGCTGGAGTAGACTTTCTTCAGTTATATGGGCATCCTCTTCCTTTCCTCTTCTTGTCTCGAGCAACAAAGGTAGATGGCTCTCCTTCTTCATTCTTATGAATTCTTCCACGAGAAATCATCATGGATTCTTCTTGATTACATTATCCAACGAGCTCATAAAATGTTGGAAGTTTGTTGTTGCTTCTTATGGTAGTAATGAAGTTTTCCCATATAGGAGGAAGACATTGGAGAGTGATTATCACCAAATCTTTATCAGATACAGACTCACTAGCAATTTTGATTTGATCTCTTTGAGATACCCTCATGATGTAGGATTTCATAGGTTCCCTCTTGTTCATCTTCATTTCTTTGAGATTGTTCTTCAAGGAGAGTGTTTAGTCAGATAGAGGTGACTTTTTGTGACAAATCTATTGTACCTTCATTTAATTATCAACCCGAGGCAAGTCTTTTATTTCAAGAGTGTTAGCACAGTATATGCAAGTTAACTAATATACACGTGCTCTTTGTCAATGTTCGGAAGGAATTACTAACTGTGGAAGCTTGTTGATCCTAAAGAAGATGTCTTAGATGGATCTTTTAGCCTAAAGCTGAGTAAGGGGATTTGGTGTTTCTCTACTGGAATAAAACAACAGTTCTATTAAACTGAACAACAGTCTAGATAAATCAAGTAGGAATTGAAATGACAGTAATGAAATTAAGCAGAACATTAGTCTAGCTAAATTGTTTCAGACATGGAATTGAATTGAATCGATGACCTAGCGATCTAAGCAGTAATGAAGCAGCTATTCAGCTAGAAATATAACTAGAATGGTGACTAGTTGTGTAATAATGAAACAACAGTTAAACAATATGACTAGTTGTGAAATAATGAAACAACAGTAGAATTAAGAAATATAACTAGCTGCGCAATAATGAAACAACATTATAACTGAGCAATACAACTAGCTGTGCAATATTGAAACAGCAGTAGAACTAAGCTAGTAGTAATGAATAGAAATAGAACCGAATGGGTCAAATCACTCATACAACTATCATTACGTAATTTTACAATGGAGTTCTCTGTAAAACTAAATTAAACAACATCAATCAATTGGTTAATTTCTTTATTATGCCATGCAATGCATGGAGATGTAGAATGTTGAAATCAATCTTTCTACGGCCTAGAAATTAACTATCATGACAACAGACGAACCAGTATTAACAAAACATTATCAGAAATGAGATTGCACTTGTATCATTCTAAGAACGCAATTACCAATGATTCATTAAAGAAGAAGAGCTGTAATTATATCAATGGAAATATGTATTAAAACTACACCAAGTTTACAGATATCGATTCTGTAACTTTTTAGAACATGAAAACGTGCGTGGAGCTCCTGGAGGTTGGGCCCAGACCTACAGAAGCCTCAGCACTGAGGAAAATTAAGAAGATAGTTACTCAAACTCTCTGTTACATCCAAGAATGCTACGGAATATAATCAGACAAATTGTTCTGGATTTTCTATTATCGGATTTCCCTCTCATTCTGTTCTTTGCCCCTTTAAAGGTGATCTTCAAAATTTCGAGAATGTATCTCAATCGACAACTCGCTACGCGTGGCTGTCGTTTGAGTTCTTAGACTCAATCTGGTCATTCGCCTTCTATTGGCCATTTGGACTACTTTTTCCTTACATCCATCGATTGGCTTTCTTTTGCTATTGGTTTAGGCATTCCTAGTTTCCTGCAGGTAAAGACAAAAAAAAAGCCAATTCCTTATTATAAATCGTCCTTTATGTCATTCGTCTATTCCTATTTTCATGATTTTCATTCCTTATTGTTAATATGAAGAGGGATTTGCTTGTAATTACAATATGATTTGCAGTATTTAATGGGTGAAAATCATACCTTAGTCTGGGCCCAACATGCTTACTTGCTTACCTTGTTGCATGTCCTCATGCAAACAAATGATTAAGATGTAACTGAGTTAAATAATAGGCGGGGTAGGGTCTCTCATTGGGTGCTCTGTAGCCTCACTTTATTTTTATGAGTGTGAAGGCAGACCCTGTGACTCCTTCTGGAAACTCGTACTCATGATTATACTCTTCAGGGGGAAGCTAGAGGAGGGGATTGTGATATCTGCAACCCAGCCAGGCGGGCCCCATGTTGTAGACTAAGCTGTTGTATAAACAGAATCTGGAAGCAGCAACCTTGAAGTTCCTGTAATTGAATGACTCTCTATTTTTCACATTATTCGTGGAGGCCATCCACCATTGTTTAGCTACTGCTATGGATGCTTCCCAGATGTCTTCAAAATAATCTCGTGCATTTTCAATGACATCTTTATGGAGAGGACCCAATCTAGACTTCACACCCGGCCTTCTCATGAAATTTTGATGTCGAATTATCAACTGCATGGGTTTCATAGGCTCCCCCCTGACCCATAGTTCCATATTATGTTCTCTTTTATGAAATATACCATAAGCTTTGGCTCACCTAATTTGGTTTTTGGCAAATGAAAGAAAGCTTGTAATTGAACATCTCCTATGAAGGGGCCGGGTTGCTATCAGTGTCATTTTCTAAAAATAAATTGTGCATTTAGAGCTCACATAAGAAGCGTTGAACTTGCTCATCCTGGTCATTACAGCATTGGATGAATTCCTCTATAGTCTTAAGGGAAGTGGATTTCCCTGCTCTTATGGCTTTAAATTTCAGAAGTAGGTACCGCTCTGTTAAGAATAGGGCGTAGTTAGTTTCCGGTGACCTACATGATAAAGCATCATCATATAGAGAGAAAATTCTAGAGATCTACTCTTTGGCTTGATCTACTTGCCTTTGGACTGCTTTAACCTTTTCTTGCTCACTTCTAATATGGGCAAATGTCTCATCTTCAGTAAGAGAGAGGTCAGTGAATTTCTTTTGCAGTGCCTAGTGCTCTTGTAATGGCACTACCTCCTTCTTGTACTGTGTCAGTTCATGCCGTAATTGCACTAACTCATTATGTACTCTTTGCTTAGCAGCTATCTCTATTAAATGAGCATATGCAGGGACTTCCTCTATTTGGATCCCTTTTTCCTCCAGAAATTTCTTCTCAGTTTGGGTGGATGTTTCAATGCTGTTTGCTGCTTCTGTCGGTACTTCAGCGTCGGTGGTGGTTGTCAAAGTGGTTTGTGTTCCAATTTCCATAGTAATTGTTGGTTCTATTTGGGTCCCTATGGTAGAAGTTTCTTCTTTCGACTTCCTGACCCTTCTTTTTCTTTTTAACTGCTTCTTCAAGTGTTTTACCAGCTTCTTCAATTTTTTACCGGTCTTTCTCAAATTCTCAATTTTTCTCATGTCTGAACCTTCCCTTGTTTTTACAAGTGGCAGGGGAGTATAATTCTCTTGCTCAAGGGTAAGGTCTAGAATGGTGTTTCCAATTACTTCTTCAGAATTTCCCTCAGTATGAGGGTTTTGACAGGGAGGAGCAATGCTACCTCCTAGTGACAAGGGAACTGTCTCTGTGTGAGAGATTTTTTCCACGAGGACAGTGTCACCTGAATCAGCCTATGATTCCAATATTTCATATGTCTGTCCTTCATCTTATACTTCACAATTATTAATGGGAGACAGGGCTTCTTTCTCTTATAGTTCCTGTTGATCGGAGAGGATATCTGTGTGACCAGAGCTGCTGGGGGAGGCAGTTTTATCAGAAAATTCTTCTTGCTCCCCTGCTTCCGATGAGTTCCTTAATTCGAGGTTTGTCCTTATTTGCCCTAGGACTAGGGCCATTTCCTCCTCAAATCATTTTAAGGGTGCCTGGGATGGTTCTGCTCCATCTATGGCATTCGGCGTTCCCTGGAGTGTTATAGCCCGTTTTTTTCTATTTGACTCTGATGTTGAGGCTCAAATTCTTTTTCTTTTTGGAGGATTTACCCTAGGAGGCTCGGTTTCAGCTCCCTCGGGGTTAACTTCAAGTTCCTGCACTTCTGGATTAACTTCTGGGTTGACAAAATTGTGCCATGCTAGATGATGTCTATCTAGCTCATGAATAATGATTAACTTTATTAATCCTTGGTGACTAACCACTGATTGGGGCCTCTTAGCTTTTGTTAGTCGAACAGTGGTATCATGCAATACAGAATTTGAAAAGGCAGGAAAATTAATTGAAATTTTATGTTTGAGTGCAGCTAAGAGTTTAAGCTGTTGGGGTTTTACCGCTTCCCGATGTCCTTCGCATGTTATGAATCTTTGGATGAATACCACCAATTCTTGCCATGGCTGGTGTAAGGAAGTAGGAGCAATCCCTCTAGCTTTTCGTTCCAATGGTTCGTTTGGGTCCTGGTATAGCGCTATTTCTTCTCGCAGGAGTAGATTCTTTTCTACCCATATTTCCCCTTGTGCTGGTATTCCAGAAACTGCTGCTATAATTTCTTCTGTGACAGGTATGGTTCAGCTGTTTACTCTGGTTTGCCCATCCCGCAAATTTTGCAGGAATTCGATTGCAATTTCTGTGTTGTGTCCTTGTAATCTATGCACATATGTCAGCCATCCTGCTCGCTAAAGAATGGCACTGGCTGCCTCTGAAATTGGGAAATTCGACGGCTCATTTCGAAGAGTATTTCCGCCCATGGCTGGTATACTTTTCTCTTCTCTTTTTTCTGGTTTTGTTGTTTCGTCTGGGAGCTGAGTGTAACTGAAAAATAGATCGCGGTTCTGTATAAAGAGTCTTCATGCCTTAATTGTAGCATTTACCAATGCGTCTGATGGGATTTGTGCAGGGATTTCATCTGCTTGCCAAATTAAAGCCAATCAAAGCCAATTACACCTCTCCCTCTTTAGAAAAGGGCGCCCAATTCCTTAGGTACTAGAGAGATTCGACCAGTGATGAATGCGAGCATGGGGATGTTAGATTTTAGTAATTTTTCATGTGGAGGATTGGCGGTTAAGTAATTACTTCATGTGCAGCAAACAATCAAATTTAAAAGTTTTCATGATTGAATCTTGTGCAGAGAAGGTCGAGGCATGAGAGAAAACAATATTGTCATTATTATGATATGATGTCTTTGTATGATTAGAATGTTGTGACGGAAGCAAGATTTAATCAAGTATTGATTGGCGTTGTCCTTCCCAAGTTTGAAATATGTAATCAAATCTTCGTTATTTATTCTTGTGGTAAGTCATGATTGTCACTAATTCGAGTAATAGGTTTGTAGTAAAGAAAATGGAAAACAAGGTGTATGTAATAGTATTTTATTAAAGAAGCATTATTTCATACCACAAGCAGGGCCACTGTTTCCAGCAGGAGTTCATAGACTCGACAGGGTTGCTTTTTAACCCAAAAAATGAGCCATGATCCTTATGTCATAATAGTTATTTTATTATTTTGATAGAGAGATAGCCATGCTAGTATGGTAGCTAGGTAATCATGGTGCCATTCACTAGAGTTGTAGCAAAATGATCAGGCCGGCTCGTTGATGATATCTCCTGTCCTTCAAGTTAGAAGGTCATTACCCTGGTGTGGTTTCCATAATGGGCATGTCAATTTCTTAGACTCTTATGATCATGGTAGGTTGGCTCGTGTTGAGACCCCCTATCCTCTCTTAAGATATGTAAATGTAGTATTTTCTTTTGTATTTTAGCAGTTTGATCCATTTGGAGGTCACTGTGCTGGTGTGGTAGCCAGATAATTACAGTGCCATTCACTAGAATTGTAACAGAGTGATCAGGTCGGCTCGTGATGAGACCTCCTATCCTTCTAATAGATGAGAAGGTCATTACCCTGGTGTGGTGGCCATAGTGGGCATGTCACTTGCTCAATTCCTATGATCATGGTAGGCTGACTCGTGATGAGACCCCCTATCCTCTTTTGGGATTTTCATGTCACACCATGATTGCTAAGGAAGGCTCGTTGACTCCTTAAGAGTGAGGGATGGTGAAAGAAGTATAAAAACTAATACCATTAATATGCCTTGTTCCATTTCTTCATGTTGTAGGGTCATATTACTCGAATAGTGCAAAAAGACATATCATTATAGGGTTCTGAGTCGCTTGATATCATATTCAAACTGTGGGTGGTTTTAGCCCTTATGTTGATGTGTGTATAATATCAGCTTCTGTTTAAGAATTGTAGCATCAGAAGACATCATATTTGAAATTTTATCAATTGCTTTCTCTCCTTCAAGTGCCATTCCCCACTCAAGGTTTTCCAATAAAAAGAATGGCTATTTTAAGATATTGAGAAGTAGTTGCTTTAAATATTGGTTGGGAAAAATGCTTAAAAATGTTGAAGGGTGTTCAAAAAATGCTCAAAAATTCTAAAACGCTCAAAAAATGCTCAAAAATGGGTATTTTTGTTGAAGGAACAGTGGGCTTGTTCAAAGATGGAACAACAGTTGTTTTTGAATGGAATAGCACAAGTAACGTGGCAAAAACTGTTTAAAATTTGATTGAACCGTTGTCGTTCAGAAATTGAACAACAGTTGTTCCTGGATTGAATAGAAAAGTTAAAAAATGCATCAAAAAGTTGTTTAATTCTGTTGAAATGCTACCGTTCAGGGATTGAACAATAGTTGTTCTGGATTTGAATAAAAAAAATTAAAAACGCAGCAAAAGGCTGTTCAATTTTGTTGAACTGTTGCCGTTTAGGGATTGAACAACAACTGTTCTAGATTTGAACAAAAAAAATAAAAAACACGGAAAAAAAATGTTCAATTTGGTTGAACTGGTGTTGATCGAAAATTGAACAACAACTATTTTGGAATTGAATGGCAAAACTTAAAAACTCGACAACGGGTTGCTCAATTCAATTGAACTGCTGCTGTTCAAAAATTGAACAGCAAAACTTAAAACTCGACAATAAGCTGTTCAATTAAATTGAACTGTTGTTGTTCAAAAATTGGACAACAGATGTTCTATAATTGAGCAGAAAAACTTAAAAACTCAACCAAAAAGCTGTTCAATTCGATTGAACTGCTGTTGTTCAAAAATTGAACAGCAGTTGTTCATAAACTGGACAGCAAAGTAAGAAATTAAAAAAAACACAACCCTTTAGAAGAATGGATTGTAAATGGGACGAATATACAATTATATACATAATTTACAAGTGATGTCGTCAAACCTCTCATGTACCTGAGTTTGTGGGGTTGTCACCCCCTTGTGCCATAACTCGGATGGTGGGATCTTCTCGTGCTTTTTGACAAAAGGATTGCTTCGTGAGAGGTTTGTGATAGAGGCGTACTATGTGACCGTTAAATCGGAATGTTGAGCCGGATCCGTCTATTGTGGTGAAAGTGAGGGTACCATTTCTATGCACTTCCTGAATCTCATATGGACCAAGCCATCTTGTTTGTAGTTTTCCTGGAAATTCTTGGAATCTAGAAAAGTGATGTTGTCAAACCTCTCATGTACCTAAGTTTGTGGGGTTGTCACCCCCTTGTGCCACAACTCGGATGGTGGGATATTCTCGTGCTTGTTGACAAAAGGATTTCTTCGTGAGAGTTTTACGATAGAGGTGTACTCTGTGACCGTTAACTCAGAATGTTGAGCCGGATCCGTCTATCATGGTCAAAGTGAGATTACCATTGCTATGCACTTCTTGAATCTCATATGGACCAAGCCATCTTGTCTGCAGTTTTCCTGGAAAGTCTTGGAATCTGGAATCATATAGGAGCACCCAATCTCCTTTTTGGAATACTTTCTTTTTTATTAGATTGTCGTGCCACTTGGCTCATTGTTGTTGAATGATCATTGTACGTTGCAAGGCAAGAAGTCGAATTTCATCCAGTTCATTTATTTGTTGACGTATTTTAGTTTGAGCATCCGTTAAGTCCAATCCTACTTCCTTGGCTGTTCTCAGTGTTTTAATTTCGAACTCAATAGGGAAGATAGGTTCTCTCCCAAATACTAGCTAATATGGTGAATATCCAGTGGTATTTCTCTAGGTTGTTCGCCCATAAGGCTTATGGCAGTCTAGTGGCCTAGTCCCGGCGGTGTGCTGCGACTGTCTTGGTAAGAATTGCCTCCAGGACTTTGTTAGTTCTTTCGACTTGTCTGTTTCCCTGCGGGTGGTAAGGAGACATAATTCTGTGAATGACATGGTGATTTTTTAAAGTATATATGATCTTATTTCCTGTGAACTGTGCCCCCCCATCGGTTATCACTTCCCTTGGTAGGCCGTATCGTACAAATAGTTCGAAGAGAAATTTAATTACTGATTCTTCCGTGGCTCTTGGCAAAGCTACTGCTTCCACCCATTTGGTAACATAATCTGTGGCAACTAATATGTGGGCTTTCTGGTTTGATGGTGAATTAAATGGCCCAAAGAAGTCCAACGCCCATCGTTCAAATTTTTCTAACACCAATTGCGGTTGTAGTGGCATTTCATCAGCTTGGCCTAAACGACCCATCCTTTGGCAGCTGTCATAGGACTGAACGTACTTCTTTGCATCTTTAAAAATTGTAGGCCAAAAATAGCCTAATTGCAGTATTTTATGCCCTATCCGTCGGTCTGCGAAGTGACCACCGCAGGGTTCATCATGACAGGAACGTAGGATGTCATGGATTTCATCCTCCCTTATGCATCAGTGTGTCTGCATATCAACCCCTGTATGAAATAAGTATCCCTCAATCCAGGAGAATCGTGAACTGCGCTGTAAAATTAACTTCCGTTCTCTTGCCGTCAAATGTTTGGGTAGCTTCCCAACTGCCAGATAATTTGCGACATCTGCATACAACAGGGTTTTGACTGCTACAAAAAATAGGTGTTCATCCAGAAATTGATCGTCAACTGTTGATGCGTCATTTTTTTTGGGGAATCTTGACAGAAAGTCTGCGACTACGTACTCCTTCCTTGGACGATCTTTGATTGTTATATCGAATTCATGTAATAATAGTAGCCATCGAGTTATTCTTCTATTCGTGATCGGTTTATTTGCTAAATATATGATATCAGAATGGTCAGTGTACAGGAATACTTGATATCCTGTTATGTAGTGCC
Source organism: Pinus albicaulis (assembly GCA_034641835.2). Lineage (NCBI taxonomy): Eukaryota > Viridiplantae > Streptophyta > Pinopsida > Pinales > Pinaceae > Pinus > Pinus albicaulis. The sequence goes on along the minus strand of CM076575.1, from coordinate 1,424,812,494 downwards.
TGAATTTATTGATAGCATAAATTACAGCCATGAACTCTTTCTCGGTTATTATGTAGTTTAGCTCAGCGGGGGTAAGATTCTTGCTAATATAATAGATAGCATATGGTTTTCGGTCTTCTTCTTGGCTGAGGACTGCTACTATTGTTGTATCAGATGCATCGAAAGAGATATGAAAGGTGAGTTTCCAGTCAGGACCTCGCAAGATTCGTGCTGTGGAGACAAGCTTCTTTAATTCTGTAAAAGCAGTGTCAAATTTTTCAGTCCACTGAAATTCAACATTGCTAGTTAAAGCATACAGAGGTGCAGCTATCTGTGAGATTTTTTTTATAAATCTGCAGTAATATCCTGCATACCCCAGGAAACTGCATACCTCTGTTTGTGTACAGGGTGTGGCCAACAAAATAATTATCTTTATTTTAGCCGGGTCTACCTAGATTCCTACTGCAGAAATGTAGTGGCCTAGGATTACCCCTTCAGTCATCATCATGTGGCATTTCTCGTTGCTTAGACACAATCTAGTAGCAATACATCGTTCCAGTACCTTGTCTAATGTTTCTAGAGATTGGTCAAAATCTTCCCCATACGGTGTAAAATCGTCCATGTAAATTTCAAGTCCTTCATTTATTAAATCAGAAAAATACTAATTATGGCTCTTTGAAATGTTGTCGGAGCATTACATAATCCAAATGGTAACACTCTGTAAGCGAAAGTGCCCCATGGGTAGGTAAATGTTGTCTTATCTTGATCTTTAGGGGCTATTTGTATCTGATTGTATCCACTGAATCCGTCAAGAAAAGAGAAAAAACGTTTTCCAGCTAATGTGTCAAGGACTTGGTCAATAAAGGGAAGGGGGAAATGATCTTTCTGAGTTTCTTTATTTAATTCTCTATAGTCTACGCAGATCCTCCACTTCCCATTCTTTTTAGGGACAACCACCAAAGGGGAGACCAATTTGCTGTTTGATATAGGATAAATAAAATTTACATCTAGGAGCTTTTGGAGTTCTTCTTTTACAATTTCTTTTAAATGGGGATTCAGTCTTCGTTGTAGTTGTCGAATAGGCCGAGTCCCTCTATCAGTATAGATATGATGCGTTCACAGCTGTGGGTCCAAGCCCTTCATGTCTTGGTAGTCCCACGCAAATGCACCTTGGCGCTTTTTAAGGATTTTTACAAGTTTCTGCCTTTGGTTGTCATCCAGGCTACTGTTAATATTCAAAATATTACCTAGTTCGATTTCAATAGGTATACTATTACAAACAGTGGTTGTGGGATTATATTGGGTCTCAAATTCTGTTACGATATTTTCTTGCCCTTCATGCTCGAGGAGTGTTTTCATCATTTGGCATTTCAAATTTTCGGTTTTGGGTGGCTGGTTCATCATGTTACTAATCAGATCATCTTCAGTTTGATTTTTAAATTCGAGAGCCTCTACCAGTGTGAGGGGTGGATAGATGTTTTGCTCCCAATATGTGTTTGGGTGTTTGTGAATTTTTATTGTGGGTAGACTTGGTTTGGCAAGCAGATAGATTACAATATTCTTTACAGAATTTCCTCTAGTGATAGTCATGATGCCCGTTCGGCAGCCTATGTAAGCATCTGCCGTGGCCAGCCAAGGCCGCCCAAGAATCAATGGGTGCCATTCCATCTTGTTTTTCGGATTAATGAATAAAAAATCAGTAGGGTATTCCTATGAGTCTACTGAGACCATAATGTCTTGCACTATGCCTTCTGGTCTAATAACAGATTTGTCAGCTAATTCCAGGAGTGTGGCTATAGGTTCGAGGACCGATATGCCTAGTTTTTCACAAGCCTCTGTAGTTAGGATGTTGATGGTTGCCCCAAGGTCAACCAATGTATTTGGAAATGAATGTCCAAAAATTTGTATGGTTACAATGGGGTTTCCTGGGTCTTCATATTTACAATTGATTCTTTTCCTAACAATAAGTCAGACAGAGTTCCTACTACGTGAATGGTAGGTGCATCCATGTTTTCCTAATATGTTTCTTTCCACATAACTCCTTAATTGTTTTTGCATAGATGGGAATGTCCTGGATGGCCTGCAGAAGAGGAATTTTGAAGCAAAGATTTCTTAATTCCCCCAGGATGTCAAACTCTGAGTGGATTATAGGTCTGGGTAAGTTTAATCTCTCAGGAAATGGTGGTGGAGCTATTTTAAGATCTTCAGGTCTTTGTTGTTCCATTGTTTCCTCGTCTTTGCATGTTTTTGTTATCTCTGTTGAGCTAGGCCCTATGGATGTTTCAATTTGGGATTGAGGTGGATTTGGGGCCTCTATGGGCAATATGGTACGTCCCAAACTCAACTTCAATTCGTTACATTTTTTTTGTTCGTTGTTGGGTGTTGGATTCTCTATGATTTGAATTAATTGAACTAGTCTATTATTTGGATTGGGATTAGGTTGGGCTGGTAATTGAGGTCGTATGATAGGCTGCTGGTTATGCTGAATGGGGTAGGGGGCTGGTAATTGTTGAGTTCCTTCTCCTGTCAGTAAATTTCCCATCCTCATAGGTCGTTTCCCGTTCCAGTTGGTGTTTTGTGTAGGGGGGTTTGGCCATGGTTTTGATAAGGGATATTCTGCCAATAAGGGGGAGAACTAGGGAAGTTTTACTAGTTACTTCCTGATTGATTTTGCGTAGGCCAGGGTGGAATAGGGAAGGTTTGGTTTGGACAAGTTGGGAAGGGGTTTTGAGTCTACCAAGTTGTTGTATGGTTTTGCTGGTTGTACTGGGACATTGGAAATTATTGAGGTAGGTCTTGCGGTATGCCAGGTCGTGCATGCCATTGTCGACGCTGATTCATTAAATAGACTGGTTCTGTTTCTTCTTCTACTTCTTTGTAGATGGATTTAAGCCCAGGGAGTGAAGGACACTGGTCCGTAGTATGATCCTTAGTGCAGATAGCACATGTCTGGACCATGTCTAAAGGACACTCCCTTTGGTTGTGCTTCTTCCGACATTTTGGGCAGAAGACGGCTAGATTTTGTTCAGCTATTTCTTGTTTTTTTTTGGCTTGCAGAACATCAAGTTGTGTGGTCAAAGTGCCCAAGATGTCGGTTTTGAAATTTTCTAAGATATTTCCAAATTATGCCCTAGTTACATTACTACTGGTCTGCTTAAGATCGCGCCCAATAGGTTTGTTACGTGAGCTACCCCGAGAGCATCTAATACATAAGGAGATAATCTCGTCATATTCTCCCTGATAAATATCTCATTTTCCCATTATGTTAAGTAATTCAACCCATTCCTCCTTCATCCCCTTAAGTATTGTGGCTTTCAAAATTTCCTTGGACAATGTAGTATATGGGGATCTTTGTAAATTGTATTGAAATCTTTCTACGTATTCTTCTAGTGTTTCATTGTCTTTTGCAGTCATGTTAAAGATTTAGTTTTTTAGGTCTCGGGTTCGGAAATAGTCTTGGTATTTGGTAAGAAAGGCATTCTTCATTTGGTCCCAATTGTTTATAGTTCCCCCTCCTAACCCCATGAACCAGCAGAGAGTTGTCCCTTTCAGGGTGGAGGGGAATAATTTTAATTTCGAGGGATCGGTGGTGTAATCATATCCTCTGCATAAGACATCAAATTCAAATAAGAATGCATCAACATCTTCTGTGGTTAATCCATGAAAGGTAGGGATGTTATGCAAAGGAATGGCTTTAATAGGGGCATTGGCAGCATGATCAATGATGGGGTACTCCAATGTTGATGTCTGCCTCTGATTTTGATTTTGATTATTTTCCATTTGATCAAAGAGGTACCAGAAATCTTCAGGAATTTCTTGATCTGGGGGGGAGATTTTAATAGGCTTAGAAGGTGAATGTGGTGAAGGTTTTACAACACTTCCTTGATCTGGGATTCTAAGGAGTTCTGTTTCGATTACTTCTTCAAGAGATTTAGGTATCTCTAAGTGAATTTCTCCACTAGTTTCTCCCTTGCCTTCTTGAAAATTGCAAGAACCTCCCTCTTTTGAAAGGTCAATGTTTTGATGAATGGAATTATGCAGGCTTTTCTCAGACCCTTCTATCTTGCTATGAATCTCGGCGTAGGCTATAGATGGTGAGGCTGCTACCTGAGGGGGTATGTTAGGATTTTGGATGGGAGTGGCTTTTGATCTTATAGATGCTTGAGATTCAACTTTCTTAATGATTTCGTCTATATATGTTGTCCTCCCAAGGATCACCGGTCCTTTGGGTTGTGGTCGTGACTGATTTTGAGTTGTTTCTATCTTTTTCTTAGGCATAAAACAAGAGCACCTATCCTATGGTTTCTGTACAGATCGCTAGAGGGTGGGCTAAAGGGCAAGCATGTTGCTTACCAGTACGCAGATTCTTACCTTTCGCTTTCAATACCAAATTCCACACAGCAATGGAAAAAGAATGAATTAAAGGAGATAACTCTCAACACTCTTCCCGGCAACAGCGCCAAAATGTTGAGTCAGATAGAGGTGACCTTTTGTGACAACTCTATTGTACCTTCATTTAATTATCAACCCGGGGTAAGTCTTATATTCCAAGAGCGTCAGCACAATATATGCGAGTTAACTGATCTACGGGTGCTCTTTATCAATTTTTAGAAGGAATTACTACCTTTGGAAGCTTGTTGATCCTAAAGAAGATGTCTTAGATGGATCTTTTAGCCTAAAGCTGAGTAAGGGGATTTGAGGTTTCTCTTATCTGGAATAAAACAACAGTTCTATTAAACTGAACAATGGTCTAGATAAATCAAGCAGGAATTGAAATGACAGTAATGAAATTAAACAGAACAATAGTCTAACTAAATTGTTTCAGACATGGAATTGAATTGAAACGATGACCTAGCGATCTAAGCAGTAATGAAGCAGCTATTCGGCTAGCAATATAACTAGAATGGTGACTAGTTGTGTAATAATGAAACAATAGTTAAACAATATGACTAGTTGTGCAATAATGAAACAGCAGTAGAACTAAGCAATATAACTAGCTACACAATAATGAAACAACAATATAACTAAGCAATACGACTAGCTATGCAATAATGAAACAACATTAGAACTAAGCTAGTAGCAATGAATAGAAATAGAACCGAATGGGTCAAATAACTCATACAACTATCATTAAGTAATTTTGCAATGGAGTTCTCTGTAAGACTTAATTAAACAACATTAATCAATTGGTTAATTACTTTATTATGCCACACAATGCATGGAGATGTAGAATGTTGAAATCAATCTTTCTATGGCCTAGAAATTAACTATCATGACAACATACGAACTAGTATTAACAAAACATTATCAGAAACGAGATTGCACTTGTCTCATTCTAAGAACGCAATTTCCAATGATTCATTAAAGAAGAAGAGCGGTAATTATATCAATGGAAATATGTATTAAAACTGCACCAAGTTTACAGATATCAATTCTGTAACATTTTAGAACATGGAAATGTGCGTGGAGCTCCCGGAGGTTGGGCCCAAACCTACAGAAGCCTCATCACTGAGGAAAATTCAGAAGATAGGTACTCAAAACTCTCTGTTACATCCAGGAATGCTAAGGAATATAATTAGACAAACTGTTCAGGATTTTCTATTATCAGATTGCCCTCTCGTTTTGTTCTTTGCCCCTTTAAAGGCGATCTTCGGAATTTCGAGAATGTATATCAATCGACAGCTCGCTACGCGTGGCTGTCGTTTGAGTTCTTAGACTCAATCTGCTCGTTCGCCTTCTATTGGCCATTTGAACTGCTTCATCCTTGCGTCTGTCAATTGGCTTTCTTTTGCTATTGGTTTAGGCATTCCTAGTTTCCTACAGGTAAAGACAAAAAAGAGTCAATTCCTTATTATAAATCATCCTTTCTATCATTAGTCTGATTGTTCCTATTTTCATGATTTTCATTCCTTATTGTTAATATGAAGAGGGATTTTCTTGAAATTACAATATGATTTGCAGTATTTAATGGGTGAAAATCATACCTTATTCTAGGCCCAACACTTACTCTACCTCAAGAACTATCAGTTGAATATTTACTAGTGCTAACTTCTGTAAAGAAGACATCTTCCCCAATCTATTTCTTCTTCCCAAATGTTTTTTCATGCTAAAATAGAATTTCACTTAACTCATCAAATTTTAACTTATATAGATTTCGAATTACCTGTAAAGTTTCTAAGAAATGTGTATATGAAGAAGCAAAACCATAAATCAAAATAGTAGTCATGAAACTATTATCCACTGCTTGAAATCCAACATTTACTATTTCCTGCTTAATGTTCTTAAGTTTGCAAACGTATTCAAGTACATCTCCCCCTTCTATCAATTTATGTTGGAGAAAATTTGAATTGAATATCAACTTTCTTAGATTCAGGTTGTGTATCAAATAAATCTTTAAATTTTCTCAAGGCATACCATGCATTAGAAGCATTTTCAATGTAAACATACATTTCATCATTAACTAAATATTTGATTAATACTAATGCTTTGGAATTTTGTATTTCCCATTTAGCTAGTAATATTTCATTTGTAGGTTTATTTGGTTTAACATCAACATCACATACATCTTGCCAAAGTTCATTGCAAATCAAAGTTCCTTCTATGTTCTTTTTCCATGTCTTGTAATTATCTGAGTCTTCAAGTTTGTCAGATTCAGAAAATAATTTTATCACCTTGGACATTGTAAAAGTAAATGTATGCACCAAGATGGATCACGCACCACAAAAATAAGATGGAAAACACACCATGTGCAACACCACACACAAAAAATGATCTATCAGGGCTCAGACATGACCCTTGTATAGTCATTAGAGGAGAATAGTGACTGAGCTTTGCACTTGGCTCTAGTCAACTTCTATGAAAATTTACAATGAAACTTTCAAAATTTGACTTTTTACAATGCTCTTGCAAATTGATTTCTTTGATCGTAGCCCCCCCTCAAAGTGAAAATTAATTTGAGTTATAATTTGTTTCCCTCAAAAAAAATAAAATATTGCAACTTATTTCTCCAAAATTACAAACAAAAAAATTACACCTTATCACTCTAAAATTGCAAAAGTTCCCCAAAATTCAACTTATCACTCCCAATATCACTCCAAAAAAATATTAAAAGGCATACTTATCTCTCATTTAAAATTTCAAAATTTCAAAATAAAACATGCACCTTCTCACTATATTAATAAACCTTAATTTCTTTTAATTTCTTTTAAACTCCCACTTAAAAGAATTTTATGAAGTCCCTTTAAAAACGTGAACTAAAAAAGTGAATTCACGTTTATGGAGCCACTTGAAAAAGTGAACGAATCTCCTTTTTAAAAGGTCAAAACACACTTTAAACAATCTATAAAGCGCACCTTTAAAATTATTTCATTATTCATATGAGAGTAGCATAGTAGAGCAAAGCATGCAAATGGTGAGGATGGTGATGATGGCATCACCTTGAATTCAGAAATTGGATTTGCATTCCTCCACATCCCTTCGTCCAACATTCGGTTTCAGAGAAACAAATAGTGTGTGTGTTTGAACCACATTAAGGCCCAGTGCTCTATCTCGCAGGCTTACCCTGGTGCATATTGGAGCTAGTTTTCAGCAGGAAATATTCTTTGGAGTCAAAACATAAAATAATGCGAGGGCTTAAGGAAATATGGCACAAGAAGATGTCGTGGTTAGTGAGGAAACTCTTCAATAGTGGTCTAAAAAATATAAACGCAGGCTACTGCATGTTTTCTATTGCGTTGGGGATTTGGAAAAAAACATTAAATTTTATACTGAATGCTTGGGAATGAAGCTTCTTTGAAAGCGAGACATTCCTAAATAAATAAACAAATTCCTTTCTAGGATTTGGTCCTGTGTGAAGGCACCAACGCTTGAAATTATTCCACTGAAAAGCGCACGTCGTCTGTGAACATGCATTGATCTTCTTAGCTCTCTTGGTTGAATGTAGAGTCTGAGCAAGAATAGCCCGCTTGGGTGTGTTGTAAACTTGAATGTCAATCCATATTTCATGAATTCCACTACTTTGATGGCCTAAGAACTCGGGAGTGGAGAATCCAGGTCACAGAATGTCAAATTTGCGACAATGCATACTAAATATTCATGCCATCGCCTTTGTATGGGATTGTATGCATCCAACAGTTGTGTCACAAACGCGGTAAAATTGAGAGGGTGGGTGTTGGAGTTGGAACGAAGGAGAATGAAGTGAAGCAGGAAGTGGGGTCCGGTTGCAACCCATGAACTAATCCCTCCAGTTCGGTTAAGACTACACTATTTTCGCTTTCAGCAGCCACAAATTTAAAAAATAATAAAATTTTGATAATAAAAAAATTGATTTCCAGACTCAAAATATGAAATCAACAATAATAATCATTTTTCTTTTCCTTAATAAAATTTTTCATACGAATCAATAATTGACCAATTCAATGGAGTTTTCCAAAAAACTGCAAAGTTGGAATCTCCTTCTTCACATCATTTTCATCATTGTTAGCTCCAATGCCACAATAATAGCATAAGTGTCCCGAGACACACAAATTTTATTAATAAGGAAAATAAAATTACATAAAATTTGCTAGAGTTTACACACAATCACTCAACCCTCTTGCAAGAAGAGAAACAAGATTTAAATAATCTAATGTCCTAAACTACTTTTTTTATGGATACTTATTTAATTTACAAGCGTCCATTTACATTTAATGCTCTAATAACAACAATACTCCTAACTATTTTCCTAACTTAGTTCCAAAGAAACGACACATTTCTAGATGTCATATCTTTTACAACAATTAGATATTCTAAAATGTCTCCAATAAATAATTAAATATTCTAGATAATTGAATATTAGATTCTAAATAATTAAACTACAGTTTATCTATTTTTGGATCATCTAACAAAAATGTCCCATGAAATACTTCAAAATGGTAGCATACAATATTTCCTCCTTGCATCAAGATTGCTCCCATAGCATACCCACTTATATCTGTCTCCACTTTGAAGGGCTACTAGAAGTTTGGTAATGCCAGAATTAGTGCTTAACTGAGATTCCTCTTTAGCTCCTCAAACACCCTATGCTAACCCTTACCCCATTGGAAAATATTGCTACTTCTTTTTATGGCATGCAGTAGTGTTGCTACCACTAAAAATGAGGTTATGAATTTCCTAAGGTATTGTGTTACCCCAACGAAACTCCTAACCTCATAAACATTAGTAGGAACTGAAAATTTCACAATGGCCTCCATCTTGGTAGGATATATCTTTAACTCTCCTCCACCTATTACAAACCCCATATTCACCAAATATTGTTGTGTAAACTCACACTTCTTGATATTTTATAACAGGTGGTGCTTCTTTTATGTCTCCAACACCTATGTCAAATGTGATACGTGTTCCTCCAAAGTAGAATTATATAACAATATATCATCCAAATATTCAATAAAAAATGAATCTATAAAGGGGCACAATATATCATTCATTAACCTCATAAAGGTAGTTGGTGCATTATATATGCCAAATGGCATGAATAACCACTCATACAAACCTTGCCTAGTTTTGAAGGTGGTTTTATAGGTATCTTCTTCTCTGTCTCGAACTTGGTGGTATCTAGACTTTAATTCCAACTCAATGAAGTATTTTTCTTCTTGCAACTGATCTAGTAGATCATTTATCCTAAGGAGGGGGAACTTGTTCTTTAACATGATTTTGTTCAATGCCCTATAATCTATACACATTCTCCATGTCCCATCCTTCTTTGTTACAATAATGGTGGGTGACCCACATGGTGATGTACTTAGTCGAACGACACCTTTTTCTAGTAGTTATTGCAACTATTTCTTCACCTCACTTGATTTTATAAAATACTTCCTGTACAACCCAATGTTTGGTAATGGTAATCATGGAAATAGTTGAATCTTGTGATCCGCTTCCTTCTTGGGTGGTAACCATTTAGGCTCTCCTAGAACACATCCCTATATGCATGTAACAACTATTCTGATTGTTGTTTTTGTTTCTTAGTACATCCCTCCAAGGATGCATTGCCTCTTATTAACTCTTCTACAAACTATTTTCTCTTAAAAATAGTAAAACATACTTTTTTCTAGAAGTGGTCAGTTTCTTGGGTCAGTTGGCCCTTACTAGTTAAATCATTGACTTGCCTTTGTGTTTGTTGAAGGTAAAAAATATTCCATCCATGACAAGCTGGTACTAGTTGGATCTCCACATGAATATTTCATCCCGCATATACATGTAGAGACTTCCAAACACCACCCAAAATAAATCAAGGGGAACTACATCTAGTTATACTTCAACAATAAAATAAACATTAATAACAAACCTAATTTTGCATTTTTTTTGTTACATTTAACTCTACATCCTTATTTCCCAATCCCAATGGATATGGGCTTGGACAATCACAAACTTCCAATCCTAATTTTTTGTCTATTTTTGTTGCAATGAGATTCACTTGTGATCTAGAGTCACACAAATCATCAATATTTATCTTGTTTATAGGTATCTTAATGTGGAAGCGTTTGGTCATTTTGTTCTCTTCTTGTTACTGAAGGCTACTATGATTCACCTCCCTCTAAATTGATGTCCAAATGATCTTATCATCCATTTCTAAGCTACTTTCAACCTTGTTTCTCAAATTAGGCTCCATGATATTCATCTTCTTGTCTTCTTTCTTTTTGTTCTCCAGGTTAAGTTCCTAATACAACTTCCAATGCTTTTCCTCTGTATGACCATCAATTTTTCAATGGTTGCAATCGTTGTTGGGATCTTTGCACTATTGTGTTGTGGCTATAATATTTTTATGTTTTCCCCATTTCCACTTCTTCTTTCCATCCTTAGACGCATCTTGTTGCTTCTTCTTCTTCGATACATTTTATTTCCCTTCTCGAGGTATTGTACATATATAAAAGCCTCATTGATCAATCTGGGCTTGAACAACATTACTTGTTTTCACAAATGTCTATTTAGAGCTAGCAGATACTTGAGGAGTACATCTGGGTTCTTTCAAGAGATACGCAACATTATGGCCATCTTTCTGGATTTTTTGGTGTATTTATGTACACTCTCCTCTTACTTCTGCCTTAAGTAGTGCCATAGGATCCAATGGTCCTCTACATGATGAACAATGAAATAAACTTCTAATTGTTACAACTGGTGATTTATATTTAGAGCATTTTTTTCACATTGGTACAACTTGATATTGAACTTAGCTTCCATTTTTAACAAGGAATATGAATGATTCACGGTAGTTGAACTGTGTTTATTTTTTTTGGGTCCAATCTTTAACTTACTCTATTTTTCTTCCTTGTATCCTATTCTCCCCTCTGATTTTTCCTCTTCGTTTGATCCCCCATATTCTCTGAATATTCCAAGATTATAGCTTAGGGATGACATGAGGAGATTCATATTATGGTTTATATTTGCAACTTGTGCTTTCATCCATGAAAGCTTATCCTCTATATGATCACAAAGGTTATTCACGGATTTGTCGACCATGACTATGGTTTTCTAACTTTTGGCTCCATCACTCTAGACCTCATACAAACCTCCATAGCAACATACCCAATGAAACCTACTTTGATACCAATATGATCCTTAAAATATTATGGATATTCGACTAGACTGTTCGTTACAACAAATATGATTTAAATTATACTTTAAAATATGAAATCTACACTGAGGGTTTATTTATTTTTAGATTTCTGTATTTGTAAATTACTGCTTATTATGTATGTATGAAAATTATAATTATGTGAAAAATATATAACAATGTAATAAAAACTCACAAACCATGATTAACAAAGATACATCCTGGAAAACCCTTTCAAGAGAAAACCCAATTGGAAGGTGAGGTCACTTTGCTCACTTTCTCATAATTGAAAATGGTTGTAAGTACAAAGAAGTATGGCCTACGGCTTGTGAGCTACTACAATGAAAAAATACTCTTTCTATGTTCTGGCCCTATCCCTCTGGGATACTCTACTCGTCTATGTAACAAATACACTCGAAAACAATGGAACCCCTTTTCCTCATAGTGGCCCGGTTGTAACATAGCTTGATAGCCTACTAGTGGTTAGGCTTGACTCCCTCAACTCTTAACCAGAGTTACAACACGAACTCTTCTAGATTATTATTCATTAAAAATACATGGATAGCCATATTTCAATGAGTTATGGAGGTTGAAATGGCATCCTCTCGATTTATGGTTGTGAAAACAAGAAGGCCAATTTCAGAGTGGCGTAACTTTTGCATACAAAATACTATTGAAGAAATTTTTACACTATTGGAAAGGTATCTATGTGTAGAATAGGAAAAATAAATGCACGCTAAGGGGGAAAAGTTTTATGCCCAAAAAATGTCATTTGATGCCTCAAAATTCTCCTGGAAGGTTTCAAACACCAATTTTCCAAACTGGGTCTCGCCATTAAAAATGGTCTCGTGAATGGATTCCTCCACATTTTCCACTCTGAAAGAATCAAGGTGGATGAAAAAACATATAATTATCCAATATAGATCATATATCCATTCATATGCATACTCTCTCATAGGTATTCTAACTATCCTATGCCAACTACTCCTCATTGATACATTTATTACACACTAACTACTTATTGATCCTTGTTCAATGTGTTTGGCCCATTAAATTAATTAATGAGTTCACACGCCAACAAATTAGTGGTACTTGTTCCATGCATATGTCCATATTACAAAATTATTATCCTTATGTACCTAATATTACATTAATGATCAACCTAGGTACATAATATTTCAACCCCATTCATATGTTTCATCCTTGAAACATGAGTGTAAGCCATATAATATGATCTATTAAGGAATGTGGTCAATTTGTACCAAGAAAATTCACCCATGTGTCCTAGTTACACTTAGACATAGTGTCCAACATCTTTTTTATGGGTTTGATATTGACTATGGTTGTCCCTTCACTTCCTTCTTATCATTATGCTATTATGATATCTCCACTCCTTTCTTTTACTCTTTTATTTACCTATAATGGGTTTTATTTTCCAATTCCATGTTGGGTCATATTAAGTTTCATCATGTTGAAAACCATGCTTTGATGACCATTTTTTTTCATGGTGGTGTGGATGGTAATATGAAACAGCCTTAGTTATTGGTTATTTTTTCATATATATTAAATAAAATGTTAAGCATTTATGATTTATCATTTGTATTTCAATTTTAAGGGTCTAGGAATATTAGCTAGATTTATGAAGGAATAAAATGAAATATAAATTTAAAACAGGAACACATATATACAATGAAAATGAACTTGAATTAATAAATAACAAATGATGAAAAATGTTTACATGCAGAATGAAAGCAAACTAGCTTGGGAAATGGTAGTTTATCTCTGATAAGAGATGTGATGGCTAAATGCATTTTGAACTGTGTTACAATGATACTCTTAGGCCTTTCATCATGAAGAAACAATGAGAAACCCTAAACATCCAAAAACCTAACCCTAGGAGATGAAGCACCAAAAGGTATGGGCCTCGATGGGGTTAGTTGGAACATCAACTTCATGGGGTCATAAATTTGGCATACAATATTTGTTTTATGCACACAATAGCCTGTTATAAATTTCGATCCCAGGATACATAATTTCGACTGTAAAAATATATATTTGATTTATGTTTACACGTTTCCCTAAAAGACACAGTTTAGGGCCTCAAAATGACTCTAGAATTTCAAGACCCAAAAATTGACGAAATATGAATCTATGCTGAAAAATATGAAACTAATAGAAAACAATGTTGGGGGTCCAAGTGGAATAGGAAAGTGGCCACCAATATCCACCTGGATCAGTACTCCCCCCTTAGGAATCAATGGTCTCCATTGCATCGAGTGCCTCCATGAGGTGAGAAAAATTCTACTAACCTTAGTCGCTAGTGAGCCACTTGCCTTGGTGTAGGAGCTGGTCAGTGTTGACAACATGATACAATTAAATAATTTATAGGATTTTTTATTAATATGTGTGTCCATTATTTGATCAGTTGTGGCTTGTTCTATTCGATCTTGGTTGAGATTTTTTTGTGTCAGTTTCTCAACAATGTATGGTGTGTCCAACGAAGGTGGAAAGTATGGCCGAAGGAGATCCAAATTGAATACTAGGTGTAGGCCAAGGAATGGGGGGATACTTAGCTCAAAATTGTTGTCACCCATAACCTTGGTGATTGTGTAAGGCCCGTATCGGTGTGGTTGAAGCTTCCGATGGGCTTCGACAAGGCGTTCCTTTTTTAATGCAACCAAACCTTGTCACCAGGTTGAAAATTACGTGGCACCTGATGTTGATCATGATGTTGTTTGTAATTAGTATTGGATTTATCTAAGATATCATGAACCTTATGGTAGATGTGTTGAATGTGTTTAATAAACTTGATGGTCAATTGAACATGTTCAGATTCTATCCATGAAGTTTCAAGAAGCATTGCAACATCAATGGGACATAATGTTTGTGTCAGTTTCTCAACAATGTCTGATGTGTCAAACAATGGTGGAAAGTATGGCCAAAGGCAATCCAAATTGAATACTACATGTAGGCCAAGAAATGGGGGGATACTTAGCCCTAAAGTGTTGTCACCCACAACCTTGGTGATCGTGTAACACCCGTATCAGAGTGGTCGAAGCTTCTGATGGGCTCCAACAAGGAGTTCCTTCTATAATGCAACCAAACCTTGTCACCGGGTTGAAAATTATGTGGCACTCGATGTTGATCACGATGTTTTTTGTAATTAATATTGGATTTATCTATGATATCATGAACCTTATGGTAGATGTGTTGAATTTGTTTAATAAACTTGATGGTCAATTGAACATGTGCAGATTCTATCCATGAAGTTTCAAGAAGCATTGCAACATCAATGGGACATAATGGTTGAAATCCTAGGCCCACCTAAATGGGGTTGTGTCTAGTTGAGCTATGGAGAGCTCTATTGTAGTTATGTTGCACATAGGGGAGACAATCATCCCATGTTCATGGATTCTTAGAGTTGTATATGTGTAGTATGTGCACTACCATATTGTTTACAAGATTTTTATGGCCATCAGTCTAGGGGTGGAATGCAATCGACTTGTTGAGATTGTGTCCAAAAATTACAAGAGGCTCGACCAAAATGTGCTTAGGAAACTTCTATCCCAATCTAATATAATGGTCCACGGGATCCCAAAATGTACCCACACTCATTCGAAGAAGAGCTTGGCATTAGATTTTTTTGTGATACTCTTCTTGTAGGAAGTCAATATGGCCATCTTAGAAATCTATTAATGACCAAAAGAACAAATTCATTACCATGTGTTGGACAGAGGACCCCTCGAGGAAATATTTTGAGAAAGACTCTGCAAATTGAGGAGCGGAGCACACAATGCAGGGTTAAGTTAGAGTCTTAGGGGATCTGGGTTGGGTAAAAGCCCCTTATTTTGTAAAAGAATGAGAATATTTTGCATATGTTGAGCTATGCCCATGGTTTTTAGAGCATGTTATTGTAAATGTGAAGACTATACAAGGAGTCTAGGATAGTCTTGACAGAGTGAGTGAATGATATACTTATGCACTTCGATGTAAGAATGTTTTGAGACTATGTTCTATGGGTTGGGTTAGAGGAAATGATCCTACAACTAAGTGTGCAGAGACTTTAGGAAGTTTGCAGTTGAGTGCGTACATTGGAATTGATTGTATTGGGAAGATCTGAGCATTAATGAAATACTTTTAAAGGAAGATCCACGTTTTGAGTTTATGTGTTTTCTTTACTTGCATCTTTTGTTATCTATGTTGTTTTAATTATAATTGCATCGTGAAGTCTTGTTTATGGTTATTTATAATTTTTTATGCTTGATATAGTAAGATCACACGGTCTGCAAGTTAGTTCAATAGAAGTGTTGGACTGCGACTGTCTAATTAATAGATATGTTCTGTGAATCCCTGTCAAGCATTAAAAGGAATAGATACCGTAAAGCCACACTAAATTGTCCCTCTGGATGCAGAAACATAGTTCTAGCATCCCCCTATATTTCCTTGAGCGAGACTTCGGTCTGCGCAACAGATCGTTGCCGAAAGGGTCGATAATAATGGTTTTTTTGGTTCGCGTAGCGATATCTGAAATTGGGTCTAGGCCCCATCAAGCCAACGAAAGGTTCAGTTGTTGGGACCAAGATTTTACTGAGGGATATGTGGATTTAGCATCTATCTAAGAAAGAGATTCAAGACTGGGTAGATGTAAAATAATGTGAATTTTCTACGCAAGAAAAAGAAATACGCACATATCTACTGAAAAATTGTTACAGACATATATATTTACAAATCAACATGACATATTTTTCTCATCATTTTATAGCGATATGTACGAGTGGTTATCAATATTATCTGATCAAAAGACATGTTTCAAGGACGATAGCCCTACTACGTGGACTCGAGAGTTGATCAAGCAACTGAAGAGGATTGACAATGAGATCACAAGGGCTTTTGATTATTTGATTGATATCATCCTTCAAGGCTTTATTATTTAGTTCATGATTAATACATCTATATCCTACAGCGAAGCTGAGCACAAATTTTTCAAAGGCCCGAAGGGTAAGTACTTGAAATCATTGAATCTTTGGATTAAGATGCTAGTGTGTGAAAAGGGTGTACTACGAATGAAATCAAATTGATGTTCAAAGGAAAGAAAACCGGAACTACGAGACGGGGTAATATATTTAGGGTAGATCATAATAATTATGTTGATTCTAAGTATAGTCCACTGTTTGGGTTTGAAAGCGAAGAAGGAGAAAGCTACCTTGCTACCCCAAGAAGTGCATCGGTAAAATTTAAAGATCAACAGGGTGCTTCAGGAATTTCCCAACCTTCCACTCCCATCACAACCCATCCCTATAATGTTACTCCACCTCTACCTCCACCTCCACCTCCCCCATTCATCATGGCTCACTCACCTAAGATTCTTGTTTTAAAAGGATCAAATGATCCTGAGCAGTTTTGGTTTGTTGCGGAAGTGATATGGAGATCGCAGAACATCACTGATCAAAATATGCAGAAAGAAAAGTTGGTCATAGTGCTACAGGACAGAGCGTTTTCCTAGTGTATGAAATACACCGCAACGAACCAGAATTCTATGTTGGCTCAGACTAAGGCTGCGTTGAATGTTGAATTTAAGAAGTTGTAGTCGCAGTCCCAATGTATTACGAAGATCAAAGAGATGAAGCAATTAGCCAATGAAATAGTGTGGGAAGTCAATCAAAGGTTTAAGACACTGCTAATCAAGTTAGCTTCGAGATCCCTGACGAGCAACACAAGGATGGTTTATCATTGTGTTTTTACCTAATCTTAGATTGCCATTATCGCAGCATAAGGTCACAACCCAAGTTGAAGCACTAGAGATTGTGATGAAGCTAGAAGCTTCATTGGTAGAAGATACTAACATAGAGGTCCAACATATTCAAACCCATTTTTCAAGCTTAAATATGGAACTTGAAGATTTGAAGAAGAGAAAAGAAGTTCACACATAATTTTGGTGCATAAAGTGAAACGCGGAGGGCCACCATAAGGATCAATGTCCTAATTTTTAGGGATTACTTGGGCACCAAGATACCGAGTCCATTTAGACCTTGGCCAAGTACTAGACCAAATGTGGGAATAAACTTTTGGTGTATCTTATGCAAAGTTATAGGCCAGCACTCTATAGACTACTATCACTTTATGAAAAAGTACATCTGGTCATCGAAGCAATTATTCTGTAATTATTGTAGTTCAGTGGGACATGCTAACAAGCATTGTCGAAGCCTGGATATAATGATGGAGATTCCTGGAGCATACAAAGTACAAGCCTAAGGTCACAAAGATCTAGATTCTCCAACAACGCACAGAGGTTTCCAAGGACGAGGGCATGGCTGAGGAGGAGGTGTTGGACGAGGTCGCAGACAAATCATATTCTATAATTGTGGTCAGCCTGGAAATTTCTCCAGAGATTGTTAGAATCTTGTTGTTGTATCTTGTATGTATTTTCTCTCATTTTATCATGAAATAGAGTATCGTCCTACATCATTGGCTAAAATGCAGGAAAATTACAATCAAGAGCCTGCCTAGAACATCCATATGATGAGATCTTAACCACGCGAAGAGGATCTAAGTGTCAACAACGTGACACAAAGTGGTAGAGATAGGGGAGAATATAAAGAGAAATGAAAGAAACATATGGAGGATACATGGGTCTCGAAATTTGGAGACAAGAATAATGGGTTTGATATACATCGCGAAAGAGAAACCTTCATGGTGCGAAGAAGAATTCGATGAGCCCTTGAGCTTCAACATCAAAACTGTAGAGACATATGATTCCATTGAAGAATCAACCCAAGGAGATTATTGAATCCCAGGAAGTTGATCCATCCATTCTGACATTTTTTTTTTTTTTCAGACAAGTATGAAGTTCCTCAGGGATCAAAAATATGTGGAGGGATTGTAGGAGTTGATTTACAAATGCGCTGGTAAATAAGACCAACAACTGGAACAATGCACAGTGCATAAGTTATACAAACATAAGTAAATAATTGGTAGAAAATGCAGCTCACTGCGCAGATTGAAGAGTATGAAATGGACCAAGTAATCCTTGATATGGGATCTGATGCTAATGTTTTTCCAAAAAAGACATGGGAACAGATGGGGAGACCTAAGCTGCAATGGTTGATGATTCAAATAAGGATGGAAAATAATCATAAAATGATTCCTATCGGTCAACTACATGGCATCGCTCGTAAATATTGATGGCACAAGTGTATTGTCTGATTTTGAAGTTATTGGGATTGTTGATGATAGAAACCTGTATATTGCATTTCTTGGGTTTGATTGGGCTTATGACATGAAAATACATGTTGAAAAAGTTGTTTTTTTATTTTTCCCCTCTAAATTTTTTATGTAATGTAATCTTATTTTATGATTTCCACTATTATTTTATAATTTCCTTTGGGGGCCCATTTTAGACCTCAAAATTCCCCTAATGGCCACGTAGTTGGAACAAGCTCGAGAATGTTACAATCTGATTGTGGAAGAAGGTGAGGAGGATCCACGTAATTTTAATATTCCCGAATCAGAAGGACAACACAAGGTTGAAGGTCCTGAAGTAGTGATTCCAAACATAGCACAACATGTCAAGACTCAACAAGTCAACATAGGCTCAGAAGCGAAGCCCAAGTTTGCAAATATTGGGGACTATTGGGACGATGACATGGTGAGCAAGGTCACTAACTTGTTGCATGAGTACCAGGATCTATTCACAAGGAAGTTCTCTGAGACTTTCAATTCCTAGATTGAGCTGAAATCACTTTGAATCCTGATGTGAATCCAGTCAAGCAATGCCCATATCGATTGAATCCAAAATATAAAGAAAAAGTGTGGGAGGAACTCGAAAAAATGCATGTTGCTGGAATTATTGAACCAATTGAAGAGTCTGAGGGAGTTAAACCTATGGTATTCTAAGAAAATAAAACTAAGGGAGAAATAAGGATTTGTGTAGATCTCAGAAATTTGAATGATGCATGTGTCCATGATTCGTTTCTGATACCATTCACTGACGAAGTTTTGGAGAATGTGGAAGGGCAGGAGGCCTACTCCTTTACAAATGGGTTCTTGGGATACCATCATATCATAATTGCGCTGGAAGATAGGAGCAATACCATCTTTGCTACTGGATGGGGCTCATTTCAGTACACAGTCATGCCATTTGGATAGAAGAATGCCCCAGCCATATTTTCCAAAGTCATCGTTGCAGCATTTGAAGAATATATCCACAAGTTTTTGGAGGTGTGTTTTGATGACTATATAGTTTTTGGACTTGCAAAGAAGCAAATTTCTAGTCTACATTTAATGTTGGATACCTGCAGGAAATATCAAATTTCCTTGAACCTGAAGAAGTGTATTTTTTGTGTGCCATATGGTATATTATTGGGGCATATTGTCTGCAGGAAGGGGTTGATGGTAGACCTTGCGACGATCATTGTAATTATCAATTTGGCACCACCGAAAAATGTGAAGCAACTACGCACGACGCTTGGCCATACAGGTTATTATAGGAATTTTATCAAGGCCTACACCCAGATCACTGCACCGATGGAAAATTTATTGAAGAAAGATTTAAAGTTCTATTAGGATGTTGATTTTTAGAAGAGCCTTGATGTACTGAAGGAAAAGATGGTAACTGCACCTATTCTAGTATTTCTAGGCTGGAAGAAGGAATTTCATGTACATGTTGATGCGTCTTGCAAAGCTTTGGTAGTTGTCTTAGCACATCTTGGAGAAGGTGATATGGGTCACCATGTTGATTTTTCATGTAGGAAGTTGTTTAAGGTAGAGCACAACTACTCCACCACAGAGCGTAAAGTACTCGCCATGGTATATGCGCTGCAAAAATTCAAACATTATCTATTAAAATGTTCACGAACCACTCTACTTTGAAATACCTGGTCAATATGCCTGTTTTGGGGGCGTGAATTTTTCGATGGCTATTGTTGTTCCAAGAGTATAATTTCAAAGTAATTGTCAATATTGGACGTTTTAATGCCAGACCCAACCATTTTTCTAGTATCGAGATAGGCGAAGAGCTAATAAATATTGAGGAATGATTACCTAATGCATATTTTCTCACTATTCAGGTTTCAGATGGCCATTTTCTAGATATCCGTCAATTTTTTACTACGGGTTTTGCGCCTGCGAAGTACACTATGCAGCAGAAGAAAGAGTTAGTAGTAAAGGCAACAAATTTTACTCTAATTGCAGGACATCTATACAAGATGAGGGCTGACGATATTTTGCGGAGATATGTTCCTAAGCATGTACGACCCAATATTTTGGTTGAAGCACATGGCAGAGTTGTCGGAGGCCACAACGCATGAAAGGCCATTGCATAGAATATTATACAACACTTCCGGAAAGCGTTGGTCTTGTGACACTTTTGCAATATGTCGGTCTTCCGACACCTCCTTTTGGTGAAGTCAGCATCGAAAATGCTACGCTTAGACACGTCGAAAAAGTCGACAAGATAAAGACGTCGGAAGAGTGACGTTCGAAACGTCTACCCACATTTCCGCCGAATGGCGAGACTTGGCAAACGCTTGGCGAGCGCTGAAAATGTCGGACGAAATTTCGCCGAATGGAAACACTTTACAAACGCTTCTGCTTGGGATGCAAGATGAATATTAGGCGATGTAGCGTCGGTAGTGCGACACTTTGTAAATGCGTTAGAATTGCGATTGCATGGAAAACCACGCTTTGCCCGTTCTCGAACTGTCGCTCTTGCGATGACTATGTGTCGGAATAACGACGATTTGGCCGTCAGAAATTGCGCCACCCTTGTGCAAGTTGGACTTTGGTAGCCTACAGTGCATAAATATTCGAAGGAATATTGTATCACTTGTGATGTTTCTCCCAGGACTGATAGACCTTCACGAAGATTTGCAATGGCACATCACCCTCAAGTTACTTTGCAGGAATTTGATAAATGGGAAATTAACTTCGTAGGACCGATTGATCCACATGGGAAGAAAACAAGTGCACGTTACATTATTACTGCGACATATTAATTTACTATATGGGCTGAGGCATAGCTGATAAAAATTGTAATGGAGACACAATGGAAAATTTTATTTTTGCACATATTTTGTCACGGTTTGGGTGTTTGAAGCTCTTAGCACCAATCCAGTAGTATACCTGTCTCCAAGAAGGTAATTTTTTGCACAGACAGATCGATGATTCGAGCAGAAAAGAACAAATTATTACAGGTAGAATACCATGGGAAGCTGAAGCTAGTCAACTCTCGCAGACTGTAGAGAAGCAACTGAAGGCGCAACACCAAACACAGAATGACATTGCAGCCAAGATTACAGGGCCAACTACTGAGACATTCCTGAGCAAAGTCTGAGAAGCATAATTACAGTGCGCCAAAGCAGTTCCACCTCTGAAGGATGCCTTGAATGGTATCAAAGCAAAGATCGAGGGTGCACCGGCAGAGTGGCTCGGGACGAGCCACAGTTTTGTGTTGGGGGCTTGTTGGACAGAGGGCCCCTCGATGAAATATTTTGAGAAATACTTCACAGATCGAGGAGTAGCGCAGCGCAAAGTTAAGTTAGAGTCTTAGGGGCTTTGGGGTGGGTCAAATCACCTTATTTTTTAAAATAATGATAATATTTTGTATACGTTGAGCTTCACCCATGGTCTTGTACATGTACAATCTATATACGGATTCTAGGATAGTATTGATAGAGTGAGTGAATGATATAGTTATGCACATGGATGTAAGATTGTTTTGAGTCAGTGTTCTGTGGGTTGGGTTAGAGGAAAGGATCCTGCATCTGAGTGCGTAGAGTCCTTAGGAAGTTTGCAGTTGAGTGTGCATACCCTTGCAACTAAATGTGCAGGGTGGAATTGATTGTATTGGGAAGATCAGAGCATTAATGAAATAATTTTGAAGACAAGTCCATGTTTTAATTTTAAGTGTTTGATCTACTTCCATCTTATGTTATCTGTGTTGTTTTACTTATAACTGCATCATGAAGTCTTGTTTATGGTTAATTGTATTTTTTTATGCTTAATAAAGTAAGATCGCACAGTCAGCAAGTTAGTTCAACAAAAGTGTTGAACTGAGACTATCTAATTAGTAGATTTGTTATGTGAAGCCATGTCAAGAATTAAAAGGAAGAGAAGCCCTAAATCCACACTCCATTGTCCCTCTGGATGCAAAAACCTAGTTCTAGCATCCCCTTAATTTTCCTCAGGTGAGACTTAGATCTGTGCAACAGATTGTTGCCGAAAAGGCCGATTATAGTGGGTTTTGTTGATTCACAACCATATATGAACCTGAGTCTAGGCCCCATAAATCCAACACCATGTTTGATAGAAGTAAGGTCAAACATATAGTCCATGGAGATGGATTTCCAAGGTTGGATAGGAGTAGGCAGAGGAGTGTACAGGCCTTACTTCTTAATGGTTGGCTTGGTGATGGCACAAACAATCATTAGAGAAATTTTGAGGTAAAAAATGAACCTCAAAAAAAAAATGTACAACCAAAATAAACTTGATAAGAACCAGTAGGATTCAATATGATGATGTCAACCACGAGGGACGACTCCCCATTTTTGGAGTAAAAAAGTAAAAAAATTTAAAAATAAAAAATAAAAAATAAAAAACTACTTTTTCAACTCGTATTTTCAACTTATCTCCCTATGGTTTTACTAAAATTTCAAGCGGGAGCACTCGTCGGATGTAGAATTTAATTCCTCATATAAGGAGTACCCATGTTTCATACTTTCGATGTACCCTGCTACATGAAGAATGAGAAATACATAAAAATGTCATTGCAATGACGTTTTTCGTGTACATCTCATTTTTCATGTAGGAAGGTCTATTGAAAGTATACAACATGGGTAATCCTTGGATGGAAAATTAAAGTTTGCATCCAAAAATTTCTTCCTCTCAAAATATGAGTAAAGGTGTAGGGAGATAAGTTGAATATATGAGTTGAAAAAGTAGTTTTTTCTTTTTTCCCTCTAAAATTTGATGATGTAATTTAATCTTATTTTATCATTTCCACTATTATTTTATAATATTCCCGAGGCGGCCCATTTTAGACCTGAAATTTTCTCTAATGGAAGGATTTGATATATTTTCCAATATCCTTGTCAGAGTTTTTCCAAATAAAAATACTTCTACAATACTTCCACAGTATTCTCCACACCAAAGTTCCAAAAAACGTGGTTGTAATGCACTCCCAAAATCATCTTGGCACACTAGCTTGAAGGAACACAAATATGTACCAGATAACACAACTATCCATCCTGAAGGTAGAAGTCTGGAACTCAATTTTCGACCATCAACATCTTGTAGGTAGCAGCAAATTCTGATTCATTTTCATATAGTTGTGGCCATCCAGAAGACTCGTGCCCACAAGAGTTGAGAATTATGCTCAGTGCCCCAATCGAGAGTCAACTGAGGAATTTTGTGACATGATTGGTGCTACTCTTCTTGTATTTAATGTTCAAATGAAATTATTGTAAGTATGTGTACCATTTAGTATGGAGATAATTTTGTAACTTCCCATGTGTCTACATAAATTTAAGAAGTTGGTGATTTGTGTGGATGATTGTCTCCTTCCCCGGAATATAATGTTTCCATTCCTGTCAGGCTTGCATGATAAAATGCATTTCCTTATGATAGGTGAGGTACCTTCAAATATCATAAGAGAGCGCCTCATTATGACAAGTCATCGGATGCCCTTGCTAAGTAGCTAAGTTATGACTCCACTAATAACATAGTTATAGGAATTTTCCTTAATAAAAAATGGCTATTGGAGGTCTACAAACATGAGGACTGGTGTAGAGAAAAGGTGATGTTTCATTTCAATGAAAGCCATTTGTTGTGACTTGTACCAAAAATAATTTTATTTTGCTATTCCCTTGGTAACCTGACTCGAGGACCAAGTGATATGAGGGAATCCCAACACGAATATCTGATAGAAATAATCAAGGTCCAAGAAGTCACAAAGCTTTATTAGACTCATCAGGGTTAGCCAATCTTAAATGACTTGGGTCCTAGTTGGATCCACTCGCACGCCTTGCTCATCAATTATGTAGCCTATATATTGGTCTTGGTCCATGCTAAAGGAGAAAATCTTCGAGTTGGCACATATATTGTACTACCACATTGTTTGAAAGACCTACTGAATATGTTGCAAGTGATCTACCCAACTCTTGTTGAAGATGAGGATGTAATCTAGATATACAACCACAAATGAGTTGGTGAAAGGCTGCAAGCTTTCGTCCATCAGTATCATAAAATTTTTGGAGGAATTTTTCAACCCAAAGGGAATGAAAAATCACTCAAATAGATCCTCTTTAGACTTGAAGGCATTTTTCCATACATTTGTGGGTTGTATTGGAACTTGGTGATAGTCAAAATTCAAATCAATCTTGCTAAAGTACTTGTAGGATTTAACCCTGTATAGAAATTATCTGCAAATAAATTCTTAAAATAGAAAATAAACAATGGTGAGAGCATAAAACATAAAACATATATACACAGGAATTTTCCCCTGGATCCCAAAACCGGGACTACCAGATTTATTTTTCATTATGTTCCTTTCAATGTTACAATACATATATATATACATGCAAAATCATTCTTAAACACCAATCCATTAACCATGGATTAGAACATAACTGTAGTTCCCTTGACTGGATCTAAAAAATACCATAGACAGAAAACCATCATGCCCAAAACCATGTGAAAACCCCATCCACAAAACCATAGGTATGTTCACCCACCTAATCTAAGGTTCAAAAAAAAATTCGTGAGGCATTACTCTGTACCCCATGTAGGGGGGCTACTGCCCACCTGCAAACCCTTTGATAGGGGGGGGGAACGCCCCCCCTGTGAACCCCCTGTAGCACCCGACGCAATGAGCAGGGGGGGCTATCGCCCCCCCTGTGATCCCACCGCGCATGCGAATAGTCATGGAAAGAATATAACACACACCCAACATTCTCACACTTCTTGTTTTCTTTTCCACATAGGGGGTCACAGGAAATATTAGTCATTGGTCCATCTCTGCAATGCTCATTGATTCTCTACACCAAGAAAAATTCTCAATGCTCACATATTTTGTCAATGCATCTGCAACATTCTTCAAAGTGTCCACCTTTACCAACAACACCTTTTTTTCCCCAATCATATCCCTCACAAAGTGATATTGAACATCAATGTGCTTTGTCTTTGAATGATAGGAAGGGTTATTTGCCAAGAAAATTGCACTTTGGTTGTCACAGTCTATCCTTATAGCTTGATGTATCAACTCCATAGTTGAACACAATATTTGGAACCAAACTTCTTCCTTGATTGCATGAATGAATGCCATATATTGAGCCTCTATTTTTGAAAGAGCGACTACATAATGTATTTTTCTCATCTAGCCGATTGCCCCTCCAAATAGGTTAAATAGATACCCACTTGTAGATCTTCTCTTATCTAGAACTCCAACCCAGTCAACATCAACAAAGCCACGAATATCCAAAACTCTGTCCAATATCGGTCTTCCTTGGTATCACAAACCTTAATCACGAGTGCCACGCAAATACTTGAAAACCCGCTTAACTGTTGTCCAATTATACTTTCCTTTTTTTGACATAAACATGCTCAATACTCCCACTACATGTGAAATGTCTGGTCTAGTATAGACCATTGCATACATTAGGCTACCAACTGCAATTTCATATGGAACACGGGACATGTCCTCTTACTCTTCTTATGTCATGGGACACTTTTTAGCAGATAACTTTACACCTACAAGAAAAAGAACCTTCGCCAATTTATTATTTAGGATATTAAACCTATGCAATATTATCTTGACACACTTCCTCTGCTTTAACTAGAGCTTCCTCTTTGCCTAATCTTGTTTAATTTCCATTCCTTAAATATAGTTTGGAGCACCAAGATCCTTCATGTCGAATTTGGAGGACAATTAGGTCTTCAAATCCTAGATAATTTCTTTTTCATTTCCAATTAACAACATATCATCCACATACAAGACCAAAAAAATAACATGGTCACCAATTAATTTAAAATACACACAGTGATCCCCTTTTCTTTTGGTGCACCCAAGTCCCTATATATATATATATATATATATATGTTTGGGCCTTTGTTTTGAACAACACAATTTTGAGTTGCGGAAGGTTAGGAGCGGAAAGAACAGGTGGCAGAGCATAATCAAGGAAGGCAAGGAGCTATTACGATTGCATAAAACCTATAGACATATGGCAGGGCACAAGCAGGTGACAACACAGATGGCAGGAACGGGAGACAATTAACAGACAACATGACTCCCAGAAACAGAGTCAATGGCGGGAAAGAGATAGGAAGCAGCGGAGCACAAGGGAACAGCTGAGCGAAGAAGGGGAAAAGACTAACAGTGTCAGTTGGTAGGAGTAGATAAGCTAGGAAAGAGTGACTCCGTAGGGGAGAGAGTTTTGAGTATTGAGAGAGCTCTGCAGAGCCTATATGTACTAGGTGGTGTTACCTTGAACTCGACAGAGTATGTTATGTAATGTTTGGCTGAATTAATAGAAACATACCGATGTTGTGTTGTGAGTTATGAGATGCATGACAGTGGTTGATTGATGTATGTTTTGGCTATTTTAAATTTTATTTTTATGTTTGTATTGTTTATGGAAAAATGATAACTTGTATCTCAGATCAGATATGATGAACATGCTCTGTGTAATGTAACGGATGAATTGTTGTTAATGATATCTCTTCGGTATTAATGGTCTAGCTTCCAATCTCAGTAAGGTCACTACAAGCCTCAGATGAGACTCCTTTCTCTCTTGGGAAAGGTGAAAATGCTAGCATTTTCCTAGACTACAGGGGAATATTGTTGGCTCTGAGCCTAAACCTAGGTCTTGCCTAGAGACCTTCTTTTTCGCCAACAAATGGTTCCATTGCTGGGACCTAAAAAACTATCTAGAAGCTAGATCATGGTATCGAGGATCTATGAGAGAGAATTGCGTAGCTGGCGGGACAATCATGTAGATCAGTTCTAGCACAATAGGAAAAGCTTCGACAACAGAGGGAAAATAAAATCAAGGACAATGTTATGTTTTCTGACTCGACGAGTGATTTGTATGAAATTTTTTGGGGAAAATTTCCTGAAGAGCTCCATAACTGGTTGTGAAGACTCCAGATCAAGTCACTTCCTAGAGGATTGCGTCGATCCCGTCGTTTTGGGATGCATACAAATTTGACAACATTACACCGGTTAGATACAGACTTAACTTGATTAGTAGATTTTTGGGTACAAACTACTTTGGAGGGGTACATTGTAGAGTTTGCAGTTGAGTGATATTAATCCTTTACAAAATAAAAAGATATATTTAAATATTGGTTGTAGGGAAAGTTGTTGAAAGAAGTCTCATTGTGGATTAAAGCTTTAATGGTGGAAAAGGGGCTAATTTTGTTCCAAAGTCTGGCAATGGAATCTTAAACCTCCAGTATTGGGGGAAGGAGCGGAGGGAAAGATGCTACGAACAAGGTAAAAAGGGGAATATGGATATGGATGCTGGAACGTCCAGTAGGTTGAAAGAGCTGAGAGCACATCAAAGGGCGCATATCGCTGAGAAGTGGCGAGAAAGGCCGATACAAGAGTTTGAGAAGCAAGAAAGGAATAGATATAGGAAGGAAGAGGTGCCGCAAATGATAGAATAAAGAGAAGGACAGGTGGGACCCAAAGGAATGGATGGGTCCGTCAAAGAAGTTAGGCAAGTACATAGGAGCCCATCACGAAGAGAGAAGGGAAAAAATTCTAGTGAAGAGGAGGATGTGTGCCTCGAGAAGGAGTCCGATGTGGAGCTGCATGTTGTGATGGAACAATTGTTTCGAGAGAGGCCGACAACCATAATGCAAGGTAATCCTATTCCCCAAGTTTCAAGTAGCACTAGTCCTAACCTTCCCATGTTACTTTACCATCCACCTGATAAGTTCTTAATAAAGTTACGAGAGTTTAGCAAGTTGTGTAGTATTCAGTCCATAATACAGATAGCAGCTAGCAGCAGTACTAGAAGCAGGATCTCTCAACCAAGAAGTAGAGGTTTCATATTAGTACCATCGACATAAGTAAAGATGGTAGGATCATTTACCTGATACCCGGAATTTTTCAGAAAAGTTAATGATAATGTGGAGCAACATTGGTATCTCTGTGAAGAAATTTGGAGGGCTCGACAGATGCCAGATGCAGTTAAATTAATCGAATTCCAAACTACATTAAGAGAAAGAGCTTTACGTTGGTTCATCAAATGGTCAGAGGTACACCATGACCCAATGATAGATGATGTTGAGAGAGAATTTGTCCAAGAATTCAAGCTACCTCAGACAAATTAGCAAGGATTGTCCGAACTATGGGAGATTAAACAGAGGGAAGGAGAAACAACCTGGGATATGATGAGAAGGTTTAAAGATGCAATTGGGAAACTAAGTTAGCCAATTGATCCAAACCACCAACGGGACTGGTTTATTAAAGCACTTCTACCTTTAACAAGAACACCTCTGACCCAACAAAATATTGATACCTTCAAGATGCTATGGAGCAAGCAATGAAAATAGAATAAATGGTTGGATACTAGCAATATTTTAAAGGGGGAGTAGCTGTGCAAGATCCATCCATACTGGGACTGCAACATCAAATATCCATTTTCACGTAGAAGCTAAAATATATTCATCCGGTGCGACCCGCATGACCCAATGTGAGGTGTACACATTGTTTGATGGAAGGACATCTATTTATGGAATGCCCAAGGTTGCGGGTAGCCAATGTTGGGACTTCGGTGGCTGGAGCACAGGGGACCCTACCAGTAGGAGGAGTTGTGCAAGTAAACACTCAAGGGTTATACCAAACACAACCCCATTTCCCAAGATTTCCTAATCAGTATAATTAGACAGCAGCAGAATGTTGCGAAATATGAAAAGGTATTGTTCATCCTCCACGATTGTGCCCTATCCTACAAAAGTATTCAAATTTTCCAAAGATTGTGTATTGTGAATTTTATGCCTCAAAAAATTAGCATACAGAACAATGCAGAGCCCTGGATGCATTAACAGATCGACTGGATAGATCGTCCTACAGAGTAAATGAGACTCCAGGAGGACGAGGAGGAGGAGGAATGTGAGGCAGCATAATTGGAGGAAGAGGATTTGTAATATGTTATAATTTTGAACAAGAAGGTCACATAGTGAGGGAGTGTCCACTACCAAGATGACCATGGTGTTCCCAATGAAGAGTGAATTCACATGCTACTGAAGATTGTCCGAAGTTGATTCAGAGATGGGAAGAAAGAACTAGGAAAGGAGGAGCCAACCCTATTAATTAAGAGCCAAGGGTAGTAGAGACACAACCTCTGCCAAGTGTAGCTATAATAACCCGAGGAGGGAATAAAACAGGGGAGGATGCATGAGAAAATGACCTGATAAATTTGGTCAAACCTGCATCCCCAAAGACAATTTTCAATAAAGACCGACAGAAGAAATACTTTAAAGAGACATTGGAAACATTATCAAAGTCGGGGATCCATAAGAGTATGGAGCTGCTGCAACTATCAAATGAAGGAGAAAAGATGATTACCACAGGGACACTTATAAAAGAATAGTTTCGATTGTTCCTCTAGATTGTAAATAATGGAAATATTTTGGAACAACTGAAGAAAAATATAAATATGGTAGTCCAAGGAGGAACAGAGCATGAGGACTCATGTAATTTTGACCCCTCTGAAAGATATATAAGAAGAGTAAAAAGAAAAAAGAGGACAACAGGAAAAGAATTCCATATAAATTCTCAAGTTGCGGGATTACAAATAAGGGACACAATGTTAGATCTCATATCATATGTTAATATTCTGCCTAGAAATACATGGGAATCATTGGGAAATCCAAAGTTTTCATACTCACCCATACAGCTAAGAATGGCAAACTAATACTGCATTGTACCAGTATGGAGGTTGGAAGAAGTTGAAGTTGATGTTGCGGTAGTAAAAAATTATATGAATTTGGAAGTAATATATATTATATGGGGGACAAGGATCCCTATCCAACCCTGTTGGGGATAGATAGGGCCTTTGAAAATTATGTAGTTATTGATTTGAAGAAGGAGCTTATGATATTTGAAGATGGTGAAGTCAGAGTGGTCCAACCACTGGATCCCTATCAGGGACCCTGGTACACAGAAACTGTCAAACAAAGAGAAGATGTTGAACTTATCGATCAACTCTACCAAATGACAGCAGGCAAAAGAGAAGATTACATCAATCCTGCAGGAGGAGGAATGGTAAGTTGGAGGAGTGTTGAGATTTCCGACGTGGGATCGGAAGTGGCCTCGAACAACTGGCAGCAAGGAGGATACAAAATCAACACCAGAAGATGTGCCACCATTCGTGGAGTTAACTGGATCAACACAAATTTAAGGGGTTACCCAACTCTTACAAATATCCAAAATGTGAATATATTCATTAAAAAAGTTTAAGACAAGCTTCCAGAAGATCATATAATTCCTCTCATGGATGTAGCATTACAATCCACTTCATCAAGATGGTGGGAAACCCATCGCAACTCTCTCAGTAGGTGGGAGGACGTAGCTAAAGCATTAAAAACAAGATTTCAGGTGGCTTCAGGACAAAAACTAGAGGAAAATTACAAAGGAGATTCAGATCCCTTAGTACGCATAAATATCTGCAAATGTAAGTGGAAAAAAGAAGAATACCCAAAATATTTGTGGGCACTTAACTTCATACATTCATTAGACATCATTCTGCAAGCTTGGTACCTGACAGAGGGAAAGAAGAGAGAGACATACACCTGGGAAACAATTGCAAAAAGATTTATCCAGAGTTTTTCTTTCAAGGCAGACACGAAGCAAGTTACGAAGACCCTACAAAGAATTAAAAGAATAATTTTTTTCCCAAAACTTGAGGAAACTGAGGAAATTTTCATGTCAGATCAGAAAGCCAAGTCTAACTATTAGGAAGTAGTAACATGCAAAAAGATAGACCAGGAGATAGATGAGGATGATTTAGAAAACCTTCGACATTTATCTTTTGAAGAAAAGGAAGGAGAACGAGAAATACTGGAGGAACCTACTACTGAAGGACTACACTTATTACCCTCAAAGACAAAGAAAAATAACATTGGGATCGAAGAAAAGCCCAAGATCACATCTATAGTAGATTATTGGGATACATAAGCCACAAAATAAATTTTTGATCTCCTACAATAATATGAAGATTATTCCCATATTCAATACTATAATTAAAAGGGATAAAAGGACATTTGTAGGAGATGCGCATAGCACTGAAACATGATGTCAGGCCATTAAACATAGACCTTACCACCTGAACCCAAGGGTAAAAGAAAAGTTCAAAGAAGAAATAAATAAGATGTTAAATTCAGGATTGATCTTTCTAGTTGAGGAGGCAGAATGGGTCGGCCCGATAGTAATACAAAGTAAAAAGGAGAAATCAGAAATTAGAGTGTGTGTAGACTACAAGAGTCTAAATAATGATTGTATCCATGATCCCTTCCCAACACCATTTAGTGATGAATTTTTGGATAACGTGGCAGGAAATGAAGCGTACTAATTCACAGATGGTTTCTCGAGATATCACCAAGTACAAATAGCAGAGGAGGATAAGAGAAAAACCACTTTCACAACAGAATGGGATCATATGCTTATCACGTCATGCCTTTTGGGTTAAAGAATGCACCAGCTGTATTTTCAAGGATAGTGATAGAAGCCTTTAGAGACTATATTCACAAGTTTCTAGAACTACCCATGGATGATTGGATGGTGTATAGTTTGATGAAAAACCATGCAAGTCTTTTAAGGATAATATTTGATAGGTGCAGTCGACTTCAAATTTCATTGAATCTCAAAAATTGAATTTTTGTAGTACCATTTGGAACACTATTTGGACACATTTTTTGTAAACAGGGAGTATGTGTGGACCCCGCAAAGGTGGTCGTAATTGTAAATACGAATGCCCCGAAAAATGTTAAGCAGTTGGGATCACTACTTGAACACACAAGGTACTACAAGAGGTTTATCTGCAACTATGCTAGAATCATAGCACCACTAGAGAATTTGTTGTGGAAAAAAGAATAGTTCATATGGAATGATGAATGCACGAAAGCATTGGACACACTAAAGTATAAGTTAGCAAGTGCACCTATTTTGGCTCATCCGAAGTAGGATAAACAATTCCATGTACACATTGACGCTTCAAGTATTTCTTTGGGGGAAGTGCTAGCTCAGCCAAGAGAAACCTCCATAGACCACCCAGTGTACTTCGCAAGAATAAAGTGATCAACGGAAGAAAGTAACTACACAACCACGGAAAGGGAAGCTCTTGGGATGGTCTATTATTTACAGAAATTCAGCCACTACTTACTAGGAAGGAATTTAAAATTCTTCACAGATCACTCAACACTAAAATAATTAGCGAAAAAGCTTGTCCTAGAGGGAAGAATATATAGGTGGCTTCTACTATTCCAAAAATTTACTTTCGAAGTCATAGTAAAGACTAGGAGGCTAAATGTTGGTCTTGAGCATTTTTCAATATTGGAAAATGGAGAAAACAAAGGACCACTTGATGATAAGCTGTTGGATGCTGATATTTTATGGGTAGAAGCCATCCCTAATTATCTGGAACAAATAGAAATATACTTAGCTAGAGGAAAATGCCCAGGGGAATACACAAAAAATCAGAGAATATATTTAGTTGTTAAATTAGCTGAGTACCAACTCATAGTGGGGCAGTTGTATAAAATGGGCCTAGATCAAATACTATGAAGGTGTGTATTAGATCACGAGAGAGCATATATCTTATCGGAATGTCACAATGGAGTTGCGAGAGGCCATGTGGGTGTGAAACCTACCGCAAGAAAAATATTGCAAGCAGGATTATGGTGTCCAACCATGCACAAAGACAACAAATAATATGTGAGGAAGTGTGATGCTTGTCAAAGAACAAGGAGACCATCACATCATCAAGAGCTACCCCTACAACCTGTAAGGGCTATGCAAGCATTTGAAAAGTGGGCAGTCGACTTTGTAGGGCATATTCCACCAGTTGCATGACACTCACAAGCAAGATATATCATCACCGCAACTAACTACCTCACTAGATGGGTAGAGGTGGCACCAATAAAGGACTGTACAATAGATATAGTAGCCAGATTTATATTTGAAAACATAATTAGCATATTTGGGTGTCCAAGGAGCCTAAAAAGTTATCAGGCACACATTTTATTAATGGTACAGTAAAATCACTACTGGAGAATTGTTGAAGATTGCAACAAGAAACAATGAAGGAGGCATCCTGAAACATCTTTCCTGATCCTAGTTGGAAAGTGATCACCTAAACTAGGTGGGGGCCACACAGGTGATTTTTGTCGCAAAGTCTATTTTTAGACATATGGATCATGGTCTATGAGTTGCAGGATGCTATTTATGGATGATTGGTCGAGTTGGTAAAAATATATTGACCTCTATTTTTAGACATTGGGCGGTTTCTATTTTTAGACTGTCGAGCTAAAAATAGAACAGTCAAATATTATTAACCCTTAATAATATTTAGACTATAAACATTATTTTATCCTCTTGGAGCACTTCAGGCTGATGCTTGGATGTGGCACATGTAGCTGGCAGAAGGAAATACACTTTTCCTAAGGGTTAGTTGAGCTATTGCATGGTTGACTTCAGTTAGAACTCATGTGGCAGAGTTTGGTGGAGTTGATGAGACAGTTGGTGGAGTTTTGTTCGGTTTAACTTAGTTGAACTAGTTGTATTTAGTCTAACTAACAAATACAATAGTGATGAGTGGTGTGAATTAATTATTAATTAATTCACTAATTATTAACTCATAAATCAACTAAAGAATACATCAGTTAACTGGAAGCAGGCGGAAAACAAGAGGAGACTAGGGGGAAGGGGGTAAGTTGAGGTGGGGGGAAAGGGGGAGTGTATTACTGGCCAGACTACACTGTGCATGAGATTTGCGCACACATTGATTGAGATTTCCAATGAGGATTGTGCAGTACAAGCCAAGGGGATTTGAACTTGGATCTCATTTATTCTCATCTTGGATTGCGCAGTAGAGGCAAGAAAACAGTGGAGGAGATTTGAACCTGTGACTTGTTCAGATCTGAGCTAGTTTTAGTAGCATGAGATAGTGCTTAGAGTTGTGAGAGCTTTTTGTGCTATGTATTGTTACATGTTCTCTATCATTATATTATATAGATAGTTGGGGGGTTTTCAGCTATCGCTTCCCATTACATACTGTGTTGATATGTGTGCTTGATTATGTTTTAATGAGCGCATGCGACTGTTTCTATTTCCGCATATTGATGATCAATTGTAGAAGAGGTTATGTATTATGCATGAAGCTTAAATAGTGTGTAATTAGGATAATATCGGTGAATAATTCAGCTATTATTCAAATTTCTACATGGTATCAGAGGGAGAATTGATCATCGGATCTATTACAGTGATTACAATTTATTTCGGTAGACAGAGTCTGTAAGCGGGCCAGGTAGCCTCTGGATCCATCCTTTCTTTGAAAGGTGATATATCCATTAAATGCCCCTACAGTCAATCTCTGTGCTAGAAATACTTTTTTCTCACATTAGATCAGGAGCGGTTGAGTTTTGAGCTGGTGGAATTCGAATTTGCAGCAGTGTTTTCTTGGTGTCGAAGTCAAAATGTCTTATCAAGGATTGTGATTGGAGTATGCTCTTGAAGGCAGCTCGAATTATATTGCATGGAGAGATAGGATGGAGGTGGTGCTCGATGACAATGGGCTGAAGGAGTTCATAGATGCTGAAGTTCCAAAGCCTAGCGATGCAGCCTTGGTTGAGGCTTGGCAAAAGAAGACAACAAGGTGTCGAAGGATTCTGTTGGAGGGCGTGAAGGATCACATAGTATCCAGCCTGCATGGAAAAGCTTCTCCATACTTGATGTGGAAAGTGTTGACAGAATTGTTCCAAAGCAAGAGCGACCAGAGGAAGTTGGCGCTCAAGGATAAACTCAAGAAAATAAAGATGGAGAAGAATGACACTATTCCGGTATACTTGACAAAGTTTGTCCACTGCAGGGATGAGCTTGGGAGTGTAGGAGTTAGTGTGGATGATGAGGACTTGGTGAGCTTGGCTCTCCTTGGTCTTCCGAAGATTTGGCATTCCTATGAGGATTCTGTCAATGGTCGGGAGAAATTGCTAGGATGGGAGCGACTTGGTCGAATCTTGTGCAAGAGGATATAAGGCGGAATACCAGGGATGGATCTTCATCAAAGGTATCTGATGAAGAAGATTGTGCTTTGGCTGCCAAAGCAAGGAAGGGGAAGGGCAAGGAGAAGGCTTCTCAATCCGGTGTGGATGGTAAAAAGCGTGACATGTCCAAAGTGAAGTGTTTTCACTGTCACGATCATGGACATTACGCCACAAATTGTCCACAGAAGAAGAAGAACAAGCAGGCTGCTGGAGCTGCAGCTGGTGAGGCTCTTGCCTCACAATTTGAGCTGGACGTCTCATTGATCGCATGCATGGTGTCTAGTGCATTGGGATCGGGGTGGTATTTTGATAGTGGCGCTTCCTTTCACATGACGGGAGATGTGAATATTTTCAGTGACTTGGTGGAGAAAGGTCTCCAGATGCATGTTGAGTTGGGCG
This sequence comes from Pinus albicaulis, assembly GCA_034641835.2. Taxonomy (NCBI): domain Eukaryota; kingdom Viridiplantae; phylum Streptophyta; class Pinopsida; order Pinales; family Pinaceae; genus Pinus; species Pinus albicaulis. The sequence continues at coordinate 1,424,776,265 of CM076575.1, read as the reverse complement.
ACGGTGGACGATACAATGCGACCGGCATTGGTACCATAACCTTTCAGAGGGAGTTAGGTAAACTCATTCTTTTACAAGATGTATTGCATGTACCAGGTCTAACAAAGAATTTGATCTCAGTTGCAATGTTAGAGGACAAAGGGTATGAAGTTGTCTTCAGAGAAGGAAAGGTGTTCCTTCGGCACAAGGCAACGGGACAAGTCAAGAAGGTTGGGATTCGAGCAAAGAATCTCTACAGACTTGAAGTAGATGGGATGTCTACGGAGCTTCCTACTGTTGGGAAGTGCAAGAAAGACATGCAATTGATGCTTGAGAGGGAGCAAGTTTTTCATGCAGGTAATAGTGAACCTTAGGATGTGGAGCAGCGACAAGATGAGGATCATGGAGTGGAAGAAACCACTCATGCAGAGAAATTTCATGCCAGATGGGCAGAGGGAGTGCATGCAGTTATACCACCAGGTGAGAGGTGGGGCGACATGCATGACTAATCCCAAGAGGAGATTTCTGGGCAAGATTCATGAGATGGTGTGGATCTCATGAATTGAACCTAGCTATGAGGTGCCCACAGTGCAGCAGTAGCATGATCAGTTGGATTGATGCAGGCAGATCAAAGTGACAGTGTCGGATACGGGAGCGCGGATCAGAGTTGACAGCAAGTGCAAAGTGCATGGTTGCAAGAGTTCAACAGCGCAGTGGTTCCTGATGACATGTGTAGTTGGTACCAGCAGAAGTCGAAGACTTTGATGATAGATGCATCAGATTGATTGAGTTGTTTGGAGCCTATTCAGTTTCAGAGGAGTTGCAAAGCAGATGCATGGAGTTGCATGGCGCTTGTGAAGGTTGCAGGGCGAATGCATGGAGTTGCATGTCGCATGCAAAGACAATCCTTTCTTGTTGAGAGGGAGTGTTGAATATTGCAACAAGAAATAGTGAAGGAGGCATCCTGAAACATCTTTCCTAATCCTAGTTGGAAAGTGATCACCTAAACTAGGTGGGGGCCACACAAGTGATTTTTGTCGCAAAGTCTATTTTTAGACTATGTCTATTTTTAGACATATGGATCATGGTCTATGAGTTACAGGATGCTATTTATGGATGATTGGTCGAGTTGGTAAAAATATATGGACCTCTATTTTTAGACATTGGGCGGTTTCTATTTTTAGACTGCTGGGCTAAAAATAGAACAGTCAAATATTATTAACCCTTAATAATATTTAGACTATAAACATTATCTTTTCCTCTTGGAGCACTTCAGTTTGATGCTTGGATGTGGCACATGCAGCTGAAAGAAGGAAATACGATTTTCCTATGGGTTAGTTGAGCTATTGCATGGTTGAATTCAGTTAGAACTCATGTGGCAGAGTTTGGTGGAGTTGATGAGACAGTTGGTGGAGTTGTGTTCGGTTTAACTTAGTTGAACTAGTTGTATTTAGTCTAACTGAAAAATACACTAGTGATGAGTGGTGTGAATTAATTATTAATTAATTCACTAATTATTAACTCATAAATCAACTAAAGAACACATCAGTTAACTGCAATGCATGGACAGTTCAGTGGAGACCAGTGTTAGAGGTGGGTGAAAGGGTGAGTCTACTATCAGTTGTGACTATGGCTGTGCATGAGATTTTGCACACACATTGATGGAGATTGCCAATGAGTATTGTGCGGTACAAGCTAGGGGATTCGAACTTGGATCTCAATCATTATTCATCTTGGATTGCGCAGTAGAGGCAGGCAGACCTGTGGAGGAGATTTGAACCCGTGACTTGGTCATCTTCCATGCTAGTTTGTGTGTAGCATGTGAGATAGTGCTGAGAGTTGTGAGAGCTTTGTGCTATGTATTGTTACATGTTCTCTATCATTATAATATACAGATAGTTGGGGGTTTTCAGCTGTATGCTTTCCCCATTACATACTGTGTTATATGTGTGCTTGACTATGTTTTAATGTGCGCATGCGACTGCTTCTATTTCCGCATATTGATGATCAATTGTAGAAGAGGTTATGTATTATGCATGAAGCTTAAATAGTGTGTAATCACGATAATCTTGGTGAATAATTCAGAAAATTATTCAAATTTCTACATTTATTATACAACACCACAAGAGAAGCCCGTACCACCCACAGGAGAACGGAACTGTCGAAGCCTTTAACAAAATACTGGAGAAAGGGTTAACTAAGATATGTAATGCTAACCACGATGAAATAATTCCAGCCACTTTGTGGGAATACATGACTATCGTAAAGAGGTTACATAACCAGACTCCATTTCAATTGGTGTACGTAAGGGAAGCAGTGGTACGAGTCAAGTTTGTTATACCAAGTCTCTTAATTTTCACAACAACACAAATGACAAAAGAATAATTTATCTCTGCGCGTCTTCATTAATTGAAGGAACTGGAAGAAGATAGATTTCTAGTGGATTTCCATCAATCAGTGCAGAAACAAAGAAATAAGGTCTGGAATGACCACCACATCAAGCGAAAAACATTTAAGATTGGCAACAAAGTACTACTCTATGACAACAAATTCCAGAAATTTCCAAGAAAACTCAGAATGCACTGGATGGGCCTATACTATGTCATAGAGATCCGTGACTCAAGAGCAGTCAGGCTAGCACAACTGGATGGAGAGATAATTCAAGGATGGGTTAACGGCGCACGCCTGAAGCCTTATCATGAGTAAGCAACAAAAACCTTTTATTTCCAATAACTCTAGCACCGGAGAGGATTCAATAGATTAGAGTCAATAATTCTCTCGCAACTGAGATGAGTCATATAATAGCTTATGTTCATTTCTTAAAATAAATCATTTCAAACCAATAGAGTAGGAATATTTATATCATAATTTGCATGTTGCGCAAAGACAACCATCACCATATAACTAATTGTGGTCGGGGGGAGGCGCTTTATAGTGTTACAAACCAAGTGTGTCAGCCATCATTCAGTCATAATGAGCCATCATAATGGTGTAAGCCCATAGGATCACCCAAAATTTGAAAAATAATTGCCATAATTAGTAATCCCATGTTGTAATAAAGATTCTACATTAAGCATTAATTATTGGCCATCGCGTCGCCCAACTTTCGAAGCCACCTTCAGCAGTATCAAAGTCCACCTCACCTGAGTAACTAATCACATGATTATATTCGTAGGGAAAGACATGAAAATTAATTAGTTATGGCGTTGTATCAGCATCCTCCGGGACAACAGTGCTACTTAATCTGCATGGAGGATGGAAACAACAAAGTACTGAAGAATTCTGGATTACAAGAGAAAGAAACTACTATAACAGTTAGCCTGAATTCAACAACAAAAGCTCATAATATTAGACCAGTAGCATTACAGGTATATTATAGGAGAAGGAAGATGATGAAGATGACTATTTCAGTGGTCAAACCAGAGCTCGACGAAAGAATCTAGAGGCTAGAACCATTGATCAACAAATATGATAATGCCACCCTCATAGATACATAATTCACTTATTTGTTCCAATTCCCAACATTAAAGTGATAGGTTTATATCAAGAATCATATGAATGAGGGGGGAAGTGAAGTAGCGAGGGTGCATCCGAACTTTAAAGGCATCTAAAGATCCACAATTCTGCATCTAAGAATCATACCGGTATTTGGAACAACAGGAGTAGCAATGCAGTGTACAAAATTTCTCATCAGCAGGACGTAGAATAGGTCAATGTGGCTTGGGAGAGAGATTCCAATCCATGTAGAAGATATACACAGGCTTACTGGACTATCATCGGCAATGAAGGATGTGTCAACAACTCAAAAATACATTCAAAAGAGAAAAGAAGGTGGGAGACTGTGATTATTACAGGAAATATGAGATGAGAAGAGGGGCAAAGGGGGCCAAGATTGATCCTATCAATGTCCCCTCGGTGAAATTTTCATGCTCGCTGATTGTAGGCAAGACTATGAGGCACTATACCAAAGGAGAATGTACCCTCGATACAATATCAGTTGTGGAGCATTGTATACAGGGAGCGCAGTTGAATTGGTATGCTTTCTTGTTACAAGAGCTCTTTGAGGCATGTGAAAATAACTTTAAGAGGGATACATGATTCATATATGGATATTTAATTATGGATATGGCGATGTGGAAGTGGAGTCCACTAGGAAGGTGGCAGCTTGCATAGAACACTGAAGATCAACCAATGGCCCTAAGGTTCACTCCATGGAGAGTATCTAATGACCCAAGTAGCAAGGAAATAAATGAAGAAGCCTTTGCAGAATGGTATCAGAAAGTGGTAGATGTGGTTAAAACACAACAAAGGATCCCCAAGAACCTACTAGACAAATATTTCCCTCAAGTATGGTTCGGGGTGTTTCACAACTGAAGTTGGATTCGGCCAGACTGTGTTGCGGGTGATACAGTTCACAAAAAGCCACTAAAATTTCGAATAATGGAGGAAGCATTGCATGCAGAAGTCTCTTCATGGCTAGGAGCAGTTATAGAAATAAAAAATGGATAGCATGTGTATTCGTTTGATGCTATCCTCCCCGACCCACTTCCGAGAGAAACGTCGGTCGAGACAGCTCAGAGGGTTTAGCAATTGTAGCTGCAACCACTACTAGACCAGATGGACACCTGAGTGGAGGCTTTTAATAAGGTAATGGGAACTCTTGGAGAAACAAATAATATATTTCCATCATTTTTTGAGTTTCAAACACTTAATTTTGCATCTCCATCGACAACAACCCCTATCCTCACCGCATTACCCTCCACCACATTCCACTCACATCCATAGCCAACCAAGCCTTCCATCCTAGCACCAAAAGGGAAAAGAGCCCAAACCATGAAATCTAATAAATTAGTCGACTTCACAGATGAGGATCATGCACAAACATTAGTCACTAGAATTCTAATTCAATAAGAACCAGAGGTAGGCACTCAGACCGCCTATGTATTACCATAATTCAACTTATCTTCATCGAACAATGTACCAGTTTCGTCATCACCCAATGAAAAAAAATAATCACCACATACATAATTTGCATCCAAATACCATTCAAAACATACTCCATCCTCTTCCATGACCATCTCCGAGGCAATACCAGCCTGTACCTTAATGGCCATTGACGTTGAGGCGAAAGTTAACTCAGGTACAACATAAGTAACTGAGGTTAACTCAATCACATTAGGGCATGGTACCTTTTTAGATCTATTAATCCATCCAAGATCACCCATTTCCGATACATCACTCACTGAAACCTCACTAAACCCGTTCCATCAGTCCATGTTGTTGCTACAACCATTCATACCCAAACCACCATTCGCCAATCATCACATTCCGGGATCACAAGCAGTCCTGTCAGGTCAATCCACATTCCCCCAAGGACACTCAGAACATTCTATTGCCAGTGGGAAACCTCTCAGGGAGCACAATCCAAGCCCGAAAATGAAAAGCAGTGGTGATATGTAAAATTGGGGACCCGGACAACTCTTCAATTTTATACAAACAACAGCACGACAGGCAGAGAATCTACACAATGATCTTCTACAAAGGTATGAGAAACAACAACAACAAGTCATATTTCTTACTGATGAGCACAATCAACTCCAACACGAGAGGGATACTGTTGGATGGATAAGTCATTCTTGAGGACAAGACAGACCTCCCAAGTGTCTTACGAACAGCTAGCAACAAAAAAAAAAACAAAAACTATTTTATTTAGATAATATTCGATTTATTAATTAGCTACAAAAGTGGTTTTTAAGACCTACCTGTAGTCCAACGCTATTTGTAATAATCTTCTTTCCAGTTGCTTGAAAGAGTCGCATTCAAAGATCTGCAATCACAAACATGGAAAAAATCAATAGCACCTGCATAGGATAAACTAATTCACGAATCATATATCTATCAAGATGATAAAGGAATTTAAGAAACAAGCTAATTAATTAAATAACTCATTGTTAAAAACATGATAAACAAGCTACTTAATTAAAGAACTCATTGAGAAAACGATATTCATTCGTATTATCTTTGATGAAGAAAGAGCCTTACAACCATGTCTACCTTGATGTCGTATAGGCCTTCCTGGGGTCCGGAACAGGCGTTTCCTTTACTCTGACAAGATTTTCACTCTCTTAGCTAAAATGCGCATGGGTGTGTAATCATTCCAACATAATGATCAATTAAGAGATTCAGTACCCTTGAAACTGAACCAAAGCTTCAATTTATAGGAAAATAGAAGAGGTTGCAGCTCCACATACGAGGGGACAAAATCCTCTTTTGAAGGGATTGAGCTCCATAAACCAAGGGGTAGGCTCCCATAATGGATGAATAAACATACATGATAGGAGCGAACCTTAGACCAGATAATTGCTTCTAGAAGCTTCCAGATTTGACTGTTGGGCTTCTAAATGTTACTTTCCACCTTCATTTTACCTTTTACAGGGGTTTGTAGTTTTAATACACAAAACGTGCAGTAGGTACCATATTTTTCCTTTACAAAAGGTGCGATATCATAGGCAATGTTAAGATAAAGTGTGGTACATGTTATGGCCTAAATCTACCTCAGGCTGAGAAAGGCAGAATCTAGGGTAACATCAAACCACGCTTAATCTGGTAGCTAGCCCTACCAGATCGGGAGAGGGCTCTCTCCTGGTCAATCTCAGCAAAAATAATCAGTGAGGCTTGATATGACTTGAAAAAAAAATCTGATTTTAGGCTAGGTATATATGTGAAAGAGTTTGATTTGATTTTGAGGGTGTTTGTTGGATCAAAGGGAAGGGTAGATTTTGGGTCTGGGAAATGAGGCCTAGTTTTTGCAGAGATCTGAATGGGGCAAGGTAGGCAATTGTTTTGACACTTCAATTTTGAATGAAATGGATAGCTCAGACCAGTGAGGAGTTGAAGAGGGCAAGAAAATTTCAGTAATCCTCTTCAAACAGTTGAAAACATATAAAATTAAACAAACCCTAGGTAGAGCACTGCAAATTTTAATGAATCCCGCCTTTATCCCTGTTTGTTTAACTTAAGAAGAAATAAGAGGGAAAATGATACACATGAAACACCAGTAAACTTACATTAACAGAGAGAAACTCATCATCAAAACAAAGAGCCAAATGAATCCCAAGGAGTAATCTCAAGGAGTGTTGCAAACCCTGGTCTATTCCTTTGCCAAACTGCAGAGATGAATGTATAATGATGCTCAAAGCAATCCCAAGTGTCCAACCATGCAAATGACTGAAAAACCACAAGATATAGACAAAAAACCACTCATCCTAGCTTCTAGAAGTCGAGCTCATGAGTTTAGGAGCTGTTCCAACAAGATCTAAACTGAGAACTGGAAAATAGGCAGTGGAACAGCTTGCCTCTATAAACTAGGAAACTGATTCATTCAGTTGCAATTCACCTTTTGATGGATGAATCAACCTCCATGAGTGAAAATTTAACAAAATTACATCAAGATCCATAAAATTACATCAAATTACATCATGAGTTTGAAATTTAGAAGTAAGAAAGTCAAAGTGTCAAAAACTAAGCAAAAAACAGAGTTACTGAGTCCAAAATGAGCAAAAATCCCCAATGCGTCGCGCCAGTTTTCCCTGTGCATCGCGCCAGTTTGGAGCTGATTTTGGAGGCCTTCCCAGTGTCCAAATTTTCTCCAAGTGGGCTTGTTGGAAATTTCTGCCTATCTACTTTTCAACACAAGTGGAATTTCTGAATTTGGCTTCTATTTGCCCCTCCAAAAATGAATTCTCCCAACACTACTTCCTGTGTGTCCAAAAAGGGGCAGAAAGGTCATTTTTAGGATGTTTTTGACCCTTATGGAAGCCCAAAACTTATCAAAATCTCTTGGCCATAGGTAGGCATGCATAAATTTTCATGACAAATCCAAAAATATAAATTTTTACCCAAGATGAGCCTCTCATCAAAAGCGCGCGCCAAGTGGCGCGACGTGTAGAGCTGAAAAATATGTGTTTAGTCCAAAAAAAAACAAAATTTGCAAAATGTGTCCCAAATTTCAAGAAATTTGGGCTGAATTTCCTCCATCATGTACTATGCTGGGCCAGGGAAGCCTCGGCCAAAATCTGAAGTCTATCTTGCCTTTTTCGACGCTTTGAGGCCTTCTTCAACTTAGCCTTCAGGATCTTGATTCGTGCCTTGCAAACATGATTTTTTTCCCAATAATGATTCACCATGTGCCTCAACAAGTTATTTTCCTTGTTGGCCTTCTCCAACAACTTTTCCAAATGAATATTTACCCTTTCAAGCCAAGTTTCGTTATCAGCCTCAATCTCTTGCTCAATGGATGTCATCTCAGTTTGGCTCCTTTTGGCAGCCTGCCGGTTCTCACGTATATTTTGCAACTCCATGATAGTTTGTTGATCTTCTAGTTGTTTGTTTCTCTACTCAAGGTAGTTGATTATCCATTGGGCTCTTTGCAACTTGACGGACAAAGTGTTTATTTCCGCCTTCTGCTCCTGAACAATCTATCTCAGCTTTGAGCTTGGTGAGCCCAAATCATCATCAATGAGTATGAAATCTGTATCTTGGCCTCCAGAAGGCCCCTCATCATGTATTGGCCTCTTACCCTTGTCTTTTACCTGTACTGCTAATGAAGGAAACGAGACCCCTTCCACCCTGGGTGGAGATAATACTCGCCTGGCTGCTGCAAACAACCCTCTAGTGCCCCTTTGATAGGTGACAAACACCGGCACACTAGCGGACTATGTCTCATGACCTCCATGCTGATATGAAGGTTCACCTGCCTCATGAAAAGCCTCCGAAGATACCTGAGAAGCTGTGAAGAAATCATTAGAAATGAAATCCTCCCATGAAATATCTTGCAAGCCGAGCTGATGCATAACCACAATTTTGATGAGTGCAAAGTGATAGATATTGCTATACTGCTACTCAGGAGTTTTCCTTTGCATGAGGGTGGTCATCTTCTCAATATTCCGACATATGAAGTAAGGGAGGTTCATCATTCTCACCCTGGTAAAATGCATCAACAACCTGATATGATAGGCATAGAGACGTGAAAACCGGCCCTCACAACTGAAATATTTGATAATGATTTTCATCAAAGGAGCATATGAATCCTTTAGAAACCGAAATGGAAAAACTCTACTGAGTTGTCTAAAAAAACTACGCTTGATATATGGTTCATAGTATTCCCTATCAACCTGCGGCCTTTTGTTCCATTGCTCTCCAACATTTGGAATTCTGGTTGCTTGAGAGACAGTTTCAGGTTTTAAAGTGAATGTCACACCTGCAAGAGTGACTTGGCCATTATGTAAATGTAACACAAACAATTGGGCCAGCTCATGATGGTGGTGAACTCTAGCAACCATCTCACAAAATTGATAACATGACTGTTGTTGGAAACATGAAATAGCAAAAGGACAGACCTGTAGCTCAGCCAATGAAGTAGGCTCCTCCCTCACATGTCTGCAACTCTTGTGAGGTCTCCTAGGTGCATGCACTTCAGTTGTGGAGTCACTGTCTCGGTCATAAGAAGAATCTGTCTCCATGTTTTCCAAAGTCTATGTTGCCTTAGATGATTATGAGGAGTTTGGTGTATTTGCTTTTTGTTTCCAGATGTGTGATAATATGTGAGGGACTATGGAGGGAGAGGGTAGGGGGAATTATGGGATATGCCAATTGAAATTTGTCAATTGAAGAGTTTAGGGGCAGTCACTAGGTTTTTTGGGATAGCATTTGGGTTTGGGAAATTTGTGATTAGGATGGGATAATGGGAATATAGAATAGGGAATGAGTGATTTAGGGATAGGGAATTGTGCTAATGGGACTAGAATAACAGTGATGAGGGAATAACAAGGTGGGCAAGTGGAAATGATAGGCACAAAACCAGATTATAAACCCTAAAGAAGCATTCCTTGAACAAGATAATAGGGTTTGAATTTTTGTTTAAATCCTCATAGATATCACAAGACACATGTTCATTGGTATTGACAACACTTATTGACTTACTTGGACCGGGAGTGACCGAGCAGATTTGAAGTTTTGAGAGGAATGGCAATGAAATTGCTTTGCGGCCCTACGTGTCACGCAACTAACCCAAAGTGCCGCATAACTCCTATGCATCGCGCAGGAGTAATTTCAACACAGTGGGGGCCGACCCAATGCGTCGCGCCCGTCCAATACGTCGTGTCGCCCAACCAATGCGTCGCGCAGTGAAATTTGCACAATTTCCCCTTAAAATTGCTTCCTTCGCTCCTCATGATTTCTCCTTGTCTCACTCTGTCCTCTTGGCATACAAATGAGCTTTTGAAACATGAAAATTATTTATATACCAAGGATCTTTAATTCTTCATTTCAAAAAACCCACTTTGTAATGTTTCAGATTTTAACACTTTTCAAAACTCTGTTTTGCTTCATTTTGGCTTTTTGACTGGATGATGTGCTTTCTGTTTATCCTGCAGGGAATGGATTGGCTGGAGCTTGAAAAAGGTGACCAGGGTTTCCAGTGAAAATATTATTACAACTGAGAAAACTTGAAATTACATTACATTTATACATAAAGATGAAATACTCTATTTTTCTTCAAAACAGAGTTTTGAAGAGAAATACATTATTAAGCATATGATGATGAAATTTTTAGTACTGAATCCTTATTTCAAACTCCTCATGTTCCTGCTGACCATTATTGGGGATTTTGAAAACCTTATTAATGAAACCCTAGACCTAATGACACAAAAACCCTAAAAATGACTCTTTTCGAATTAAAAATGACTCTTTGTGACTGCAAATGATCTTAATGGACAGAAATAGGTCAGCAGGTAAAGGATATGAGGGACATGAGCAACAAGCCACTACCGTCAGATGATCCATGCTCCTAATGGAATGCAGCTGACTGAGTGAGACACCTAATATGCAATGCAACAAGAGAAATTTGATCACTGACGGAGGGATGAAGATACCGACACTAACAGTACAAGTGTTTTTAAGACTTTTATGATATTTTTTCTCAATTTCAAGGCTTGATTTTAGGAACTTTGATGTTGTAGACTTCTAAGGGAGTAATATATGAGTAATGACGAACCCATACAAACACTAAAACGTCATGGTTACAAATTTCAGTGTAACAGATTTCCCCCTAAAGCGCGAAGTCTGAGATAATTCGAAGAGTGAAGTTCTTTATCATTTCAAGGATTAGACTGTGGACACCCCAGTCGGAATCCTGTAAAATCATTCAATGCAAAACATATATATATATATATATATATATATAGATCATCATTGAGGTAGGCATTCCCATACTCAAATCAAAAACTAACTAAACTTGTTCTGATACAGACATGATTTTAATATTACATCAATATTGCAGACACAAAATGGACGCAACCATCTGTAATGAATAGTCTACTGCATGATGAATAATAAAACTCCTCGCAGCTTGGATGGTGGAAACTAGATCCAAGGTCTTGATTTCCGCTACCCGAACTAGTACGATTCTATCCATGCGATTGATTGTGTCAAAGTCGAACATGGTAGAAACCACTTTATTACCAGTCAATGATGTGAACTGTTAACAAGTGTGAGAGAAACCACCAATAATTAAAATGGCTCTCAAAGTACTCAGTAAAATCCATGAAATGTGAATAAGTGATCTGAAGTCAAACATTTCATGGAATCGTTCGATCGAAGGTCAATGATGCAACATGTCATCGAAGGCGAGAAACCTACCATTAAGGCATGCAGATTCCAAGGTACTGACGGATTCTAGATAAACTTCCTAGATGATGAGCTTTCGTTGATAGAAAGTGATCCGTCATAAGCAAGCTCATGACATGAAACCATAGGTCAAGTTTTGAAGAATTTTTTTGCAAGGACTGACTTAGGGATGGTCAACGCGAATGGAGACAAATTCTTTTAGATGAATGGTTTGTTTGACTGTCCTCTTGAACACATAACAACACTATAGATTGTTTGGTAACAATTTCCCTAAGCTAATACCCAGAAACTGGCTGAAGACCTTCAATGTGGTTTGATTAACTGATAGGAAAAGGATCTTCCAAACCCAGGGAGAAGTGTGACAAAAAGTGTTGTGTTCAAGAGTGGTTTACTTCTTTTAAATTAAAGTGTAACAAATGGATTCGTTTTATCTCTTTTTTCCCCACCATTTCTGGCAAGTACCTCTTTATTTTTGACAAGCTTGAGGAGGATAACATTTGCTTGTTATATAAGCTCATCCTTTGGATGAGTCTAACTTAGTTTAAAATCGAACCCTAAGAAGTAGTGGTTCGTTCCTGTTTGTAATCGACAGGTCCTTTACTGTTAAATTTTAACGAGTCCAGTATAGGAGAAACTCAGTGTTTTTCATTTTTAGGGAGTCAGAAGAAAAAACTTAAGAAAACTCCATGGGTGTAATTTTTCGTAATTTTAGTCTCTCAGGCCTGAAAAAGGATAAAATAATGTGGGAGAGAACTCTATTAACCATGATTAATCAACGTATACATTTTTTATAAATAGTTCATTTCAGTCCGGAAAAGGGGTAAAATTATATGAAGGGACAACTGTTCATTTCCTTTAATGAGTTCGAATAGTCAAGTACTTGGCAATCTTTTCATCTTTAGAGAGTCTGAAAAGGGCTTAAAAGAGAACTCCAAGGTTTTTCTTTTTCGTAATTTTCAAGAGTCCGAAAAAGTGATAAAAGTATACTCAGTAGTTTTGCTTTTTCTGTAAATTTTAACGAGTTTGAAAAAGTGATAAAAATGTACTCATATGGTTGACTTTCAATTTAATTAACGAGCAGGAAAAGATGGAAAGAACTCAGCATTTTAATGTGTTTTACGAGAATGAATGATAGCAAAATAATCTCAGGATTTTCATGAGTTTAACGAGTCTTGAAAATAATAACCGAAATCGACTCAAGATAGGTTTCGTTTTTACACAAGCTTGAAACAAAGAAAACTTTGCTTGAGATAGGTTTCACTTTTACACAAGCTTGAAACGTAGGAAAATTGTGCTTGAAAGTGGTTTCATTTTTACACAAGCTTGAAATGTAGGAAAACTGTGCTTGAGAATGGTTTTGTTTCAATTTTACACAAGCTTGAAACAGAGGAAAATCATTCTTGAGATAAGTTTGAATGCCCCCCAAGCATAAGTTGCTAGAGCACATGCCCCCCAAGCTTCATTACATTCAACTAAGCAAACTACTGGTTACTAATAGGTGGATGGAATGAAGGTTCATTTACGAGATCGGATGAAAGAATCGACCTGAATAGGAGAGGATTTGTTTCATTTTTTAATGAGCTTGACACAGGAAAACAAATATGCTCATGGTGACCTGTTTCATTTTTTAATGAGGTTGACACAGTAACAGGAACTATCCTCATAAACTACTATTTCTAATCTACCTACATAACCTACTGATTCATTTTTTAATGAGGTTGACGTAGGAAAAGAACTGTCCTCATGGGTCTGTTTATTTTTTTAACGAGGTTGACACAGTAAAAGAATTGTCCTCATATCTACTCTCTACAATCTAACTATATAACCTACTGATTCATTTTTTAATGAGGTTGACACAGGAAAAGAACTGTCCTCATGGGTCTGTTTCATTTTTTAACGAGGTTGACACAGTAAAATAATTGTCCTCATGGGCCACTAATTCATTTTTTAACGAGGTTGACACAGTAAAAGGAACTTTCCTCTTGAACTACTGATTCATTTTTTAATGAGGTTGACATAGTAAAAGGAACTATCGTCATCAGACTTGTTTCATTTTTTAATGAGGTTGCCACAGTAATATTAACTATCCTCACTACCCACTGATTCATTTTTTAACGAGGTTGACACAATAAAAGGAACTTTCCTCTTGACCTACTGATTCATTTTTTAACGAGGTTGACATAGTCAAAGGAACTATCCTCATCAGACTTGTTTCATTTTTTAACAAGGTTGACACAGTAAAAGGAACTATCCTTGCGGAAACATGTTTCATTTTTTAACGAGGTTGACACAGTAACAGGAACTTTCCTCACCAGACTTCTTGATCATGGCTTCCAGATAGAAGAAACACATATCAAGGGACGCATCTCGATCATGGCTTCCAAGAGGTCTTCATCAAATGGAAGAACAGTTCTTTGAAAGGAGCACATGTCAAGGGAATCAAAAGGGATAAGAACATCGCGTTCAAATAATCCCATAGAGTTTTCCATGTCAATTATCGGATCTAAGTCAAAGGAAATCGAGAAAACAATGAGAGGCTCGCTTGCATCGGTAACTGAAAACATGGGACTGTTTGCCACATAATTAACCTGTGGCGGGGTAGATACCACTTTAGTATAAGGAACATTTAGGGGTGTCGGATTTTTGGTAGTTGAATCAAGACTAGTGAATGAAAGTTGGTCAACAGTCATAATGTTTCCATTGTGAGGGAAAGACATCACGTGAAAGAGTGTCGATACGACAGCTTTCATTGCATAGACATAGTCTCGTCCAAGGAGTGAATTTAAATCCAAGGGGCCTCGAACTACCATAAGATCAATACAGACAGTTTTACCTTCCAAAGTATTATAAACATTAGGAAGGATCCCTAAAGGTTCACTAATGGTTTTGTTAAAAGCTTTCAAATTCTACGTAATAGGCACAAGCTGAGGGGAACCCAAAGCTTTCCAAGCAGTTGAGGATAAAATACTAACATAAGCACCTTCATCTACATGTGTGTGGCATATATTCTTACAACAAGCCTGCACAATTATTTGGAAAGGGATGGAAGAAGGAAGACGAGGTTCTGCTAGTCTATTCCAATCAAAGGAAAAGACCTCGGTACTTGGAGGGGGATCTGTAGGAACAAGTGTAATGCCCCCTGGCATAGAAGAATCTGATGTAAAAAGAAGAACTTGAGTGGTATGAAGTTCACTCTCTATAGCGAGAATGGGATCGACCGAATGTGAAATCAAGTCGACCACTTGATCAAAAAAAGGATCATCAACCTGAGTGATATGAGTTTCACTCTCTAATGGAAGAGTGGGATTGACTGTACTTGGAATTAGATCAATCACTTCGTCAGTTGACGTTAGGTAGGAATAAATTTGATGGTAACCGGTTGGAAGTTGTTGTTGTGGAATAGTAAGGTTTTCCAAAAAAATTTAGGCTTCATCCATGTGAGGGCAAATGTGAGTTTGATGACTCCCTTTGCATAACCTACAAGGAAACCTAACTTTACCCTTTTTCTCAGGAACCTGACTATCATTGGTTGATGGATCAATGGTAAGTTGATGAGAATGTTTTGACCATACTTCCAAGACCTTAGGAATACTGGGACAATTGATAAGGAAGTGGTCACCCTTACAAAGCTTGCAAGGGAATTTGGGTTTACGATGCATGTTGGAGGTTTCTTCAACACTACTAACACTTGCAGCCATGGTTGGATGGTTGACTTCTTTCTTAACTTGCTTCTTCTTCTTATTCACCTGGTTACTAGCGTCAAGGCTTTTACCAAGCGAATAGGAAGAAAGGGAGGAAGACATATTGGGCGAAAAAGGTAAAGGGTCAACATGAGGTTGTTGATGTTGAGATGGTGAACTCTGTTGAGGTGAAACATTCGGTTGAGGTGGAACAATTTGAGTATTCAGGGCCAACGAAGTTATAATTCCAGGTAATGACAATGTAGCCATATAAGGAGGACAAACATTTCCAAAGCAAGGAAAAGTACTAGGATTTTCGTTAAGAGGCGTTCCTTGGTTGGTAAATTCCGGAACAGTTTCCATTAGATTCAACTTCAGTGAATTTTATTAACAATTTAAAACTAAAATTAACAATTCACAATTCATAGCTATGGTCTTTAAAAGTAAAAAAAAAGAAATGAACACGCGCTATCAAATCTAGGAGTCAAACCACACAAAAACAGTAGATTCCCACACTAAAAACACTAGTTGGTGATGAAATCCAACATCGTAGAATTTTAATGCAGAAATGGCGGTTGGAACAGTTACCCCGACAACCTGCTTAATGAAACAGACCGGTGCAAGTTTCTCCACTATGCCATCTCGAGTGAAGAGAACCCTCCAGAGAGTCCAAGTGAGTCTAGTCGATGTCTGCTCCAGGTACAGTGGGATCTTCGCTCCACCATCACCTTGGGAAAGAATCCTAAATTTTATGGCCACTAAGGTCACCAACAAGAACAAATATACCTGGGGGAACAGTCTACGATCCGATACACACACAAGGGTAGAGTAACAAAGCTCAGTCCCCGTGAAGGCTCCTTGACATAATCCAAGGTTTACCGACAAGTGACCCCAGGCTCCTCGACAATGGTCAATCTGAGGTTTACCATTGTTAATAATTTTATATCTACTATCATTCCCAATGAGGAAGGATTGATTACCTCACTGGTTCAGATATGATCTCGTGCTTGAATCCTTTAGGAGGAGCTTCCCAGAGCATACATGCTACTATTGGAATTTTCCTATCGCAAGATAGACTACTTGTTTGTTTTAGTTGCTTTGGAAAGTTAACTACAACCTATTCCAAAGCACTAATCCTGAGCTAGATTGGTGGAAAGAACCCTAAAAATGTAAAAATTACTAGATGAATTTTAATTAAGTGTTGTGTTATTTAGGCTGTTATTACTCAAAGGGTAAATGGATACGAAACCAATGGTGTTATGACCCGACTCAAAACCGAATGCAATTGAATATGATAATGTAATATTTTCAATTCGATGAATCCTAACTAAAGTAAGGAGAGAGTTTCCATTCACTTCCAACAATGCAAAAAATTGATCAATAAGAGAAAATATAAAAAATTCTCTAATGCACTAATTTCATCAAGAAAAAATAATGCTAATCAATTCCATATTTTTTATTTTTGTGTTTTTTAAAACAAGCATAAAAACATGTAAATTTAAATTAAAGAAACTGATCTAAATCTACGATTGATTTTTCAGAATGTAAACTATGCAGTTGTAATCTATGCACAATTCACTTGAAAAGTATGCAAATGTAATCTATGCACATTTTTCATTCATATTCTGAAAATGAGAATTCTAATTATGCAAATGTGATCTATGCAAAAGAATTCTCAAACACAAGATGATTCTAATGTAATCTAAGAACCAATCAAGTGTAAGTAAAGAAAATTGGGTGAGAGTTCCAAAGATCAAAAAATAAAAACACTCAAAGGCGATTAACACTCGGACACAATTTAGCAAAAATATGAAAATTTGTTAAGAGACTGAGACAAACCTCGACGTAATGACCAAAGGAAATCAAATTAATAATTTCTTAAAAAAGAATATTCAAAACACCCAATTAACTTAACGAAGACTGATGAGATTGTAAAATTGCTGAAATAAATTCACACAGGGCTTTCTGACAGTCAAGACAAGTCTAGGCAAATACAGAGAATCATGTAAGTTGGTTCTAGAAAAGCGAATCTTAAATTTTTCAAAACTTTTCTTAGGTCTGCAGGTTTCAGTGTAAACAGGTGTGGTCCTGCACTGTTTATACAAGAAAAGAGCAGAGATGCCCACATTGTTTCTAAAAGAAAAGTGCGGATACCAGAAAACTAAAATAAAAATAAAAAACTCTAAAGCACTTTTTAGGGATTCTGCAAGAATAAATTACACAAGCCAGTATCAATCAATCAAAATTAGAAAAATAGTTTCACAAATCAAAAATAAAATAAATCGAAGTTCAAGATCTATTCCCCAGCGGATTCGCCATTTTGTTGGATGGATAAGTCATTCTTGCAGACAAGACAGACCTCCCAAGTGTCCTATGGACAGCTAGCAAAAACAAACAAACAAAAAACTATTTTCTCTAGATAATATTCGATTCATTAATAAGCTACAACAGGGGTTTTGAAGACCTACCTGTAGTCCAACTCTATTTGTAATAATCTTCTTTCCAGTTGCTTGAAAGAGTCGTCTTCAAAGATTTGCAATCACAAGCATGGAAAAAATCAATAGCACCTGCATAGGATAAACTAATTCACGAATCATATATCTATCAAGATGATAAAGGAATTCAAGAAACAAGCTAATTAATTAAATAACTCATTGATAAAACATGATAAAAAAGCTACTTAATTAAAGAACTCATTGAGAAAACGGTATTCATTCATATTATCTTTGATGAAGAAAGAGCCTTACAACCATGTCTGCCTTGATGTCGTATAGGCCTTCCTGGGGTCCAGAATAGGTGTTTCCTTTACTTTGACAAGCTTTGCACTCTCTCAGCTAAAATTCACATGGGTGTGTAATCATTCCCACATAATGATCAGTTAAGAGAGTTTGAGTTTCTATAGCATTTCTCCTCAAAAATTCTCAAATTCTAACTCCTTTTTTCAATCTCAGTCAGTAACCTTGAAACTGAACCAAATCTTCAATTTATAGGAAAAGAGAAGAGGTTGCAGCTGAGTCCACATAAGATGAGATAGAATCCTCTTTTGAAGGGATTGAGCTCCATAAACCAAGGGGTAGGCTCCCATAATGGAGGAATCAACATACATGATAGGAGTGAACCTTCGACCGGATAATTGCTTCTAGAAGCTTCCAGATTTGATTGTTGGGCTTCTAAATGTTACTTTCCGCCTTCATTTTACCTTTTACAGGGGTCCGCAGTTTTAATACACAAAACGTGTAGTAGGTACCATAGTTTTCCTTTACAAAAGGTGCGGTACCGCAAGCAATGTTAAGAGAAAGTGCGGTACAAGTGTTTTTAGGACTTTTATGAGCTTTTTTCTCAAATTCAAGGCTTGATTTTAGGAACTTTGACATTGTAGAATTCTAAGGGAGAAATATATGAGTAATGATGAGCCCATATAGACACTAAAATGTCATGGTGACAAATTGTAGTGTAAAAAATACCCTTAAGCAGCAGCTTGATCAAGTCACGAAAAATTTCAAGGAACTATGGCCAACAATCACTAGTGTAGACAAGATCGCACCAACAGACATTCTAGCATGCTCAATAGTTGAATGTTCCCTACATGTAAGAGTAGCATGTGCCAACTTGGGCAATGAAAATCAGGAATTAAGACAAGCACTTGTAGCAAGGCCGACACTACCAGACCCTTCTACGGTATATGCAGAAAATGTAGCACCAAGGCAAAAGAAGATGCAAGATATGAAGGAAACATTAGGAATAATGGTCATGCAGACATACAACCTACTGCAACAACTCCACGAGTGCTCCAACTCACTTACAATGAAAGCTTAGCCCGTCTCCGAACAACTACATAAGCTTGTTCTCGAAATCAGGGGAATAGCAGACCCGATCAATTGCACTCAACTCTCTGATCAAGCTGATGCACTTCAGCTACAAATTCAGACAATAGAATAGAGCTCGGAAAGAATAAAATAACTCTTCAGGGACCTATGACAACCATTAAAGCAGAAAGCAGAAACCATTCAGCAATTGGCATCTGAGGCGGACCCCAAATTCAGAGAGATGTTTAACGACCTGCCACAAGTAATGGACATAACTCACGTCAACAAGTTGGTCACTAAGACAAAGCCCGTAATTAAAGCATGGCAAGAGGCAATCACTGAGTTCACACAACTTAGGACAAAGGCTATGAGAAAGGTTTCGGAGTTGGGGCCTTTGTTAAAAGAGGGGAAATCAGAATAGGAGAATCCGGAAAGGGAGACAGCAGAGGAAACTCAGCCAATAGCAGAAGCTGATGGACAACCAGGGACCACTACAGGGGAAAAATATTGACTCGGGACGATTCAATAGCATGTGGTTGAGGCCTCTTGGGGCCTTTGTTTTGAAAAAAACAATTTTGAGTTGTGGAAGGTTAGGAGCAAAAAAACAGGTGGCGGAGCGCAATCAAGGAAGGTAAGGAGCCGTTGGATTTGCAGAAAACCTGTAGAAAGATGGTGTGGCACAAGAAGGTGACAACAGAGATGGTAGGAATGGGAGACATTGAACATACAACAGGACTCCCAAAAACAGATTCAATGGTGGGAAAGAGACGAAAATAATGGAGCGCAAGGGAATAACTAAGCGAAGAAGGGGAAAATACTGACAGTGTTAGTTGGCAGGAGTAGATAAGCTAGGAAAGAGTGACTCCGTAGGGGAGAGAGTGATGAGTATTGAGGGAGCTCTCTGGATCCTATATGTAATGGGTCGTGTTATCTTGAACTTTGTGGAGTATGTTATGTAATGTTTAACTGAATTAACAGAAACAGACTGATGTTGTGTTGTGAGTTATGAGATGCATGACAGTGGTTGATTGATGTATGTTTTGGCTATTTTAAATTTTATTTTGATGTTCATATTGTTTTTGGAAAAATGATAAGTTGTATCTCAGACAAAATATGATGAACATGCTCCATGTAATGTAATGGATGAATTTTGGTTAATGATCTCTCTTCAGTATTAATGGTCTAGCTTCCAATCTCAGTAAGGTCACGACATGCCTTAAGTGAGACTCCTTACTCTATTGGGCAAGGTGAAAATGTCGGTGTTGCCCTATACTACAGCGGAATATTTTTGGCTCTAAGCTTCAACCTGGGACTTTCCCAAAGACCTTATTTTTCGCCAATAATATATGTGTGTGTGTGTGTGTGTGTGTGTATCAAATTTCTTATACCACATCCTAGGTTAAAGTTTTAACCCATACAAATACCTTTTTAATCTACATACCAGTTATTTCTTAGCCTTCTTCATGATGATCACCATCATTAGGTATCATATAAGGGGTTAATTGTCATATTTTTAGCCTTATTAGTCTCTCTTTCTCACATTTAATTACATTATCGTCATATGTTTCTTAGTTTATATGGTAAATTAAGAGTTGTCATACTTCAAATGCCTAATATGATTTAAATGCAGGGTAATTGTAGAGTCAATTTAATTACTTAGATTCATTTTCATAAATTATGAACCCGGGGGTTCATGGACTTACGAGGCACGCATGCACCATATGTGTTAGAGATCAGTTTACAATTTCGAAAGAAACATATTAATCTATTAAATGAAAAAAACGACAATTGATATAAACATAAATCTATTCTAGAAATCAGTAAATCACACCACACTTTTGGAATTAAAAATCAAACTTAATCTAATGAAAAGAAAGAAAATCTATGCTAATGACATGAAATGAAATCTAATCTAAGAAAGTAGGAAATCTAATATATCATGCTTGCAAGAATTGAAAAGCACACCACTCATGAATTGAAATATATTCTAATGGTAATCAATGAATTAATTCAAATCTATGAAATTCAAAACAATGCAATCTTAACTCGACAAATGAAATGAAAGCAAAGTGAGACAAACAATCTTAACTTGCAAAAACACATAAATGAAATGAGTATATGAAAGTAATAAAACTTAATCTATGAAAACACATGAATGCAATTTAAACTAGACATAAAGAAATGAAAAGAATAGGATACATCTCACATTCATTAGATGGCCAATCCAAAGGACATGAGGATGGAAATTTGAGAAGCTCCAAATGCAAACATAACCAAATCAAAGTGAAATTCACTCATGGGTGTGGTGCCAAATCCAACTTATTTATTTAAAACATGAGCATTTCTCAAACTTTACACATGCTTTTGAGAGAATAAGGCTCTCCTATTTATACAAGAATATAAAAAGCTACCCTATTAATGGAGATCCACTATTTTCTCCCTAGATCCATAAAAATATCATATAGTTATAACCAAATAGCTAATGATGAGACACATATCCTCTTTGACCTTTATCCAAATCTCCTTCCATGTCTTGAAGGAAATTCGAATTTATGCATTGGAGACAACGTAAATATGCCTTGGAAGCTTCCAAATGACCTACACATGTCATCAAACTCAAGCCATTTTTAGGTATAAGCAAAAACATGTTATTTTTCTAGCTTTTAATCACAAATTCACTCTAAATACATAAAATTAATAAATTTGGAAAATACAAATATGAACCAACATAGTAATGAAAGTGTAGAGTTATGTAATGACAAGGTGACGAAATGAGGCAATAAAAATGAGAATGAAGATGAAAGTGTATGAGATTTTGAAGACATATTGGGGGCCCAACATACCCTCCAACTGAAGTTATTGCATGTCCTCATGCAATCTACTGTGTTGATCATGATTGTTTTGCTTCTATATGAACTTTGGCATATGTTGATTCTTATTTATACTTTTCATAATCATTTGATAATTTTGTCCCTTTTGAAAAGTGTTCTTTTGAAAAACATTTGATTGCAACATATTACTTTGGTTGGTTCTTGTGTGGCAACAAAATTTTATTAGTATTGGTTCTTGTGTAAGAATATTTTTCTTATTTTTGTGTTGCATAAAAATATATATATTTTTTTGAAATCATTTAACCAATGATCTAATGTGTTCATTCTTCGATCATCATTTGCAAAACATATAACCTTTTGATTCATAATGCAATAGTAGTTTTTTGGAAAATTATGTTGGTTAGGATGACATGTGACATAAAAGGTGATGAAATATGAATGTGATATGAGGTATGACTATGAATTGCTATTCTCCCACCCAACTAAAGGTATTTTTAATTTTTATGAAATGTGAAATGGAATATGGTGAAGTATTTTCCAAAAATTATAATTTCATTATTGAAGGAATTATATGATAAAAATCTAGAAAAGAACATACATTTACTTACCTAAGAAGTGGACAAACTATGCATATGTAGAAAAGTTGTGGCTGTTGTTGGATCATGGAATATAATGTGGAATTTCATCTGCTACTTGGTTGCATAAATGGCGGATGAGATCATGAAAGTGGATTATTTATTTCTACTACTATGTATTCACTACAAATTGTTGAAGTGATATAGTATTCACCTGCTACAAAACTCGATACAATTCTATTCATGCGAATAAATTTGTTGTTGTCGAGCATGAAGAGAATTCATTGGATTACTGACCATAAATGAATGTCGTTAACCAATGCAAGACAAACTCACCATTAATGTCAATGAGTGCCGAGGTACCTAAGTACATCTTGCGAAGTGTGAATAGATGAGATGATGTCGAGCCACTTGCAAGATCCAACGATCAAGGGACATTCATGTATTCTCATGATTGTCATGGAGAGAACTTTTCATTAAGGCATACAAGTCTCAAGGTACTAATAAGGACTCTAACCTTGAACCTAGATAATGTACTGATGTTGATAGGCCAAGAATTGTTAGAAGGGAGGCCTTAATGAATCCACCATTATCTAACGTGAGCATAAAACAATAATTTTAAAGGACCATGGATGAAATTTTTTGTAATGGATCAACGTTTATTTGAAAAAATTTTAATGGAAATGCAATCAATCAACTTTGTAGAGGAGCTTAATGGTTTTATTGCTGGGTTACAAGTTCATGAAAGCGAGGTAGGAATTTATAATGACTAAGAAGGAAAATGAGATGAATATTTTATTGACTAAATGAGTAGGAATGCAATGGTAAAACTAGTATCTAAGAAATTTTCAATTGGTGTGATGGATCTTATTTGAAATTATTTATCCAAAATCATGTACTCATGCTTGGATATCTCATCTTTGATGTTACTTTTATCATTTTATTTTTGAAAGAAATGTGGTCTTTGAGAGACACTGTTTTGCTTATGGTCATCTATTTATCTTCCTGGAACCTGCAAAACTTAATACTTTTTCTCCAATGAAATTTAAGATTATCAAAAGAGAGAGGTGATTAATCCCTTTATTTATTACATTTAAAAAAAAATTGAGAATTGGTACTAAAAAAGAATTCACGAAATAAAATCAAATGAATTTTTATCTGTTTCGAAACTAGTGCCTTGGATTACCTGTCATGTCTTGTTGGAAATTTCTTCATTATTTTTCAGTTTCAAATATTGATGAAAACTCTCTCATCTTGAATATTTCGTCAATATATTTCTATCAACATTTGAATCGCATCAAATGGACACAATATGAGAAATTTATTGTCGTTTGAAGTTTTAGAAAAACAATGAAATTGGGGTGTATGGGTGCCACATGGCAACACCAGGGAATGCCACATGGAAGCACTGGAAGGTGCCACGTGGCATACATGATGTTGTGGATGTTGAATTGGGAGAGCGAAGTGGACTGTTGACTATACATGGTGATGTGACAGACAACTGGACGATGACTATTTAATATTAGCTAATGGTACATTGCCATGTGGACCAATCGAATGTCGTCATGTGATAGCGATAGCCCAACAAACAAAATTCAAAATTTTGAGAGAATCTTCCAAGTGTTTAACTTCTATAGGGCACTTTTCAATCAATTTCATGCCACCAAAATATTTTATTTTTACTTGAACTTATCCTCTTTTATAAAAAAATGGATCTCACAACCAATTTTTTCTATAAAAATTGTGAAATTATTGATGTCAAAACTTAAATTTTTTATTTTATTTTATTTATTTTGTTGCAGGTTGAAAGCATAGAGCAAATTTTCTAACTTCTCTCTCTACAAATTCTAGACTTGTTTATTTTCTTTGAGGAAGAATTTTTAAACATGCAATTTTTTTTTTAATCCAGTCATCACAAAAATTCCTAAGAAAATAACGGATATTAAAACAGTGATATCTCCCTCATCCGGACTTCGATTCGACCAATTTTTTTATGATTTGGGTGATTTTTCCCAAAGAATTCAAATATGAATTGTTTTTTTGCAAAATTTTCATATCTAATCTGCAAACTCACCGCAAAAAAAATGAAAAAAAATTATTATAAAAAATTATAAAACGAATATATTCGATAATTAGAGATCAATTTTAAAAAAAAATAGAATCAATGGTAAATTTACATCTCTTAGTCATTTTTATTGAAAATTTGTAAAACTAACTTAGTTCAATTTTCTTTTCTGATCTTCCAGTTCGTAGAGAGCGCAAGAAGAGAGCATACTCGGAATTTTTGTCAATATTTTTTATTCATTTGAAATTTGTATTTAACGTAAGAAGAATTGATCTCAAACCTCAAATTTTAGTTTTCTAAACTAACTATTTCCAAGCTTTGGTTTACTTATGATTTTGAAAATTGATTAAAATTCAAAATGCATCAAAATTATTTTATTTTTATTTTTATTTATTTTTTATTTCTTTTATAAAAAAAATTAAATGATTTCGTTTTGGTTTGGATTTTAATTTCTTTGAAAACTAAGATTTTATCAACATTGATTTTATTGTATCCTATCTGATTTTGAAAGAAATGATTTTTTTTTAAGTAATCTATCCTAAAATTTAAAAAAATTGATTTAATCCATCTTAAAAGTTTATTAGGGATATTTTTTTAATTATTAAAATGATTTCTAACTTAAATTTGAACTCTGCAAGAAAAATGAAAATAGAAATTGCCTAAAAATAAAATGAAATTGCACAAAAAACTAATTTGAAAATTTGTATGAATTTGAAAGTAAAAATGAAATTGAAAAATAAAATGGAATTCTAATTTAAAAACTTGAAATGAAACAAAAATTTGAAACAAAAAGGAATTCGAAATCAAAATTTGATCCCTATGTATGCCTCTCCGCCAACAACGGAAAAATGTAGAGGAAATTTAAATACTTAAATTCATTTTCATAAATTATCAACCCAGGGGTCCATGGACTTGCGAAGCACACATGCACCATATGTGCTAGAGATCGGTTTACAATTTCGAAAGAAACATATTAATCTATTAAATGAAAAAAATGACAATTGATATAAAAATAAATCTATTTTAGAAAGTAGTAAATCACACCACACTTTTGAAATTAAAAATCAAACTTAATCTAATGACAAGAAAGTAAATCTATGCTAATGACATGAAATGAAATCTAATCTAGGAAAGTAAAAAATTTAATCTATCATGCTTGCAAGAATTGAAAATCACACCACTCATGAATTGAAATCTATTATAATGGTAATCAAGGAATTAATTCAAATCTATGAAATTCAAAACAATGCAATCTTAACTATACAAGAGAAAAGTGAAACAATCAATCTTAACTTGCAAAAATACATAAATGAAATGAGCATATGAAAGCAATAAAACTTAATTTATGAAAGCACATGAATGAAATTTAAACTAGACATAAAGAAATGAAAAGAATATGATACATCTCACATTCATTAGATGGCCAATCCAAAGGACATGAGGATGGAAAGTTGAGAGGCTCCAAATGCAAGCATAACCAAATCAAAGTGAATATCGCTCATGAACATGGTGCCAAATCCAACTTATTTATTCAAAACATGAGCATTTCTCAAACTTTACACATGCTTTTGAGAGGAAAAGACTCTCTTATTTATACAAGAACATAAGAAGCTACCCTATTAATGGGGATCCACTATTTTCTCCCTAGATCCATAAAAATCTCATATAGTTATAACCAAATAGCTAATGATGAGACACATATCCTATTTGACCTTTATCCGAATCTCCTTCCATATCTTGAAGGAAATTCAAATTTGTGCATTGGAGGCCACATAAGGGTGCCTTGGAAGCTTCCAAATGACCTACACATGTCATCAAACTCAAGCCACTTTTAGGTATAATCAAATACATGTTATTTTTCTAAATTTTAATCATAAATTCACTCTAAATACATGAAATTAATAACTTTGGAAAATACAAAGATGAACCCATATGGCAAATGAAAGTGTAGGGTTATGTAATGACAAGGTGATGAAATGAGGCAATAAAAATGAGAATGAAGCTGAAAGTGTATAACATTTTGAAGACATTTTGGAGGCCCAACAATAATCACGAAGATATGCAATTTTTGCTGAAGATTTTGCATTCAAAGCTCATAGTAGACAGCAAGGAGTGATTATAGGGGGGTTGACCACCTCCTTAACTCCTAAAGGCAGCCAAGCGATCATCAAGATTCTCCTCCAACAACTCAAAATCAAATGCATCCAAGCGATCGTCAAGATTCTCCTACAACAACTCGAAATCAAAGGCAGCCAAGCAAGTGGAAGATTAAGGGAATCAAAGCTCCACTTCTCTCAAATTCCAAGGGGATAAATCACCTACTTTTTAGGGAACTATTGCTAGCTACCCTTTAGGATAAATAGGGCAAAGCAAGAGCTCATTAGGTTTCAATTTTTGGAGATAGCTAGAGCACTCTTAGCTATTGTAATATACATTTGTGACTTTCATATGCTATGTAGTGAGATTGGTTATGCAATAAAATGATTATTCAGTTTCTTCTTCACTTATTTAGTTTTAGAGAACTGAGCTTGTGGGTTAGGGCCCAATACATTAGCCTCAGTCTCTCTTATGTATTTGTGTTTCCTTTCCAAGCCATCATAGTTATATTATTTCATGTGTTGTAGTCAGTTTGATTACATTTCATCTTATTGTGTTTAGTTTACTTCCATTTCTTGTTGTTTAGTTAAAATCTTGTAGGTCATAATACAGTAGCAGATAAAACTCCAAATCTTTGTGTTAAAGCCTCCCTCTCTCACCTCTTTCATTAGATCTTGAGGAGGGTAGATCATCACCACAGGCCCAGATTGCCTTTAGATTATGATTTCTTGGAAACAATAGATAGGTTTCTTTGTTTACCATGAATATGTTGTGAATGGTAAGTTATTTTTATGTTTCAAATTCATAGGTAGGTTTGTGATCTGAGTATGAATGTTAGTTTTGTTGTGCTAATTTCACATTCATATTTAAATTTTATTTGTTTATCTTATGCTTGATGTACATAGGTTTCCTTATTTCTTATATGTGTCAATCAGGTAAATTAACTGGGGTTTTTAAGTGAATTCAAGAGCATAAAGTATGAAAATCAAATGTTGAACAATAGTAATGTAAAGAACAACAAACCATCACATTTTATCCATCAACACAAAGTTTTGATATTTCAGGAGTTCACCCCTCTTGGGCTACATCTCCTTGGTCCAGCTTCCGTGGTTTGGGCCTCTGTATTAGCTCAATAGTGCAATTTTTTTTTTACATGCATAAAATGCTCATGAAACTTACTCCAATGAGTCTCGAATGTCAAAATCTATCAAAAATGACTATGCATTCTCTCAATTTGGCCTTCAGCTGATCTAGGCATGTCCTTCCTTCCTGGTGGCCCTATGCTTCAATTTTCTTCAAAGTGACAAAAAAAACTTGTAGAATTGCTCATTTTCCTCTGCAACATGTACCAATGTGTTCAAAGCGTGTCAATCAACTAGGAATGACTCTTCTTGAGCCAAATTTGGTCGAAAATTTCTCCAGTTATGGTCAAAACAATTTTTCCTAGTGAAATGCCTCCAAAACTGGAGGAGGCTCAAGTTAGCTGCGACAAATTGGGGATTCAGCTGAAATTGGCAGAATCCACCAAATCCACCACCATTTAAATCTAGGTTTGATTAGTGATGAATTATGCTTCGCTGGTGGATAAGCACGTCTTAACTGTGCTTAAGCGCATTCCATAAATCATGGCTTAATTAAATTAGAACACCGGGATTACATTAATTAATCTGCAATTAAAATTAACCTCTACGCTTAATCATTCTTCTCCGCCCTTGGTTTTGCAGCTTAGTTATATGGGGATGGGGCTGGCCCCCTCCAAACCCCCTCCATCAGATTCCATCAATATTAAATATATCTTGGAGCCTTAGGTTATTAAGACCCAACGCGATAGCATGGTGGTAAAGCAACTAGATGGTGCGGGGGAGCTTGTGGGTTCGACCCCAACCCCCACACAATAATTTTTCTCTACCGGACTTGTAATAACCCATAGTTTAGAAAACAATGTGCCCGAATATATTTAATACTTGAACTTTGGAAATGCCAACGGACTTTGGAATATGTAATTTCGACCACCATATAGTTTCAAAATATGGTTTAATATAATAATTCAGCCCGTTATAATATATAAATGCTGCCAATTTTTGGACTTTTCATAATTAAATATGCCACCAAAATGTTATATTCAGACCTTAGAATAAAATTTGACCACCATAAAAAGAATTGAAATTCGAACATAGGAGTTGGAGAGGGTCCACCAGAGGGGGCATGTGGCGTCCCCTGGCTACACCACGTGTCAGCCTCTGGTTTGGTTGTCCCTCATATAAAAAAATTTGAATTCAACCTTAGGAGAAGATCCTTAAAAAAAATCACTTTCAAACCAAATTGACGAATCCTATTGTGACACTCACCACAGTGCCACTTGGAAAAAACTGAAGAATATTCCCTGCATGTTGATTGGGCTGCCATGTCATCAACATGTCACTCTTCTTCAATTTTAAAAAAAAAAAATTAATGTTCTGAACGACGGTCATCATAATATAACTTCTTCATCCGAAGTTGGTTTTCAATGAAACAAAGTGCATCGAATTCTTGGCGACGATTCGGTTGCAACCGTTCAATTTCCAATCAATTTTGAGCACTTTCACTTTTGAGCTTTTAAACTGAGCACCTGATCATTTCTCCCCACTAGAAGCCTTTTGGACCCCAAAAGCTGTTGGATTACTGATCATGTGGATGAGGGTACTAATCCCTCACCCTTCTAGTCTCTATCCACTGAAATTTTCCAATTTTCATCAAATTGAGCTTTTCACAAAAATTTAACATTTTCCTTGATTCTTCTGACCTTCTCTTTCTTTCATTGACACCGCCATGCTGCAATTTTTCTGAATTTGCAAGCAGCAAGCTATTCTTGTAAAAACCATCTTGTTCCTACCTTGGTCATTAATCAAAGGAAACTTAAAAATTGTCTCACCTTGCACACTGTCACCATGGTGATTCTTAATTGATATTTCTTTATACTTGCGTCGAATCTTGAACAAGTATCTTTTCCATTGCCATGTACCTTTTCGAAACCAAAATCAGGCATTTTTGAAACCCATGCCTTTTTTTTCAAGCTACTTTTTCGCTTTCTCTTTGACCTTTGCACTCTCTTGCACCGACATCTTGTTTCCAACACTGCTCAACACTGAAGTTGACTGCTACAAATGTTTTACATCTTGTTCACCTCCTTTCAAAGGCAACCAATTAGAATCCCGAAACATCTCATTACAAGAATAAGCATCTTTATGAAAATTTTGATTCATAAAATATGTTTGTTTGATCACCTGCAACAATGTCAAATTATGACTTGCATTCACTATCCTCTTCATATCTCCTACAAGTATAAGATACAAACCTGTTTTCTTCTTATGCGCTCTAATTATGTACTCACTACCATCTTTAAACAAGTGATACTTATTCTAATGGTGATGAAATATTTCTTTCCTATCATACGGATAAGAACTTCCCAATACAATACCTGATATCTCAAGTGGCACCACATCAAGTTCAACTTCATCAAGAAAGTTTGAATTGACGGCGAATCTCAGTATGCACTTCCTTATAACCTGCAAGTTTTCATTATTGCATATCCACCCTAAAGGATAAGGTCTTTAATGTCTAACAGTTTCAAGGTTTAGTTGCTTAACCAAGTCTTCAAAAATCAATTTAGTTTATGAACCACTATCAAAAAGTGTATCAATCTTGGTATGTTTAGAGACAACTCTAATATGGAAAATTCTATTCTTGTATCTTCATCTTGAGTGCCATTGGAAAAATTTGAAGAACTAGTGCTTGCAATATATTTACCTTTCAAACCAATGGCTCTAATATTTGTCTCATCTCATGAATCTTGTTTAGATTCAAAAATATGATGAGCTTAGTGAAAAGAGTCGCCTTCACTAAGTGGGCCCACAGGCTATTTTTGGTGCAAGTCTATTTTTAGACTATGTCTATTTTTAGACATGTCGATCATATTTCAGAAGTTGCAGGATGCTATTTGTGGATAGTTGATCAAGTTGGAAAATATATGAAATTCTAATTTTAGAATATTGGGTGAAGTCTATTTATAGATCGTCAATCTAAAAATAGATGCATGTCGATTATTATTAGCTCTTAATAATAATCAGACTCTAAACAACAAATTATTATTTTGGAGCACTTCAGTTCAATGCACAGATGTGGAACAACAGCTGACAGAAGGAATTACGCTATTCCTAAGGGTTTATTGGAGCTATTGCATGGAGGACTCAGTTAGAACTCAAGTGGCAGAGTTATGACACAGTTGGAAGAAGTAGTTATGGATTTGTAGTTAGTTTAACTCAGTTAGACTCAGTTGAGCTAGTTGTATCTATTCTAACTGATTTATACACTAGTGAGAGTGGAGTGAATTAATTAGTTAATTAATTCACAAATAATAACTCATTAATCAACTGAAGAATACAACAGTTAACTATAGTGCATGGCAGTTTCAATGGAGACTAGTGGAGAGATAGGTGAAAGGGCAAGATAGACTATCTATTGTGACTATAGTGATGCATTGATTGCATCACACACTTAGTGGAGATGCCAATGAGGAATTGCACGGTCAAGGATGGAGTAATTCGAATTCATTCAGAGCTATTCTTCAGCAGATATTTCGCAATGGAGGCAGGCTAGCAAGTGGCAAAGATCGGTGCATGGATTTGCAAGATTAGGCATGATTAGTGTATGACGATTGTACTGTACTGAGAGCTTGTGATAAGATTTGCATGTTTGTAAGATATTTTCATATGATCTCCATGTTACATAATATATAGTTGAGGTTTTCAGCTTCAGGCTTTCCCGGTTAAAAATTGTGTTATGTGCGATTGATAATTTTTGTTTATGCTTCACATGTGTGTGCAATTAATTTTTCCGCAAAAGATTAACAAGTGGAATAGATTCAGTATCTTGCATAAAGTTAAGTAGTATGAGATAAAGTGGATATTGGACATATGCATGCATAGTGCATATAATTTCTACATGGTATCAGAGCATTGTTGATTGAAGATTTCAATTGTGAAGTGAGTTTGTGCTCGTGGACAATTCAAATTTTCTACAGAAGATTCTTGATGCAGAAATTGAGTATACATTGAAATGTCTTTCAACAGGTTGAGATTGGAGTATGCCCTTGATGGGAGCTCGAATTACATAGCCTAGAATGACAGGATGGAGGCGGTGATGGAGGATAATGGGCTGAAGGAGTTCATCGATAGCGATGTTCCTAAGCTGGGATCTAGCGATGCTGCATTACTTGATGCATGGAAAAAGAAGACTGCAAAGATGAGGAGGATTCTATTGGAAGGTGTGAAGGACCATATTGTGTCCAGAATTCATGGGAAACCCACTCCATTCTTAATGTGGAAGGCTTTGATAGACTTTTTCCAAAGCATAAGTGACCAGAGGAAGTTGGCGCTTAAAGATAAGCTGAGAAAAATAAAAATGGAGAAAGGCGACAGTATTCCAAAATACCTCACAAAGTTTGTCCACTGCAAGGATGAACTGGGAAGTGTGGGGGTTACTGTTGATGAAGAAGACTTGGTGAGCTTGGCTCTCCTTGGGCTTTGAAGATTTGGCATATCTACGAAAACTTTGTCAATGGACGAGAGAAATTGCTGGGATGGGAGCAACTTTGGTCGGATCTTGTGTAGGAGGAGATAAGGCGGGGTACCAAGGATGGATCTTCATTGAAGAATGAAGATTAAGAGAATTGCGCTTTGGCTGCCAAAACAAGGAAAGGGAAGGGGAAGAAAAATCCTTCAAAATCCAATGCTAAATGCAAGAAGCAGGACTTGTCCAAAGTGAAGTGTTTTCACTGTCACGAGCATGGACATTTCGCCACTAACTGTCCACAGAAGAAGAAGAATAAGTAGGCTAATGGATCTATAGCTGGAGAGGCCTTAGCCTCGCAATTTGAGCTAGATTTTTCCTTGATCGCATGCTTGGTTTCAAGCTGCATGGGATTGGTGTGGTATCTTGACAATGGTGGGTCTTTCCATATGATGGGAGACAAAGATTTTTTTAGTGACTTGGAGGAGAAGTACCTCCAGATGCATATAGAGATGGGCGACGATGGTCGGTACAGTGTGACTGGAATTGGGACCATTACCTTTGAGAGGGAGTTCGGTAATCCATTCTTGTTGAAGAATTTCATGCATGTTCCAAGTCTGAAGAAGAACTTGGTCTCGGTTGCAATGCTGGAAGACAGAGGTTATGATGTTATTTTCAGTGAGGGAAAAGCTTTCCTTTGACATAAAACAACGGGTCAAACCAAGAAGATAGGGGTTCGAATTAAGAATCTCTACAAGCTGGAGGTAGATGGCTGTGTTGCAATGGTGGGAAAAGTAGAAGAAGTGGTGAGCCAGGATGAGGGCGAGTTATGGCGTAAGATTTTGGGCCATCTTCACCATGGCACTTTGAAGATTTTGAAGCAAATTTCTGCTAGACTTCCCAAGGATAATCTTGCATAGTCAAATCAGTGCAAAGGATGTACAATGGGTAAGTTTGTGAAGACCAACTTTCATGAGAAGGAGAACCATGCTTCGGTGATCCCGGAGAGAATTCACACAGACGCATGTGGACCATTCTCGATTGCTTCAACAGCAAAACACATGTATTGTGTGATATTTGTTGATGATTATTCTCATAGATGTTGGATCTTCTTCATGCAGAAGAAGAATGAAACGTTCTCAAAGTTCTGTGAGTTCAAGGCATTGGTGGAGAAGGAGTCAGGGAAGCAGGTGAAAGCTCTATAGAGCGATAATGGTGGTGAATACATCTCGGGTGAATTCAAAGAATTCTTTAGCAAAGAAGGAATTCGAAGAGAACTCATAGCACCTCATAACCCACAACAGAATGGGGTCGCGGAGAGAAAGAACAGAACAATCGTGGGTGTTGCACGAGCGGTGTTGTATGACCAGGGCCTACCGATGCTCTTGTGGGCGGAAGCATGCAACACTGCGGTTTATGTGCAAAACCATTGTCCTCATACAATACTTGGCATGAGTACACCCAAGGAATATTTTACTGGTAAGAAGCCTGATATTTCTCATTTGAAGATTTTTGGCTCACCTGTTTACATTCATGTGACGAAGGACGCCAGGAAGAAGCTAGATCCGACTACAGAAGTTGGGATATTTGTGGGGTACACAGAAAAACCCCATAACTATCGTGTGTATTTTCCAAACAGTCGGATGACTCTTATGTGATGGGATATAAAATTCAATGAGGTGAAAGCCATGAAGTTGTCGCTTGAGAGGGAGCTACACTTGCATGTGGAAGAGGAACTTCTTGTTCCCAAAGATGAGCCTCTAGATGTGGATCAGCCACAGGAGGAGATTCATGGAGTGGAGGAGTCCACTCATGCAGAACCAAACATCAGACAAGGCAGGAAGCATACCACAGAAGCTGAGAGAATGAAGGTGGATGCGGCACAAAATGTAGGAGTTCCTACATCATAGTGCACACAGAGACAATCACTTGACCGATATAATGGATACATGGCTCTCATGAGCAAGTGTATTGTGACAAAGCCATATTCTTTTGAAGAAACAACGTAGGAGCCCACATGGGTAGATGCCATGGTGGAGGAGTATGACTCCATTTTCAGAAACAGTGCTTGGGAGATTGTTTCAAGGTCAGTGGGAAAATCAGTTGTAGGATCAAGATGGATCTATAATGTAAAGCAAGCTGCTGATGGGAGCGTCGAGAAGTATAAGGCAAGATTTGTTGCCCGGGGCTTCTCATATATCGAGGGGATTGACTATTAAGAAACCTTTGCACCTATTGCATGGTATTATTCCATACATACCATCCTTGCTCTCTCAGCGCAGATGAGTTGGCACATTCATCAGATGGATGTGAAGACTGCATTCCTTAATGGGATCATTGAGGAAGAGGTGTACATTAAGCAGCCTGAAGGATTTGAGATCTTTAGCAGCAAGTCACATGTGTGCAGGCTCAAAAGAGCGTTGTATGGGCTGAAACAAGCACCCCGTGCTTGGTACACTCAGATCGATAGCTATTTCACTGGACTTGGCTTCACCAAGAGTGATGTAGATGCAAACCTATACCAGATTTTGGTTGAGGGTAAGATTTTAATCATTGTAATTTAAGTTGATGATTTAATACTAACAGGTGATGAGTATTTGATACACTCATGTAAGGCAGATCTTGCAAAGGAGTTTGAGATGAAGGATTTGGACCCCCTTAATTATTTCCTTGGATTGGAAATATGGAAACGGGAAGGTGAATTGTTTGTGTCTCAAGGAAATTATGCCCGGGAGATACTGGAGAAGTTTCACATGCAAGGCTGCAAGCCTATCGACACTCCTCTTCTAGGAAATTGGAAGAAAGAGGATGCTACATCAGCAGAGGTAGTGGATGCCACTATTTATCGACAGTTGGTGGATTTTCTCATGTATTTAGTCAATGCAAGACAGGACATATGCTATGCGGTGAACCAGCTTTCACAGGTGATGGTTAAGCCTACCAAGCTCTTTTAGAAGGTAGGCAAGCATGTCCTGAGATATCTTAGGGGCAGATATGAGTATGGTTTATGGTACAGACAGATGGATGAGGTGAAGTTTCATGGCTTCACGGATGCAGATTGGGTAGGAAGCCCAACAAACAGAAAGAGCACATCAGGAGGGACGCCAATATCGGATCTACGGCCGGTTTATTTGGTAGGCGAAACAATGATCCATGGCACTTGGTTCAGCAGGCAGAGAATACATGGCAGCAAGTTTAGCTGCATGTGAGGCTATCTGGATGAGGAAGATTCTGGTTGGTTTGTTCGGTTCACATTTAGATCCCACGGTGATTCATTGTGATAATCAGAGTTGCATTAAACTCTCAGTTAATCCTATGTTTCATGATAGATCTAAACATATTGATATCCAATATCATCATATCAGAGATTGTGTGCAGCTGAAGATCACGTTGCTTCAGTACATTCCCACAAAGGATCAGGATGCAGATATTCTGACGAAGGCGCTCACCAGGAGAAAATTAGAATACCATAGAAGCAGGATCAGGGTGAAGGATAATCCCTATCTTGTTTAGAGGGAGTGTTGAGATTAAACAGGATGATGAGCTTAGTGAAAAGATTCACCTTCACTAAGTGGGCCCACATGCTATTTTTGGCGCAAGTCTATTTTTAGACTATGTCTATTTTTAGACATGTCGATCATATTTCAGAAGTTGCAGGATGCTATTTGTGGATGGTTGTTCAAGTTGGAAAAACAGATGAAATTCTATTTTTAGAATATTGGGCGAAGTCTATTTATAGATCGTCAATCTAAAAATAGAAGCATGTCGATTATTATTAGCTCTTAATAATAATCAGAATCTATACAACAACTTATTCTCTTGGAGCTCTTCAGTTCAGTGCACAGATGTGGCACAACAACTGACAGAAGGAATTACGCTATTCCAAAGGGTTTACTGGAGCTATTGTATGGAGGACTCAGTTAGAACTCAAGTGGTAGAGTTATGACACAGTTGGAAGAAGTAGTTACGGAGTTGTATTTAGTTTAACTCAGTTAGACTCAGTTGAGCTAGTTGTATCTAGTCTAACTGATTGATACACTAGTGAGAGTGCAGTGAATTAATTAGTTAATTAGTTACCAAATACTATACGTGTGTTTGGTGTACGGTGGTGCTCGGTGCCGCCCGTGGGGTTCCGTGGGTGGTGGAAGACGGGAGTTAAAGGTAAAGATAGACTATCATTGTGGCTATAATGATGCATTAGTTTACATAGCCACACACTGATAGTGATGCCAGCAGAGGATTGCGCAGTCAAGGATGGAGTAATTCGAATTCATTCAGAGCTATTCTTCAGCAGAGATTGCGCAGTGGAGGCAGGCTAGCAGGTGGCAAAGATCGGTGCATGGATTTGCAAGATTAGGCCTTATTAGTGTATGACGATTGTACTATACTGAGAGCTTGTGATAAGCTTTTTATGTTTGTATGAGATTGTCATATGATCTCCATGTTACATAATATATAGTTTTGGATTTCAGCTTCAGTCTTTCCCAGTTAAAAATTGTGTTATGTGCTATTGATAATTTTTGTTTATGTTTCACATGTGTGTGAAATTAATTTTTCCGCAAAAGATTAACAAGTGGAATAGATTCAGTATCTTGCATAAAGTTAAATAGTGTGAGATCAGGTGGATCTTGGACATATGCATGCATAGTGCATATAATTTCTACAAATCTGACCCTAAGTCATGTTCAACTATAGCAAAAAATTTCCCCTTCTCTTTGGCTTTCAATTTGTTTGGATTCAACTTTGGATGAAGTTTCCAAAAATGGTCTTCATCATGTCCAGTCTTTAAAAAAAAATTGCATGTGAGTTTTCCCTTCTCTCTTTTTACAGAGCTATTTATTT
Source organism: Pinus albicaulis (assembly GCA_034641835.2). Lineage (NCBI taxonomy): Eukaryota > Viridiplantae > Streptophyta > Pinopsida > Pinales > Pinaceae > Pinus > Pinus albicaulis. The sequence continues at coordinate 1,424,739,158 of CM076575.1, read as the reverse complement.
TTCCTCTTCCATTAAACTTTCCCTTTCCTTTACCCTCACTTTCACTTTTCTCATCTATGTTTGTTTCCCTCTTACTTCTAAATGTGTGGCTTGAACACAAACCTGATCTATGTTTATGGGATTAAACATTAGAATAGTGTTCCTAAGGTAACTATGCAAACCCCCAACATGATTTAACAAATTTTCTTGAAAATATAAATTAGTACACAAAATAAGAGCTCTTCTCCTAAATTCATGAGTATAATCTTGCACAGTTTTCCCTTTCAACTGTCTAAAATTTTTCCAATCCATAATTTCCTTTGCATGTAAGCTAATGGATATAATTTCCTTTTAATGGTAGCAATAAAACTTGACCAAGACATAGATATATTACCGTAGTTTTTAATCTCTTCTTGAGTCCTTGCTTCCCACCATACAAGTGCAGATCCTTCCATCCTCAAAGAATCTAATTGAATCTTTATTTTGTCTTCATGAAGGTTCTAAATTCTGCAATGCACCTCCAATTGACGTATCCAATTGTCCAATATTTCTGCATTTATCTCTCCATTATACATTGGAAGCTCAAATTTGACATCAAGTTTGACTAAGGATGTTTTTCCTCTTGTGGCTTTTAAGTGAGTGTGAGTGGTTTTTGTAGTGGAAGTGGAAGATGATGCTGATGGAGATGATGATGATGATGATGATGGTGGTGGAGATGGAGGTGGCTTTCCTCCATTACCCTTTGAACTCTTATCTTCATCCTTCTTATCATCTAAAGTTCCTTCTCCATGTGGAGGCTTAGAACCTTCTCCTGCCATCCCAACAGTAAATTCATCAAACATAATTTTAACCATCCTCTTTATGTCATTGAAATCTCTCTTGATATCATCCTCTTCTGAATGACCTTGAGTCTCTCCAACACTTAACATGATGGTTATGAATTCAAGCTCAGCTTCTGATGCTTGTACCTCTTCAATTAACTAAGCTTCTTGAGACAAAACTTGAGGTGCTTCAAGTGCAACTATGAGTGGAAATTTGGGTGAAGATGGTGCTCCTGTAGCTCTCCTTCTTCTGGTCCTAATACCAGGACTTGCAACCAATAATTTTCCTTCACCTCTCTACAATTTTAACCTTGTAAGCATCACAAATTTGCAACCATTAAACTTGCAAAAAAGTCAAGAAACTATCAAGAAAATAACCTTGTCTTTAAACCAGGCTCTGATACGAACTTGATCTGAGTATGAATGTTAGTTTTTTTATTCTAATTTCACATTCAGAATTAAAATTTATTTGTTGATATTATGCTTGATGTACATAGGTTTCCTTGTTTCTTATGTGTGTCAAACAGGTAAATTAACTGAGTTTTTATAGTGAATTCAAGAGCATAAAGTATGAAAATCAAATGATGAACAACAAAAACACAAAGAATAGAAAACCATCAAAATTGATCCATCAACATAGATTTTTTATGAAGGAGTTCACCCCTCCTCGACTACATATCCTTGGTCCAGCTTCCATGGCTTGGGCCTCTATATTAGCTTAATTTTTCAAACATTTATGTTTACATGCACCAAATTCTCCTGAAACATACTCCAATGAGTCTAGAATGTCAAAATCTATCAAAAATGACTATTCATTCTCTCAATTTGGCCTTCAGCTGATCTAGGCATGGCCTTCTTTCTTGGTGGCCATAGGCTTTAATTTTCTTGAAAGTGAAAAAAACAGTTGTATAATTCCTCTTCTGCCTCTGCAACATAAACCAATGTGTTAATAGCATGCCAATATACTAGTAATGACTATTCCTGATCCAAAATTGATTGAAAATTTCTCCAGTTATGGTCAAAACAAATTTTCCTAGTGAAATGTCTAAAAAACTAGAGGAGACTCCAATTAGCTCCGATAGACTGGGGATTCCGCCGAAATTGGCGGAGTCCGCTAAATCTTCCGCCATTTAAATCTGGTTTTAATTAGTGATAAACTGCACTTAGCTGGTGGATAAGCGCGTCTTAATTGTGCTTAAGCGCATTCCATAAATCGTGGTTTAATTAAATTTAAACACCGGGATTACATTAATTAATTCGCAATTAGAATTAACCTCTATGCTTAATCATTACGCTCTGCCCTTGGATTTGCAGCTTGGTTATATGGGGAGGGGGTTGACCGCCTCCAAAATCCTGCCATTGAATTCTGTCAAATTTAAATATACATCAAAGCCTTAGGTTATTAAGACCCAACGTGGTAGCATGGTGGTAAAGAGGTTGGATGGTGCAGGGGAGGTCGTGGGTTCGACTCTGACCCTCGCACAATAATTTTGCTCCACCGGACTTGTAATAACCCATGGTTTAAAAAACATTGTGCCCGAATATATTTAATACTTGGACTTTGGAAATGCCAACAGACTTTGGAATATGTAGTTCCGACCACCATATAGTTTCAAACTATGATTTAATATAATAATTTGACCTGTTATAATATATGAATGACACCAATGTTCAGACTTTGCATAAATAAATATGCCACAAAAATTTTATATTCAGGCCTTAGCATAAAATTTGACCACCAAAAAAAAATTTGAAAATCGAACTTAGGAGTTAGAAAGGGTCCACCATAGGGGGCACGTGTTTGGCTTTCCCTCATATAGAAAATTTTAAATTCAACCTTAGGAGCATATCCTTAAAAAAATTCACTTTCAAACAAAACTAGTGAATCCTATTGTGACACTTGTCACAGTGCCACTGGGAAAAAATTGAAGAATATTCCCTACATGCTGACTGGGCTACCATGTCATCAACCTGTCATTGTTCTGCAATTTAAAAAAAAAATTCCTATTCTGAGCGGCGGTCAATAGACTATAACTTCTTCATCCAAAGTTTGTTTTCGATGAAATGAAATGCATCGGATTCCTGGGGATGGGCTGGTCGCAGTTGTTCAGTTTCCAATCAATTCTGAGCACTTTCATTTTTGAGCTTTTACACTAAGCACCTGATCAGTTTGCTTAAATTCAACTAATCTTTTCCACCATTATCATAATATATTTTTCAATGATAAATGTGTGAACATGTAGTTTTCTTGAAAGTGTGAGTAGAGCAACAGAGGAAGACTCCACCAAGATCCTTGGCTTCAGTTTCCACCCTTCACCAACCAACTTTCAACCAAATTGCCTTCATCTCTGTTTTTTGAGATCTTCACCACAACACCTAGAGCCACCCTGGAGGTGCAAAACATGCTTTGAAATAGTTTTTGAGCTTGGCCAAAGTATTGGCTACCTTCCATTCACCTAGTTCCACCTTCATTCCACCTTCCCTACACCTTTCCTCAATATTTATGGCCTCCAACTACCCTCACCCTATTTCATGTAGTGTTTCAGGACATCTTGTAGCACTATAGGAAATCTTGTAGCAGATCCTATAGCAGCACCAATCAAACACTTCTTCAACCCAATACCTCTCTTTCACCTCACCTAAACCTGGCTCAACCTCCAAGACACCTTCAGCTCTGAAACCATGAGTCCATGACCTTTTTAAGCCACCTCAGTGCCTCCTTCTTTTGCTGCAAAAAAAAGTATTTACAAGCATATTTAGCTCATAAATAGATGCATTTTTAAGAATAACAGTCAAGCATGAAGTAACTAGAGTTTAATCAGCCATTTGGCACACTGTGTTCTTATATTATTTTCCCTTTCTGTAAGTTCAATTCAACAATTTACTTTATGAATACCACTTAGTTTAACTCTATTTTTTGCATTAGTATAATTGTGGATTTCCTTTATTACAAATAGCTAGATGATTCTTTATGCTCTAGAATTGTTTCTTTCTTGCTGAGAGAGTAATGATCATGAGTTATTTTTGGTCTTAGGTTTCATTTAGAAGTGTGAGAGACTTCATTCCCTAGAAGAAGCCCTAGCAGTAGCACCCCATCGTAGGACTGAGAAGAGGAATCCATTAGTAGAATGCATCTACTGTGTATATAGCATTGTCACCTCCAAGTTTGTACGAACCTTGGGTTGATAAAGTAAAGTAGAGTAGCCTATGGGAGTTGCAACACTCTTGGTGCAATACCAAGGCTCACCACTTTTTGGCGTCATTTTCGGGGAGGTGTCTAAGTAGATTATTTGATTCTGTTTTAGAATTATTTTCTTCTTTTATTTTACATTCAGTTCAAAAATATTGAAAAAATCAAAAAAAAAAGTTTGACTTTCATGCCCCGTAGTAGTAGCGATAATCAAGGAAATTTTTTAATAAAAACCCCCACATCCCCACACAGTCACCCTTCACTCTTATTCAATGACTATGAGGTTGAACACACCATAGGAGAGTCACTTGAAAACTTTGAAGAACCTATTGGAGAAGAAAAATAACTTTCTTCACCTAAGGAACCTACTTCACCAATTCAAGCCATGGTTGAGACTAGGACCCAAGGAGTCTTTCCCATTAGAGAAATAGATGGCGAAACTAGGATGAAGAACATCAATATTTCAACCCTTCCACATTTCCATGGAATTACCTCTGAGGATCTTGACACCTTCATGTTCTAATTTTTTGTTGTCTGCAAGACCTATGACTATGTCTCAATGACCAAAAGTTGAAATTGTTCCCATCCATGCTCAAGGAAGCAACCTTGCGCTGGTTCATGGCTTTTCCTAGGAACAACATCACTACCTAGGCACATATATAAGAGTCCTTTAACAAAAAATACATAGACTACTTTAGATCCAAAGAAACCAAATAGGAAATATTTAGGATGACTCTAGGACCTGATGAATCCCTAGAAGATTATGAAGAAATATTCCAGCTAAAATATAAAAGAGCCAACTACACCCTTTATCCTGGATCACTTAAATTGGTACTTCTCCAAGGGATTGGGGAGGAGGTGATAGAAACCATTAATATGCTATCATGAGGACATATCTACCAACTACATTATGCGGACATCAAAATTGTCTTTAGGAACCACTCTAGGGTAGCTAGGAAGAAAGATAGAACTAGCTAAAGCATGACCAACACCCCTTCCTCTTCCACCTCCATCAAGCGTGAGATTGTAAATATGTTGGAGGACTTAAAAATTGAGATGTTGCACACGTTTTCTTTGCAAATGGACACAATTAATATCAAGAGGAAGAAAGATGAAGAAGAAATGGTGTTGCCTATATTCTGCCCTAGATGTACTAGAAAACACCTTGGAATGAATGTCCATTAAATGTCATAGAAGATTTCATAGTTTTTGAAGATAATCATGCCACAGATAAGTGTCCCTCCTTACCTGGGCTAAAATTTGTATATCAAGGTGTGGAAGTATGACCTGAGAAACTCTGTTTCATAAATTAGAGAAGGCCTCAAGGGCCTCAGTCATATCAGCAGGGTATGCAATGGGCACCTTACTCCTAATATAATACCAATCAGAATTCACCTATGTAGTATTGATACACCTCCACTCTTCCATCATGGCATAAACCTCCTATGTGGCCTTACAACCCTCCATATCACCCTCGGCATGTGAACCAATCATTCCATCAATATGTTCCGCAACCACCTCAGTGGAGTAACCCATCACAAGGGTGGATGCCCCAACATAATCAACCACCTTATTTATTTCCTCCACCCCAACCTCAACCTCATCTCGCCCATTCTGCTCCACATAAGCTGCCTTAGATGTCTTCCCTGCCCAATCCAAACTTCAACAACAAGCAAGCATAATAGGTTTACATTGGAGAGACATCCTATCCAACTTATGCTATGGAGATACATGAGATCAATCTCAGGTCGGGAAGATTAATCCTAGACAATCATCCTCCATCTCCACCTACAGAGGTTGAGGAGGAAAAGGAAGAGATTAACACTCAGATCCAACAACCTCATTTTCCTAAGTGCTTAATCCACTCTAGTCAGCACACCACATAGGAGACTGAACTTCTAGGAGAGTTGAAAACTTTGTGTGTGAAAATACCCCTTCTCCAGGCCATTGATGATGTTCCTATTTACAATAGGCTCGTCGATGGTGTCATAGTCCCCAATACTTTGATTGATCTCGAGGCTACCATCAATTTAATGAACAAGGAAACTATGCTTAAACTAAACCTCCAAGGGACTCTCAGGAAAACCAAAATGGTTCTGTAACTTGCAGACCGGTCCACAGTAGCTCCAAAAGGAATTGTTGATGATGTTATGGTTTCAATCGACTCTTGGGAGTACCCTCTGTTAGTCTCCTATACCAATAGGTGTCATTTTTCATGATTGTCTTGATTGAATTATGGAATATGTTCAAACCTTTTTCTTGAGAAAAGGTGTTCCATATTCTTGAAAAACCAAAAAATCAAAAAATTTTAAAAATGTAAAGAGGGTATACCCTAAAAGAAAAATCAAAGGGTAAGAAAAATAAATTGGTCAAAAAAGTGAAAAGAAATGAACCCCAAACAAAAAATAGACCAAGGAAAGTGTGCAAATTCAAATGCCACTACTATTTCATTTTTATAAATAAGTAATTGTGTGCAGCTTGTCAAAAAATTTCCACAATTCATGAATAAGTCAAACTGTTTAAAGTTGGCTTACTCATAATTCAATTTCATGATGTAGAATAGAGAATAAATATCTGACCAAACAGTTTAATCTTGGCAGATAAGTAGATAGGTAGAGTTAATAGAAGGTGCTCAACAGTTTAATCTGAGCCCTTGGATGTAATAAGGGTAGAAATAGATAGATTTATCATGTAAAAAGAAAAAGATTGAAAAGGGTTTGCAAGTCTAAATGCACCCTAATAAAGAAGAGAAAATGGTAGTGACAAGTAGATAGGGTAGGTAGATGGTGTTGCAAAGTTTTATCTGATGAATGATGCTGCTAAATTTTTTTGATCTTTTACTTTCATCACAAGTACTGAAAGCAAGAAAAGCACTGGAAAATCACAGAAAGCAAAGTCAAAATCATTAACTTCCCTCATCATTTTCCCCTTAAAAAGTTTTATTAATTTCCCCTAAAGTACTAAGGTATTTGGAGATCAAAGGGGCTCAAGGCATTTCCTTGACTTCTGGAGGGACCGGACCCTCGGCCTAATGATCAAAAAGACCTAAGTACTTGAGATAATTCATCATTATAATCGTTCACTTTTAACTTTTTCCTCAGTAAAATCCATTTTTACTTAGGAAAATCATGCAAAATTCCATAAAAATCCCTCAAAATAACTTACTATTCTAAGTTCATGTGTTGAAGATGAGATATTGCAATTTACTTCAAAAATTATCACTTTCTTAGATGTGCAAAGTGTTTTGAGTTCCCTTGTCCCTTTGTCATATTAATGTTTAACTCTAGTTACTAAATCCCTAGTGAAAATGCCTTATCCTAAGTATATAATTCCTTTTAAATTAATATCCCAAAAAACCCCTCTATTATGTTTTAACCAAAATATTTACTTCCCAAATATTCATTAAAAACCCGCTTTATACGCCCTTTGGTTAAATATATCCTTATATCATAGTCCCGCCCCTATGGTAATTAAATAATGTTTATCTATTACCATATAAATAGAAATATCGAAATAACATTTAAACATGTAATTCTATATGTTTAACACAAAAAGACTAAACCCGAAGTTTTATTTTTAAAAAACCAAGACTTCGGAAAAGCCCCTATGCCATCGTGGCCCATCCACCTGGCATTCCACCCAACGTTTCAACCACAAATCAAACCCCGCCGCGACCCCTCTTTCCATTTTACCATGGGATTAATTAATTATTAGAATTAATTAATAACCAACTACTTCCACCAATCAACTCCCGCCCGGGGTGATTAATTAACGATAAATATATTGGGCCCGCACCATTTAACTTCCCACGATCTCCCCGTCATTGCAACCGTCGGATCGCCCCTTCAAAGATCAACGCTCCTCGGCAATTCCGCTACCCATCCTTTGTCAGAGCTTTAACGCGCGGGGGCTTGGTGGTATTTGACCAGTCTCCCGTCCACGTGTCGATACTCTAATGGAATCGCTGCCCGCTCATCTAATACCACCTTTGTCCATAAGCGGTGCGGGGACTAACCGCTTACCGCCCGGCCCCCCTACCCCATGTCAGCCCGTACTAAAGTGACGTCACTCCTTGAAAAACTAAAAACCCCTCTTTTGACTTTGGGAATAAAACAAAATTTCGTGTTTTTATGTCATTTTCACCATTTGAACGCGACTGTGCTTTCCGCTACGAATTTCAAATTTCCACTGAAATCTACTATTCCATTCGATTTCGCTCCAGAATTCCACCAGACCTGTGTTCAAGCATCCTCCTGCTACTGCCTGATACCTGCTAAAAGCCAGCTTTCCTCCAAGAACAGGTATTTATCCTATAGCGCTCTGAACTTCAGAAGAAACTCTGTGTTCCTTGTTTTTTCCGCTGGATTAGTGATTAAATATTATCGCTAAGATCATTCCCTAAGGTTTAGAACTGTGAATTGTTCCCCCGAAACTACAATTGTGTCAATTTCCCTCATTAAAATTGAAATTGCACCTGGCCTGTGAAGAAAAACCAGAAACCTCCGTTTTGAATCCACAAGAACCAAAATGGAAGCCCCGGCAGCTTTGAATGTAACTCCACTGAATGCCCCCCACAGAGAGTTAGAATATTTGCCCTTAGTGGATAAAGATTTTCAGATTAAATACTTGCATTTTGATGAAAGCCCCCTTCTGAGTTATTGTCGCTGCAGAGACGATTATTCGAAGGGGCAAGATGTCATTGGGTTGTGGGAATCCAATCTCCCGAGATATCTCATCCCCTCAGTCATTACTTTCCCAGAAATTATCCACTATTGCCATTCTAGCTATGATCCCACTCAGAGAGCTGTAATATCCCCTGACCAGAGTGTTCTTTTCCCCATTACTCCCTAGGCTATCAATGAAATGCTACATTTTGAACCAGACCAAGAACTAGCACCTTTGTCTATGGAAGAATTGATTGAAAAGTCTAATAAATTGACCCCAGAAAAATTGGAGTCCATTTGCCAGAATTTCATGTTGCCTGAACATCAACCTAAGGGACCTCCTCCCTATGGTTTTTATTATTTCAATAAGTTGGGAAGGCTCATCCTAAACATGATATCTTTTGTCTTGGGTTTCAACACCAGTGAATATGTTGATGAGATAACCCTGGTTTTGTTGTCTATCTTTACTCCTGGGCAACCTCCTGAAGTTAAATATGACTTTGCCTCCTTCATAGCCAATAAGATCCATGATCAGTTCATGAGGCTAGATGATGAGAAAGTTTTTAAATATTCCTCAGTTATTTATCATCTCATTATCTTTTATCAATCAGAAAAGTTCCCTTTCCCTGTTAAAAAACTTGATGCCAAGGGAAACCCTAGGTCAGTTATATTTTGGTCTCCCATAATTCATTCTTCCCATAATTCTCCATATTCCTATACTGAGTTCATCGACCTTTTTGTATATCCTGCAACTACCTTGTTGACAGGAATCCCTCCTCCAAGGCTCAGTAATGAAATAAAGAAGACCTTGCAACTTTCAAGGACTTATAAAGTTGGAGATTGGTATTTATATCAAAACCATTCAGTCATCAGAATTTATGGATGTGAACTACATCCATTCAAGTTTCCAAGATATGTGCCCATGAGGATTTTTGCCTTGGAATATTTCAGGCAAATGAATAATTCAGATGTGATCCATTTTTGTAGTGTGAAGAAGAAAGCTCAATTAAGGATCAAAATTCAATTAGGTCCTTACATCTGCAACTCTAGAGAGGCTGAGCGAGAAGCAGAGGATATATTACAAAACCGCTGCAAATTTCAAAGAAGTTTTCGTTGGGTTCCTTATGACCCATTTGGTTTCATCTGTGAAAAAATATTAAAGAACAAATCTTCCCCTTATATCCACCACAAGATTCCTGATATAGAGCAATATGCTAACCAAGATGAATGGGTGGAAAACACACTTGTTGAAGAAGAAAGTGCAGAAGAAAAAATGAATAAAATTATGAAAGATCTTCAAAAGAAATATGACCTAGAATCTTATGGTCAAGTGCAGGTTTCTCACATTGGCACATCTTCAGCAGCAAACCCACAGCAGAGGTTACAGGAAGGCAGTTCATCAGTTGCATCAGAGACAAAAGGAAAAGGAAAGGAACCTGAATTACAGGTTATTGAAACTTTAGTCATGGCTGAAAAACCTCAAACTTCCAGAGCGCCTGATCAAACACAATTTTCTCCCACTCAGGTGAAGCATCCACAAGTTCCAGAGTTACAAACTCCATCAAATGTGGAAATAGGAAAGAAAAGGCAGGCTCCAGATACCACTCCTCCAAAAGAAACCTCACAGGTACATCAAGCCAAGAAACAGAAACCAGATCCACTTCCAGATGTGGAAATCATAGATGAGATGTTTGATGATGGAAGGGAAGACAGTCAACAAACTGGTTCTTTTAGTGTTACCCATACAGAGCAGAAAGGAAAAGCTCTGCACAAACAATTGAGTACTGAAGTATCCTCCTTTAGGCCACCAAAGACAGATACAGGGGATATAAAAAGGACCTTCATTAATATAAAAACAAAGAATGATCCATTAAGAATGAAGGTATATGATCAATATTTGAATATGGCTCCACATAGCCAGGAGAGGTTAATGTCAGCATTTGACATTTCACAGGGCAAAATGATGATGAGCCACTTCAAGTCAAAGGTGCCAAAACCTATGACAGCAGCGGATTATATTAGAACAAACTTTGAGGTCCTGGAAAAGGACATTCATCCTTTAGACCAAATAGAGCTGCATAAGCAAACGGGGGAAATGGTTTATTCCACTCTTACCAATAAGGCCATGGCAGCTATAACGCTGCAAGATTCTTTGAATAACACAAGTGCCCAATTGTAAATTGAGAAGGCCTCTTCTCAGGCCAAAGACAACAGAATAAAGTCTTTGGAAGACATAATAATTAGCTTGGGACACAACCCCAAATATATTAAAAGCATTGAGGCACTAATAAAGAAGAAAGATGATGATATAGCTGCATTGAGAAAGCAGCTAAAATTACCAGCTTCAAGACATCCCCAGACCCAAGAAGTTCTTAAGGGGAATTCACAGGAAGAGATAATGGAGTTGCTCTTAAAAGTGACTGAGCAACTAAGTGAAACTGAGAAGGAATTGGAACAAGCCTTACAGGAAAAGGAAGCTATCAAGCAGACATCCACCACAGAAGCTGCTACAGCCACAGGTACTACAACAGCAGGTCAGCAAACACAGCCATCCCAAGTAAATACTTCTGGTTTGAATTCTGATGAATTAATAAAACAAATGGAAAGTTTACAACTAAGGGTCACAGAACTTCAAACCACCAAATTGCAATTAGTAAAATTGGAGGAGAAATATGATACATCTAAGAAGACAGTTGCTGATAACACCAGGGAAATAAAAATGTTAGAAAAATTGGTTCAGGCTTTGGAAAAAGATCTTTCACTGGAAAAGCCTTTAAAGGAAATAAATGAAATTCTTTGGGGTAATATCATTGAGTTAATAAAGGGTATTTGGCCCTCTGTTCAAGCAATTTTTGAACAAAATGATTTGGTTAAAATAGCTCAAGAAGAAATAAACAAAACCAGAAATGAATTAAGAGGCAGGCCTGAGCAGGCCAATCAACTTATTCAATTTTTGAACACCCGGACAAAGCAACAGCTTGCAGTATTAGGGATTGAGGACAGGACCGGTACAGTTTTGGAAATAAAGAGAGTTTTCATCAAAAGAACTTTCATGCAGAATTTAGAAAGGAAGTGCTCAGATATTTTGGTTGATATCAATATTTTCAGAGAAAAATTTCAAGCTTTGTTGGACAGTGGGTTACCAAGTCCTATGCTCTCAGAGGATCAAATAATGGACTTGGAAACCTATGTAAAGAAAATAAATACTCATGCTCAAAATACAGCTGCTTGTTCTACCAGTTTGCCAGAGTCAACATTACCAACAGGGAGAAATATCTATGATAGATTAAGGAATTTATTTCATCTTGAACATGAAATAAAGTATCTGTTTCCTAATGAACCCACATTTTACAAACTCACAGAAGCAGATGAGACCTTGAGAAAACTTAAAAGGACTATGATACCAGATGATCAATGGTGGAGAGACTTATTGGAAATTCTGTGAAATTTATCTTCAGGATGAGAAATTTATCTTTACTATCAGGTAAATAATAAAAATGAGTACAGATGAAAGAGTATCAGTTACACAGGTTAAAGAGTATCCGTAAAGACAAAGAGTATCAAGAAACCAAAGAAATTACTCCAAAAGACAACAACAAGCCCTTTTTCAGCACTTACCTCCAGCACATCCACAAAGAAAGGAAACAGCACATCAGCAGTTACTTATTATTCTATCTACGAGACCATTTGTCTCCTGTTTATTTGTAAATTACTCCTTAGTCACCCCAAATTATGGGCTAGGATAGTGTGAGATATTTTCAATTATTTTGTGTATAAATAAACCCTCAAAGAGAGTATTGAGGGTGGATTCTATTACTCTGCTGTAACATTGAGGTTTTCGGAAATAAAGCATTTTGGAGAAATTTATTCGTGGCTTACTGGATGACGATTTAAAGCACTGGACTTGTTGCAGGATTCATGTGTTGGACTATAGTTCAAAAAGTCTTTCTACCCTTTGTTTGAAGTTTTCTATTATTTTATAATATCATTATGTCCATTTCTGAATAATTTACATAAAGGATTGAATCAGAATTTACTTAATTGTACTCTGATTTCAGATGTGATTGTTCTTAATGTTTTCCTCTGAATTATTTATAAGCATGAATTCTTAAATGCTCTTGCTTTGCTAATTTAAACATTTTTGATTACTATAGCAAAGAATTATTCATTGCTCTTTGTTTGTAGTCATCTCATTTCTTTCTTTTGAACATGGTGAAAGATTCTTAGCTTCCTTTCATCCCTTCAAAATCATCCCATTAACCCTAAATTTTTGGGGATTGTTCTCTGTCTAGCTATCTTGCCTGTAAAGCCATCTTGTCGTGAATGAAATCGATCAAGCCATCCTTTGACTCCATAGCCCAATGGTGAAAAGTACCAACCTTGCCCATGGTTGAGGTCGCGGCCATTTTTGCAGCTCGGCCTCTTGGACTTATAGCTGGCCTAAAACTTTCTAGAACAAAGATAAATCGCAAAGAGAGAGCTCTGAATCCGTTAGCTGTTCTGCATCTGAAGGTTGGTTTGTGGTTACCTCGGGTATACTTTCCTTTTCCACAACTTCTAGGAAAACCTGAGTGATAACATAGTGGCGACCATACTGGGGACCTGAATCATTTTTAGTTATTAATATTGTTCATTTATAAGCTATAGACAGAGTCTGAAGATCAGCCAGGAAGCCTTTGAAATTTCTTTTGCTCTGCAATTGCAAAAGTAAATAAATGCTGCTTCAGTCTATCTCTGATTTAGCTTATATATTGAACCTTAGTTTCAAAATGTTTAATCAGACTCTCTAGTTTAACAGATCTTTGAGAAAATTTTAATCATATATCATTGTTTCTTGAAGAATTTGTAGAAGTTGTATTTATTCTTTCAATTAAAATCAAAAATCCAAAAACACATAGTCTAGGAAAACTGGCTTCAGAAAGGATTCGACATACTAGGTCAAACCACGACCCCAATCCACCCCAATATTTGAAAATCCAAATGCGAGTTCTAGGTTCACACACGAAGACAAGGAAGTCGAAAGTTACGAAAGAGGAAGTCAGGATATGGAGAGTTAGGAAGTTCTAGATGACTTTCTAGATGTTTGCATCACAATCACATGAAAATTATATATATTGATGAAATTCCTTTTGATGCACGGTTTGAAACATCCTTATTTGTGAATTTCTCTTAAACTGAATTATCTAGATTAATTCCAGATCCATTGTTCTTTGAATATTTGCAATACATATTTGTTTCATATCACCTTGACAGACAATTGTAAGACTCTATTCAATCTGAACAAACCTTTGAAGAAAGCTCAAACATCTCTGTAATTACTGAAGCTTCTCCAAGTTCAGTTACTTTTTCTCAAGCTTTTCAAACACCTGTCACCCCTTCCACTCCTCCATCTCCCCCTACCAGACCATCCATTCCTGTTACCCCACTATATCTTCCAATGGCCAATCGATATGCCCCTTTACAGTTACCAGCCAACCCTCCTGCTTTGCCCCAAGATTACCAGAGTAAGATCACACCTTTTGATGGATCAGGTACTTACACGGCACAACAACACACCAAAAGGATGACTGATTACTTTGAGTTCTATGAAATTGACACTGATAATGTTCGAATGAGAATTTTCGTTCAGAGTCTTACTAGAGAAGTTAGGACATGGTTTAGGGCCCTTACTCCAAATACTATTGCTGATTTACCAGCTTTATATAGGGCATTTTTGAACCGATGGGAAAAGAAGAAAGATCCTCTTCAGATCCTGTCAGAATTAGAAAAATTAAGAAGAAGACCAAACGAAACCGTACAAGATTACATTATTAGATTCAATGAAGCATATAACGCAGTCCCTCAAAACCTTAGACCCCCACCTGATTCTGTATTGGTTAAATTACCAGATGGTTTTGAATCAGATATAGCTTATTCACTTAGGGAAAGAGCCCCTCAAACCTTAGAGGAAATGCAAAGCATAGTAGTGAGTGTAGAGGCAAATCTGATAGAAAAACGAGCCAGAGAAAGAGCAGAGAGAAGAATGCCTATGAATGAACAACCTTCAGCTTTTGAAAAGAAGCTGGATGCAATCATTAAAGGTATGGAAAGATTAGGAGACAGAGTGGAGACCATTGAAAGAAAGTCTTCTAGTGATAGTCAGAATGTTGCAAGAAATCCAAACTTCAGGAGAAATCAGAATCAAAATATTGGAAAGAATGTCCCTGATCAAAACATTAGGCCACCTTTCCAAGAAAACTTTGTTGAAGGATCAACTTCTGAAGAACCTACAGAGGATGTGGAAATAAACAATGTAACTGGAAAACAAAATGAACCAGAAGTCTTCCTCTCTCAGGATGATCAAGAGAATCACATCCTTGAAACATTCCAAACTCATTCTGAAGAGACTTTTGATTTCAAAGAAGGCTATGACACATCAATCTACGAGGTTCATAAACAGTATAACTTGAGAAGTAGACGAATTGATGTGCCCGAGAATAGCAAACAGAGAACTGTAAAAAAAAATGTCAAAAGTAAAGTCAACAACCCTCCTGTACAAAACATTCCCCACATAAACATTCCCCAAGTACAAGTCTGTCTAGGATGCTCTAATGAAATACCCCAATAATTGAAGATGTCTGCAATGACCAACATAGATCTAATACTTTTCTCTGTGGTTATACTTTTCTCTGTGGGAAATGTAGAAGAAACGATGAAGTTAGTTCCCAGTCTGCTAAGTAAAATTTCATTCATGAAAAAGATAAAAACGTTGAAGACTCAAAAAGCAGAGAAAACTAGCGTACAAAACACTAAAACTCAAGCAGAAAAACCTTTCAATCTAGAGGCTGAAATAGGCAAGCTAAAGATAGTTGTTCCTTTATCAGAATTGGCTAAACATAATATCTATAGAAGCCAAATCAGCAAAACTCTTAACATTAACATTATTGGAATGGATGATTCAGTGAATATTCTTGATGATCAACCCAAACTACTTTTTGGCCCTGAGGTAAACGGCAAACCAGAAAGTGGAGGAACTCCTCCATTTTATGTAAGCTTGAACGTTCATGACAAAATACTTATATCCAGGCGCTTGATTAGGGCATCTCCTCAAGCCATGCCAAAAGCGATTAATGGAAAGATTAAATCTAGACATTACCAGACCATATAAAGATCTTTTTTCTTTTGATTCGAGTCAGGTAAGATGTTTAGTTTTGATTAAAGATTTATGTGTTACTTTGGTGCAATACCCTGCAAAATCTATTCTGATGGATATAGTAGTTGCAGATATTCCTCCTAAATATGGTATGTTGTTGTCCAGATCCTGGGGTGCCAAACTCGGAGGATCTCTTCAACTAGATATGTCATATGCTACTATTTCAGTATTTGGTCAACCTAAAAGACTATACAGAGAGACCTTGATGATAATGAACACTTAGCAAGAAGCACGAAAAATTCCTGTCTATTCGATCCCTCGATATGGATTCTTTTATCATTTCACAATCTTGAAATGGACCTTCAGTAGGCCCAGAAGCTTTGAAAAGAAAACCCTGAAACAAAACTACTGTTAAAATTGAAGAGATTTCTGAACATAAAGAAACACCAGATGATCAAGAAATACCAGAAAAAACTAAACAACTAGCGCCTGTTAAGAAACATTTTAAAACAATTGATGAGGATTATGAACATGAAATTATGTGGCATTTAGAATTTGATGGCTCAGTAAACAAATTAGGAGCAGGAGCTGGGATTTGGTTACATAATGTTGAAAACAATCATGCTGAGGGACATGCTTATAGATTGAATTTTAAATGCACTAATAACATGGCAGAGTACGAAGCTCTCTTGTTAGGGCTTAAACATGTCAAGAAGTTAGGAGCTATTAGGGTATCAATCATAGGATATTCTGAGCTGATTATTCAACAAATTAAAGGAGAATGTTCAACAAAGGACATGAGACTGAAACAATACAGAGAAACAGTTGTGGAAATTCTTAACACCTTTCTACAAGCTCAACTTGCCAAGATTCCCAGGAAACAAAATTTGTATGCTCACAGTTTAGCAATGTTTGCTAGTACATGTAAGTTACCTTTTGATCCTAATCATCAGTTTTCAGCTGAGATTAGACATAGGCCTGCTATACCGGACAATCTTTTGAATTGGCAAGTATTTTAAAATAATAATCAAATCAATAATTTTTTGACACTTCAAAATGAGTTTTCTAACTGTAATATAGATGAAGACATAACTATCGATGAATTTGATCAAGAAAAAGAACAAAAAGCAGATATTTCAAGAGAAAATGCAATTCATATGCTGCACCCAACCACATTCACAGAAAAAGACATGAAGGATTTGAAATACATGGAATCTGATGAGATCATAGAAGATGAGACGGAAATCATTAATCTAAAAGATAATCATTTACCCAAGGGATTAACTCCTTTGGAAGATCTTTTTGACTCAAATGATATTCCATTCAGACCCAAAATGGAACCTGTCAAGGCTGATATTGAAGAATGCAACTTAGGAACTCCAGAAAATCGCAAAATGGTTAAACTATCCAAATCTCTTCCAAAATATCAAAAGGTTAAATATGTTGAACTATTAAAGGAATTCCAGGATGTTTTTGCCTGGAGTTATGAAGATCTTAAAGCATATGATACATCCATAATACAACACACTATACCTTTGAAGCCAGATCAGAAACCTTTCAAACAGAAACTTAGAAGAATAAATCCTGTTTTATTACCTTCAATCGAAAAGGAAATTAAAAGGATGTTTGAAGCAGGGATTATAGCTCCTATCAGATTCTGAGAATGGGTTTACAATCTAGTACCAGTCAGGAAAAGACGAGGAGAAATTAGAGCGTATTATTACGATTTAAAGAAATTTAGATAAGTTTCTTTAAAGGACAACTATCCTTTGCCGAAAATATGGACCATATTCTGCAAAGGGTGGTAGGATCTTCGAGAATATCACTACTGGATGGATTTTCAGGGTATAATCAGATTCTAGTCCATCCAGATGATCAGCACAAAACAGCATTCACTACACCATGGGGTACGTTTAAATATGTCAAAATTCCATTTGGACTCAAGAATGCAGGAGCTACATTTCAAAGAGCAATAGACATTGCTTTTGCTAAAGAAATACATTATTTTCTGGTTATTTATCTAGATGATTTAACTGTTTTTTCTAAAACAGATCAAGAACATTTAGATCATTTGAGGCAAGTGTTTATAAAATGCAGAAAATATGGCATTTCTTTAAATCCTAAAAAGTCATTGTTTGGTTTGGAAGAAGGAAAACTCTTAGGTCACATTATTTCTAAAGATGGCATACGAATTGACCCTGAAAGAATACAAGCAATTTTGCAGATACCTCATCCCAGAAATATAAAAGAACTTCAAGATTTCATAGGAAAGATTAATTTCTTGAGAAGATTTGTTTCCAGCTTAGCTGAATTACTTAGATTGCTTACTAACATGCTTAAAAAAGATTCAAGAATTGACTGGACCGTAGAAGCCAAGCAATCATTTGAGGAAATTAAAATGGCTTTAACAAGAACACCAGTTCTTACCAGTCCAAAGTTTGTCAGAGATTTCATTATTTTTTCATTTGCTTCTGAATAAACAATTGCAGCTGTTTACTACAAAAAGATGATCAGGAATGTGAAAAACCAATTGCCTTTTTTAGTAAAGCACTTAGGGATGCATCTTTGAAATACAATATCATGGAGAAATAGGCTTTTGCACTTGTGAAAGCAATTAAAGATTTCAGAGTTTATATATTATATTCTCATGTGATAGCTTATGTGCCTAATATCTGGTAGTTAAAGATATTTTGACTCAAGGTAACATTGAAGGTAAGCGAGGTAAGTGGATAGCTACCATTTTAGAATATGATATTGAGATTAAACCAACAAAACTCATAAAAGGTCAAGGTTTAGCTCAACTCATGACTGAAACTAATTTCCAAGCCTTAGACATTAGCGAACTGGATAACGAACAGGAGATGGCGACTCCACAGATCAGTCAAACCTTCTTAGATTCACCCTCGTACACTGATATTATTCATGTTTTATTAAACCTGCAAGCTCCTCCAGGGTTGTCCAGAACGAAGCGAAGATTTTTAAAAATGACATCTTTGAAATATTATATTTTAGATGGTACTCTATTTTGGAAAAATCATGAAGGAATCTTATTGAATTGTCTATTAAAAGATGAAGCTGATAAAGTTCTCACTGAATTTCATGCAGGGGATTGTGGTGGGCATATCTACTGGAAATCAACTGCAGACAAAATCTTAAGGGCTAGTTTTTACTGGCCAACTTTATTTTCTGATGTTAAGAAATATGTAACATCTTGTCATAAATGTCAGATATTTGAGGGTAAAAGAAAGTTGTTACCTTTTCCATTAAAACCAATTTCTACAGAAAGACCTTTTCAACAATGGGGGTTAGATTTTATTGGAGAAATCCATCCCCCTTCTTCAGGGCAACACAGATGGATTCTTACTGCCACAGACTACTTCACTAAATGGATTGAAGCTATCCCATGCAGACAGTCCAATGATTCTGTAATTATAGGGTTTTTAGAAACCAATATACTTTCGAATTGTTTATCCCGGAAAGATTATAACGGTTTCAATCTTCCTTTGCATGCAATCAAAGAAAATGATTAGTTTACGCATAAATATCATATGCTTTAGGCCATTCAACGACCCTATTACCCTCGGGGTAATGGTATGAAATCCTCGATAAAAGTTTGATCAATATCATTAAAGAAATTGTTGGAAGAAAATAAAAGAGGTAACAGAAACTAACCAATGCATTGTGGGCGAACGGACTTACAACTAAGAAATCAGCAGGACTAGTCCATATGAGTTAGTTTATGGCCTTGAAGCAAGATTCCCATCATCTTTAGGAATTCCTGTTATGAAACTACTTCAGGAGGCTCAAGTGGAGCAAAATGATATTCAAAGAAGAATTAATCAAACAATCCACTTGCAACAAACCAGAGAAGAGGTATACCAAAGATCACAAATCTTGCAGGAAAAGTTAAAGAAAATGTTTGATAGAAGGACTAAATCAGAAGATTTTCAACTAGGTGATAAAGTCCTAAGATGGGATTCAAGAAGAGAAGAAAAAGGAAAACATGGGAAATTTGATTTCCTATGGAAAGGGCCTTATATCATTCATGCCTTGCAAGGAAACAACACGCACTTTTTGAAAGATGTGGACAATTCAGAAGCTGAAGAAGGACCAGTCAATGGTCGAATGCTGAAGCATTATTTTGATCCCATTTACTAAGATGTTTTGATGTTTCTAACTTGTACATAATATATCCTTTTCTAATGCAATTTTGATTGGATGGTGACTTTTCGGAGTTGAAGCCCGAAGTGAAGGCCCTAAGCTTTAAAAGTTCACTATCATATGTACAATAAAGCTACCAGAAGAAGGAAGATTACATAGTTCAGTTTGAAGACATTATAAGGCATCTGACCTGCTGTTCTTGACTTTTCACAAGGAAAAGCCATCCCCAATTGGAGCCAGTGTTAGTCTCCTATACCAATAGGTGTCATTTTTCATGATTGTCTTGATTGAACTATGGAATGTGTTCAAACCTTTTCAGGGAGAAAAGGTGTTCCATATTCTTGTAAACCAAAAAATTCAAAAAATAAAAAAAAAATGTAAAGAGGGTATACCCTAAAAGAAAAATCAAAGGGTAAGAAAAATAAAATGGTCAAAAAAGAAAAAGAAATGAACCCCAAGAAAAAAATAGACCAAGGAAAGTGTGCAAATTCAAATGCCACTACTATTTCATTTTTGTAAATAAGTGATTGTGTGCAGCTTTTCAAACTTTTGCCACAATTCATGAATAAGTCAAACTGTTTAAACTTGGCTTACTCATATTTCAATTCATGTTGTAGAATAGAGAATAAATATCTGACCAAACAGTTTAACCTTGGCAGATAAGTAGATAGGTAGAGTTAATAAAAGGTGCTCAACAGTTTAAACTGAGCCCTTGGATGTAATAAGGGTAGAAATAGATAGATTTATCATGTAAAAAGAAAAGGTTGAAAAGGGTTTGCAAGTCCAAATGCACCCTAATAAAGAAGAGAAAATGGTAGTAGTATATAGGGTAGGTATATGGTGTTGCAAAGTTTTATCTGATGAATGATGCTGCTAAATGTTTTTGATCCTTTACTTTATCAGAAATATTGCAAGCAGGAAATACACTGGAAAATCACAGCAAGCAAAGTCAAAATCATTAACCTCCCTCATCACTTTCCCCTTAAAAGTTTTACTAATTTCCCCCAAAGTACTAAGGTATTTGGAGATCAAAGGGGCTCAAGGCATTTCCTTGACTTAAGGAGGGACCAGACCCTCGGCCCAATGATCAAAAGACCTAAGTACTTAAGATAATTCATCATTATAATCATTCACCTTTAACCTTTTCCTAAGTAAAATCCGATTTTGCTTAGGAAAATTATGCAAAATTCCATAAAAATCCCTCAAAATAACTTACTATTCTAAGTTTAAGTGTTGAAGATGAGATATTTCCATTTACTTCAGAAATTGTCACTTTCTTAGATGAGCAAAGTGTTTTGAGTTCCCTTGTCCCTTTGTCATATTAATGTTTAACTCTAGTTACTAAATCCCTAGTGAAAATGCCTTATCCTAAGTATATAATTCCTTTTTAATTAATATCCCAAAAACCCCTCTATTATGTTTTAACCAAAGTATTTACTTCCCGTGCATTCAAATAAAAACCCACTATAAGCCCTTTGGTTAAATATATCCTTATATTATAGTCCCGCCCCTTATGGTAATTAAATAATGTTTATTTGTTACCATATAATAAAAACATATATGAAAAATAAACTTTAAACATACGAAACATATGTTTAAACCCAAAAAATATAAATAAACCCGAAGTTTTAATTCAAACTAAAACTTCAGAAAAACCTCGTGCCACCGTGGCCCATCCACGTGGCATCCCACCCAACGAAACCCCGTCGCGACCCCTTTTCCATTATAATTACGGGATTAATTAGTTATCAGAACTAATTAATAACCTTTCCGCCTATTATATGACCCCTGGGATGTTTAAATAGAGTTAATTGTGTTTTAAACCCCGCCGGGCCCGCGCATTAAACCCCCACCATCTCCCCGTCCTTTCTTGCCCAAGTAGATCGTCTTTCCATATCAACGCTCCTATTAATTCCGCTACTATCCTTTGTCGGCATTTTTAACCCGGCAGAGGATGGTGAGTATTTGACCGATCTCCGTCACGTGTCCGTTACTCAAATGGAATCGCTGCCCGCTCATCTAATACCACCTTTGTCCATAAGTGGTGCGGGAACTAACCGCTTACCGCCCGGCACTCCTGCCCCATGTCAGCCCGTACCAAAGTGATGTCACTCCTCGAAAATCTAAAACCCCTCTTTTGCCTTTGGAAATAAAACGAATTTTCGCGTTTTTATGTCATTTTCGTCATCTGAACGCGACTGTGCTTTCCGCTAAATAATTCGAATTTTCACTAAAATCCACTGTTCCATTCGATTTCGCTCCAGAATTTCCACTTTGTGTTCAGTACCCTCCACATACATCTTTGATACTGTTAAAGCCGAGTTTTCCTCCAAACGGTATTTATCCTCTGGCCTTGAACTTCAATAGAAAGTGTTTGTTTTCCACTGAACAAATTTGAATTAGTGATTAAATCTTATCACGAAACCATTTCACGAGATTTAAAGCTGTTAATTCGACCCAAAACTTACGATTGTGTCAATTTCCGCATTTTAAATTGAAATTGCGCCCGGCAGGTAACCAGGAACTTCCGTTTGAATCCTGATAACCAAAATGGAAGCCCCGGCAGCCCTGAATGTGACTCCATTGAATGCCCCCCACCGAGAGTTGGAATATTTGCCTTTAGTAGATAAAGATTTTCAGATTAAAGACTTGCATTTTGATGAAAGCCCCCTTTTGAGTTATTGTCGCTGCAAAGACGATTATTCAAAGGGGCAAGATGTTATTGGATTGTGGGAATCCAATCTCCCAAGATATCTCATCCCCTCAATCATTAATTTCCCAGAAATTATCCACTATTGCCATTCCAACTATGATCCCAATCAGAGAGCTGTAATATCCCCTGACCAGAGTGTTCTATTCCCCATTACTCCCCAGGCTATCAATGCAATGCTACCGTTTGAACCAGACCAAGAACTAGCACCTTTGTCCATGGAAGAATTGATTGAAAAATCTAATAAATTGACCCCAGAAAAACTGGAGTCCATGTGCCAGAATTTCATGTTGCCTGAACATCAACCTAAGGGGCCTCCTCCCTATGGTTTTTATTATTTCAATAAATTGGGAAGACTCATCCTAAATATGATATCTTTTGTCTTGGGTTTTAACACCAGTGAATATGTTGATGAGATAACCTTGGTTTTGCTGTCCATTTTTACTCCTGGGCAACCTCCTGAGATTAAATATGACTTTTCCTCCTTCATAGCCAATAAGATCCATGATCAGTTCATGAGGCTAGATGATGAGAAAGTTTTTAAATATTCCTCAGTTATTTATCATCTCATTATCTTCTATCAATCAGAAAATTTCCCTTTCCCTGTTAAAAAACTTGATGCCAAGGGCAACCCAAGGTCAGTTATATTTTGGTCTCCCATAATTCATTCTTCTTATGAGTCTCCCTATTCCTATGCTGAGTTCATCGATCTTTTTGTATATCCTGCAACTACCTTGTTGACAGGAATCCCTCCTCCAAGACTCAGTAATGAAATCAAGAAGACCTTATAGCTTTCCAGGACTTATAAAGTTGGAGATTGGTATTTATATCAAAACCATACAGTCATCAGAATCTATGGATGTGAATTACATCCATTCAAGTTACCAAGATATGTGCCCATGAGACTTTTTGCCTTGGAATACTTCAGGAAAATGAATAATTCAGATGAACAATTCATATGTGATCCATTTTTGTAGTGTGAAAAGAAAAGCTCAACTCAGGATTAAAATACAATTAGGTCCTACATCACAATAATAGGGAGGGAGTGAGCGAAGCGAAGGATATATGACAAACAGATTGCAAATTTCAAGAAGTTTTCGTTGGGTTCCTTATGACCCATTTGGTTCATACGTAGAAAAATATTAAAAGAACAAATCTTCCCCTTATATCCACCATAAGATTCCTGATATAGAGCAATATGCTAAGCAAGATGAATGGGTGGAAGAAACACTAGTTGAAGAAGAAAGTGAAGAGGAAAAAATGAATAAAATTATGAAAGATCTTAAGAAGAAATATGACCTAGAATCTTATGGTCGTACGGAGTTTCTCACATTGGCACATCTTCGATGCTGAGCCACGAGCGGAGAGGTTACGGGAGGCGGAGTTCATCGATTCTTGGCCAGACAAAAGGCAAAGGAAAGGAACCTGAATTACAGGATATTGAAACTTTAGTCATGGCTGAAAAACCTCAAACTTCCAGAGCGCCTGATCAAATACAAGTTTCTCCCACTCAGGTACAGCCTCCACAAGTTCCAGAGTTACAAACTCCATCAAATGTGGAAATAGGAAAGAAGAGGCAGGCTCCAGATATCACTCCTCCAAAAGAAACCTCACAGGTACATCAAGCCAAGAAACAGAAACCAGATTCCCTTCCAGATGTGGAGATTATAGATGAAATGTTTAATGATGGAAGGGAAGACAGTCAACAAACTGGCACAGCAAGTAAAACAAACACAAGCCAGAAAGGGAAAGCTTTACAAAAGCAATTAAGTACTGAAGTATCCTCTTTCAAGCCACCCAAAACAGATACAGGGGATATTAAAAGAACTTTCATCAACATAAAGGCAAAGAATGATCCCTTAAGAATGAAAGTTTATGATCAATATATGAAGATGGCTCCACATAACAAGGAGAGGTTAATGTCAGCATTTGATCTTTCACAGGGCAAAATGTTGATGAGTCACTTCAAATCAAAAGTGCCAAAGCCCATGTCAGCAGCAGATTATATTAGAACAAATTTTGAGGTCCTGGCAAAGGACATTCATCCTTTGGACCAGATAGAGCTGCATAAACAAACTGGAGAAATGGTGTACTCCACTCTTACCAATAAAGCCATGGCAGCTATAACGCTGCAAGATTCTTTGAATAACACAACTGCACAATTGCAAATTGAGAGGGCCTCTTCACAGGCCAAAGATAACAGAATAAAGTCCTTGGAAGACATAATAATTGGCTTGGGGCACAACCCCAAAGACATTAAAAGCATTGAAGCATTAATCAAGAAGAAAGATGATGATATAGCTGCACTAAGAAAGCAGCTAAAATTTCCATCCTCAAGACATCCACAAACCCAAGAAGTTCTGAAAGGGAATTCACAAGAAGAGGTAATGGAGTTGCTCTTAAAAGTGACTGAGCAACTAAGTGAAACTGAGAAGGAATTGGAGCAAGCCTTACAGGAAAAGGAAGCTATCAAGCAGTCATCTGTCACAGAAGCTGCTACAACCACAGGTACTTCAACAGCAGGTCAGCAAACACAGCCATCCCAGGTAAACACTTCTGGTTTAAGTTCTGATGAATTAATAAAACAAATGGAAAGTTTACAACTAAGAGTCACAGAACTTCAAGCCACTAAATTGCAATTAGTAAAATTGGAGGAGAAATATGATACATCTAAGAAGACAGTTGCTGACAACACCAGGGAAATAAAAAGGTTAGAAAAATTGGTTCAGGCTTTGGAAAAAGATCTTTCATTGGAAAAGCCTTTAAAGGAAATAAATGAAATTCTTTGGGGTAATATCATTGAGTTAATAAAGGGTATTTGGCCCTCTATTCAAGCTATTTTTGAATAGAATGATTTGGTTAAAATAGCCCATGAAGAAATAAACAGAACTAGAAATGAATTAAGAGGCAAGCCTGAGCAGGCCAATCAGCTTATTCAATTTTTGAACACCCGAACAAAGCAGCAGCTTGCAGTGTTAGGGATTGAGGACAGGACCGGCACAGTTTTGGAAATAAAGAGAGTTTTCATCAAGAGAACTTTCATGCAGAATTTAGAAAGGAAGTGCGCAGACATTTTGGTTGATATCAATATTTTCAGAGAGAAATTTCAAGCTTTGTTGGACAGTGGGTTACCAAGTCCTATGCTTTCAGAAGATCAAATAATGGACTTGGAAACCTATGTAAAGAAAATAAATGCTCATGCTCAAAATACAGCTGCTTCTTCTCCTAGTTTACCACAATCAACATTACCAACAGGGAGAAACATCTATGATAGAGTGAGGAATCTATTTCATTTGGAACATGAAATGAAGTATCTATTTCCTAATGAGCCCACTTTTTACAAACTCACAGAAGAAGATGAAACATTGAGAAAGCTCAAAAGGACTATGATACCAGATAATCAATGGTGGAATAAAATGTTGGAAATTCTGTAAATGTTATTGTCAGGATGAAAATTTTATCTTTACTATCACGTAAAGGATAAAATGAGTACAGATAAAAGAGTATCAGTTACACAGGTTAAAAGAGTATCTGTAAAGACAAAGAGTATCAAGCAAGCAAAGCAAATTACTCCAAAAGACAGCAACGAGCCCTTTTTCAGCACTTGCCTCCAGCACATCCATAAAGAAAGGAAACAGCACATCAGCAGTTACTTATTATTCTATCTACGAGACCATTTGTCTCCTGTTTATTTGTAAATTACTCCTTAGTCACCCTAGATTATTGGCTAGGTTAGTGTGAGATTTTTTCAATTATTTTTTGTATAAATAAACCCTCAAAGAGAGTATTGAGGGTGGATTCTATTACTTTTCTGTGACATTGAAGTTTTTGGAATAAAAGCATTTTGGAGAAATTTATTTGTGGCTTATTGGATGACAATTTGAAGCTCAGGACTTTTTGCAGGATTCATGTGTCGGACTGCAGTTCAATAAGTCTTTCTATCCTATGTCTTAAGTTTTATATCAGTTTATAATATCATTTGTGTCCATTTCTGAATAATTTACATAAAGGATTGAATCAGAATTTACTTAATTGTACTCTGATTTCAGATGTGATTATTCTTAATGTTTTCCTCTAAATTGGTTATAAGCATGAATTCTTAAATGCTCTTGCTTTTCTAATTTAAACATTCTTGATTACTATAATAAAGAATTCTTCACTGCTCTTTGTTTGTAATCATTTCATTTCTTTCTTTTTGAACATGGTGAAAGATTCTTAGCTGCCTTTCATCCCTTCAAAATCATCCCATCCACTTTAAATTTTAAGGATTGTTCTCTGTCTGGCTATCTTGCCCTGCAAAGCCATCTTGTGTGTAGAATAGAAATCCAGTAAAGCCATCCTTTGACTCCATAGCCCAATGGACTGAAAATCTTCAACCTTGCCCTTAGTCAGCGGATTCCACCATTCAAACAAAATCAAACTCTTGGATCTATACCTAGCCTAAAACCTTCTAAGAACAAAGATAAATCATAAAGAGAGAGCCCTCTCTGGATGCAGATTGGCTAGATTCTGCATCTGAAGGTTGGTTTGTGGTTACCTCGGGTATACTTTCCTCTTACACAACTTCTAGGAAAACCTGAGTGATAACGAGAAGGCAAACTATTGAAGGTTGTCAAGGAAGAAGAAACATAGGTTGAAGATGATAAGCAACATTGTTACGAAATACTTGAAGATTATCTAGTAGAAGAGGAGTTGCTGAAATATTTGCTAGAGGAATATGAGTACGAAGATATGATTGCAGATCATGATGAAGAAGAGTCTCAAGCTTTGATTGAGACAAAGATATATGTTAGTTTTCAAGTTCCTAATGCCTTGGCTAGAATAGGAGAAGTGAAGGGTGACTCTATTACTGGTGAGATGAAAGGAAATTTACTTCTTAGGAGTAAATTTGAAAATAAGAAGAAAAAAATGAATATTTTAGAGGGAGATGTCTTCAATGACATTAAGGATGTATGGGTGAAAAAAGAAAATAAAATTGGAAAGAGAAACCAGCAGCTTGAAGGTGAAAGTATGAAAGGTTACCAAGTTGTTTATATCCCTGAGAGTGAAAGAAAAGTGCAACAGCAAAGTAATTTGGATAGAGAAATATAAAATGTGATGAAGCTTATGAGGAAGAAACATAAGGAAAGGAGTTGCATAAAGAGAAGACAAATGGTCAGTTGTATAAAAGGCTAGATTGTAACAAATGTTGAAGTAAAACTCAGTGGAGCCTTACAAACTAAAATATGGAAATCGGGAGCAACAAGAAAATATAGTAGAGTACATGAAAAACAACTGAATGAATCAAAGAGATCATTGCATAACAAAATTTGGGATCCAAGAAGATAGAGAATGGAGAAACATGACCAGGTGATCATGTTTTATTTCTACTTTGGGAGTTTGATGTAGGAGCATAAAACCAAATTGACCTAGTCGGTCAAATGTTTTTACTAAATAGGGTTCTTCTTCCAGCAGTTTGGTTCTTATTCCAGTAGTATGTTTCATGTTCCAGCGGTTCAGTTCATGTTCCTGCAGTTCAGTTCCTATTCCTATTCTAACATTTTGGTTCCTATTCGCAATTCCATGATTCTCATACATCAAGTTTTTATGATGGAAAACGAGCACATGGGTTTGAAGGAAAAATGGTTCAACATACTGATGTGTTCCCCTAATTATTCCCAAATCTTCTAGATCGGTGAATGTTTCATAAGCATGGATGATTCATGAAACTAATTCCTAAGTTTGAGGAATGACATAAAGGAGTGAAGAAATAGTTCCCATGTATATTAATTTGAAGAGTTGTATATAATATAGCTTAGTATTCCTATTTTAGAAGCAATTTATCTTACTTAGAGATTGATTGCAAATTTATAGGGTTTTGTTAGTAAGATTTAGGCTTAGAAAGAGATTGGGTTGTAAGCCTACAAAGGAGGTAGAGAGAGATTGGATTGTAAGCCTACGAGCAGAGAGAGAGATGGGTAGGAGATGGGCCAAATAATGAAAATATGGTCATATCTAGAACGAAAGTTCTGAAAAAAGGTATATACATATTTATTAATGAAATGAAGTATTCATATTATGGTTTTTCTCTGTGAAGAATTCCAGTAGAAGTCGATGTGTAGTCTGGAATTGATGGAATTTGAATATTTGTGTGTAATTGAAATTGAGTACAGAATAGAACAATCTGTCATCTGAAAGAAGGTAAATCTCGTAGTGTATTTGAGGAAAATAGAAAAGGAGAGAATTTAAGTGATAAATTTATATGTGTATTTAATGTGCATGAACGGGATGATTTCACTATTGAGAATTAGAGAATGAAATTCTCTGTTTTTATAATGAACTGGGAGAATGGAAAGGTTGTGGATGAAATTTTCAATGCGTTAAGATTGAGGTTGAGGAAGTAAATTAGAGTGGTAGATTAGTTGCTTTGAACTCTAACCCTAGTGTGGAATTCTGGAAGTATAGGCAGAATAAATAACATAAACTAGTGCTCTTTAGTCCTGATATTGTTGAAGTCGTGATTTGTTGGTGTCTAATCCTTCCAAGGAGCATTATACAACTGACAAGAAACATTATGATGGCCACCAGTTGCGATTTGATGATGCAGTTGTGATTTTTGTGGACTTGAGGCAAGAAAAAGGAAAAACATGTTGTTACACAGTAATTTGTCACCGTCCTTACCATTTCCCATCCCGCACAATGGAGGACCCATTCCGTGACCTGTGAACATTGTCATGCCTTGAAAATATCATCAATGCATCCCTCTGAGCATAAGCTTTATTTTCCCTTGAGACATCTCCTTGCAAAACTCATAAAAAACAGCTCTTTTTGCATTGGCGCGGGTAGACAGTTCAGTGCTCGCGCCAATCAGGGAAATCCTGTAAAGAGGTCGCGCCACTTGGCGCTCTTTCATAGAGCAGCAATCGCGCCACCCATTTTAGGGACTATTTTTTAAATATGGATGGCGGAAGTTGAGTTCAAACAAACTCACAACCATTGCCTATCTTGAGTTGGGAGGTTTGGCTGCGGGAGTTCTATGGAAGGGAAGTAGTTTTGCCACCTTCCATGGAACCTTCCTTGTTGATAGGGCCAATCCCATGATAATAGGGATCCCAACTCCCTCCTTCCCCATCTATAAAAGCCTGCTCAAATCCATGGCAAGCTAGTCTTGAAGTGCTGAAGCTTTGCATCTCCCTATTCCCAAGTGCCTTTGTGCTGTAAAGAATCCTCTCTTTCCCTTAAGGCCCATTCAAGTAAGGAGACCATTGTCACGAGACTCTGGAGAGGTTTTCCCTTTCCTTGGCGAGCTTTGCGAGACGTGGACGACCGGAGACCCGTTCGAAGGAGGCTGCGACGTCAGAACTTGGTTGTAACTTCTATTCGTTTATTACTTAATAGATGACTATGATTATGGTTCCACTTCGTTTTCCATCATGTTAATGCGAGTAATATCTTTTCTGACCGATGTTTAGTTACGTATGCTGGTTCCTATGCTTGTATCTGTTCGTTTCTTCTATGTGCAGGTGTTCATCCGCGGAGATCGTGGAAGGATTGTGATCTGCCAGGGCTGAAGGACGGGGACACTTCTTCTTCGGATTATAGCGTTGGAATCCAGGTAGGCTTCTATTCCTAGTCTTTCCATTCGTAACTAGGAGCTTGCGTCATAGCATTGTTTGTTTGTTGCTAGACCCCTGTTGGGCTAGTAGGGATCGCCTCTGTCCGCAGAGGGGATTTACCTCCTCAACAAATTGGCGACTCCACTGGGGATCGTCCGGTTTTCCTTGTCTCGTTTATGTTGTTTCGCTTTGATTGTTTTTCCTTGCTTGATGAACCTTCTGGGTTGGATTCTTTCATTGTTTTAGCTTCTTGGTTTGCTTAGCTTGCATTGGTCTGCTTCTGGAGCAGCTTGTTTTCAATTTTTGCTGAGAAACTCGACTGGCGCGGTTTTTAACCCGACAGTCGCGCCACTTGGCGCACGTTGCCTTTGTCTGGCCCGCGCCAATTGGCTTCTGGCGCCAGTTTCACACTTACAGTCGCGCCACCCCTGTGAGTTTTTTTGAGTTTCTTCATTTTTGAGCTCTCTAGATTTGACCAGTGCTTTTCTTCTTGATTTCCCGACTGCCTGAGTGTGTTGGAGTCT
Source organism: Pinus albicaulis (assembly GCA_034641835.2). NCBI lineage: Eukaryota > Viridiplantae > Streptophyta > Pinopsida > Pinales > Pinaceae > Pinus > Pinus albicaulis. Next base: position 1,424,708,382 of record CM076575.1, on the reverse strand, counting down.
TGTTTGGCTGGAACTCACCTCTGTCCTTTGGTTGTTTGCTTCTATCTACCGATTTCACGTTTTGAGCCCTAGGGCATCTAGTGGCTTAGTGTATCGAGCCCTCCTTGGGAGTTTTGGTGTCCTGATTGTCCTGTCAACTTGCTGGTTAATTCTCCACATCCTCTTAGTAGTCGTTGATTGTTTTGTTGCGTCTTTTGGGTGATTGTTCATTCCTTCATTCGAAATTCGTTTGCCCTTGCTTTGGACCTAGATCACACGGTCCATTGGAAGCTTTTGAGTCTTTCCTTTGCTTTGAGAGACTTTGGGTCGATTTGGGGATCTGATTGCTTGCATTGTTGAGTGAATTTTGTTTGTTTCGCTCTCTTGGATATCATTTCTCAAATTGTTCCTTTTGTTTTCAGTGCACATTAGCCATTAAACATTGAAAATCAAAAAAAAAATCTCTCTTGCTTTTGTTAATTAGTGCAAATTGTGATCTTTTTCCATATCGCTAGTGATTAGTGTTTGAATGAAAAGTGTTCAATTGCATTAGTTGCATTAGAGACATTGTTTTTTGTATTCCGTTCATTTCGTTTGCATAAAAGCTCTCAACTCTTATTTAACTAGTTTTCATCGAACGAAATGTTGCACCGTGGCATATAGCTTGCATTTAGGAGTCTTTCGAGACACTACATACGATAGGGCCTGGAAATTGAAACTTAATTGAAGATCAACTGTAAAATTTATTTCAATTAACCTAAGGCAACATTGGAACTTAACGAAACATATTTAGAAAGTCTAGGCTAGAGACGTGTTCCGACGTCGTTAAACCTAGCAGCTTTCGTGCGCCTGTTGGCTTTAGACAGCGCTAGTACGGACTTGCGCTCCCCGTACCATTGCGTATATAAAGGCATACCCCTCTAGGTTTTCAATCCTTTATCCACAGGAAGCCGAGTCTGCCGCCCTATACCCGTGATACACCGAACACAGCATTCGGGGAGACTACCTGCACGTACGGAAAGTCCTTGGTCGATTTCTGTTTCATTATTGAAACCAAGGTGTATATTGCGGTTCACGGATATTTGGTACACCCTTTGTGCCTAGTTTTTCCTGAGCAGTCATTTGGTCTTTTCTGACTCCCTAAACTTGAAAAGACCGTCAAGCGCTTGTCCTTTCACGCTTGTGTCAACTCTGAAAGAGATAGAGTCATCTTTTATCGTTTCTCGACTCTTAAAATATGAAACGGTAGAATTTCTTACTTTCCAATGTGGTAAAATTAATCGCCCACGATTACACGCCTGCTTAGATATTGCTTGTTGACCATTTGATCGTGTGTCTTAACTCGTTTTCAGCCCGTGTGTGCTTTTGAGTTTTGATGGCAACTTTTTCAGAGTTCACCAACCAAGGAATCCCCTCAGAAGGGAATCCTGGTCATTTTCCTCCTTTTGGGAATGTTGGTGCTCCTTACATGGCGACGTTGTCCCTTCCTGGGTTAACGGTTGGGTTGCCTGTTTGGTTGTTCTCAACCTCTGTTGTCCCGAATAACTCCGTTACTGGTCAATCAGTTCCTCCACCCGAACAACATCATGTTGATTCAAAGGTGGACCTCTCCCCTTCTTCGCCTGTTTTTGCGTCCTCATCTTCTACTTCGCCTGGTGAAAGTCTGGATTCAAGTAACCAGGTGGCTAAGAAGAAGAAGAAGAAGACAAAGAAGAAGAAGTATGATAAGCGAGAGGTTAAATGTACGGCTACTGCCTCCGAGATATCTCCTCTTGATAAACCTTCCAACCCTCCACGGAAAGTCAAATTCCCTTGCCTGTTGTGCACGGGAGACCATCTTCTTCGAGACTGCCTTGGCATTCCCAAGGTGCTCGAAGTATGGTCCAACGGCCGCCCACCATTGCCTTTGGCTTCCGGGAGTCAAGTTGGGGGCACGTCTTCAGCTGCTGTTGATAAGAACTCTAAGAAGCAGGGTAAGATCACCAATCCCTGTAAGTTGTGTGAAGGGCACCATGCCATTCACCTTTTTCCTTATATGGATGAAGCCAAGCAAGTCTTGGACAACCCAGCCGGTTCTACACCACACCTTCCACCTGGTTATAATCGGCTTTCTTTGAGTCCTCCGCCAGTTGATCCTACGATTGGTCAAGAGTCATCCTTGGTCGATCCCACTCCCCCAGAAATTCAAATTCACGAATCCATCCCTGACCAACCATTGGTCGTCGGATCGGTTGAACTGGCCCCGTCCGCGGTGCACCAGGTCTTTTCTGTCGAGAGTGGATCTCACACCCCTCATGTCCTTCTGATCTCTTCAGATTCTTCAGACTTGGAGAAAGATTCTCCTGTCCCTGTACTTCAAGAAGTTGCTCCTCCGCCTCCCAAGATGGAGGCTACGGAGGATATTCCTCCCACCTTCGAGATGGAGGTTATGGAGGAGGCTTCTGCTCCCGTAACATCAGGGGAAGACCTTCGCATTTCGATGGTAGCCCCTCCGAGTAGTTTGGTCGCTTCCTTTGATTGGAACCGATTTGCAGAATTTCGCCTTCCGTCTTATGTGCCTTTCGAGATCACAGTGCAGGCTCTTGGTCTGGTTGTACCCAGTACCATTATAGACGAAGGTGCGTCTGTTAGTATTTTGTCTTCAACTACCTGGCAAGCTTTCGGTTCGCCGCCACTTGCGCCTGTTACGCAGAATCTGTTGACATTCAATAGAAGGACGAGTCAACCGTTGGGGATCCTTCCAAGGTTACCTGTTACTTTGGGAGGTAAAACCGTCCATATGGATGTGATGGTCGTTCCAGGCCCCTTGGATTTCAATCTGTTGTTGGGGCGCGATTACACTTATGCCATGGGAGCACTTGTCTCCTCCCTCTTTCGCGTGATGTGCTTTCCACATGAAGGACGGATTGTGACCATTGATCAGCTGTCGTTCTTTGGTCCTAATATGGCATCTGGTCCTCCATCACCCCCTCCTGGTTTCTATCCACCCGTTGTATCTGCTCTACCGCAGGTCAACTATGTGGCTACTTACCCCGTGCCTGTGCTCAGTGATGATGCCGTTGTGCATAATGTGCTGGGGGCATTGGGTCCTGACTTCCAGGATGTTTCCCTTCCATCAGGAGTGGAACTCTTGGAAGCACCGCCTTCTAGTTCATTTTGATGTAAGTCGGTTAGAGCACGGTTTCCTCCCTGGGTCAAGCTCTTTAAAAAATGAAACAAGGTTGTCGGAGCAGCGTTCCTTGTCTTGTGTCAAGCTCCTTAAACCATGAAACAAGGTGTCTTGAGGATAGTTCTTTTAGGTGTGTCAACCTCGTTAAAATAATGAAACACGAGCATGTTCAATTCGACTTTTGTTTTGAACCTTCAGTCCATTTTCAATAGACTGAAGCTTGGGGGGCATGCACCTCGAATTGAGACATCATGCTGGGGGGCATGCCCGTCTTCCTCATTTCAAGCATAGTTTGCATATGTGTGTGTTCATGTGTGCTTTTAAGCTTGCGTAAAAATGAAATGTGTGATTAGATACATTGTGTGAATACATTTCGCATTGGGTCGTTTGTTATGTAACTGATACATTAGATTACATATGTATTAGACATTCGCATGACATATAAAAACATCATCACATGTAGAGAAAGATCCATCCAAAATATTCATATGTATATATATATATATATATGTGTGTCGAAATGTTTGCACAGTGTGCGTCACATAGAACTCAAAAATATACATAATCGTCTTAGTACATCCGGAGACGCTATGTCTCTCAAAAATAGGTGTGGCATAAATCCTAAGGACTAATCAGCATGGTGCTCATGATAGCACGTCACTGCACGCACTAGGCGCCTCAAGATTCGGTGGATCCGATTCGGAACTCCCACCGTATGGCGCTGGTACTCCATCGGTACGTCTGATAGCCGGGCATAGTCTGGGATCCCATGGGCAATCCCCTCGAGGTTCTGGACCAGTGCCTCTCCTCCGGTGCCTTCCCCCTGGATCTCAGGGGCGAGTTGTGTCCTCCGGGAGATTGGAGACATCCCGGCTGGTCTCTCAGGTCCTACATCTGCATGCATATATAATTGTGTTAAGACGAATGTGTATTAACAAAAAAACATATAAACATAAAATCAAAATATGAGGTCTTACCCAGCTCCTCGTCCCAGTCATCTCCTTCTGGTAGTGGGAGATCTGGGTCCCCGGTAAAGTCAGTTCCCGAATAGGGCCAATCTTCCACGACGATCAGTTGGCGCCGTAGCCACCTAAAGAAATCTGGCCTCCAGGACATCTGTTGGCCACCTCCAGATCTGGGCATCAGTGCTGCCCAGCGAGCCATTCTCGGCTCTCGTGGTATCGGACTCGCCACATGGGCCTCTTGGCCCTGGAAGGTTGGTATGCGTTCCAGAATGAACGATACCAAGATGGAACCATAGCCGAACTGTTTCAGTCTCCCCTGTTTGCACTTGGTGAGCTGCCTTTTCATGTTGATCGTTACAGCTGTTGCCCAATCATACAGTCGGGGACCCATGCATTCTGAGGCCAGCAAGAGTTGGGCCTTTGTAGCCTCGTGCGGTGCCTGCGATCCAGCAGCCCGCGTAATGGTATGGAGAACTACTCTCAGTGCTAGATCAGGGATGGTATGGATGTCCACCTTCTTACTTCCTGATCCTATCTGTACCCCTCGGCACACCCGTGCCATTACTTCTTCCATCTTTTCCCCAGATGGTCTGCTTCCAGTCAGTATCGGGATTGGACCTCTACGGGACAATCCAGTGATAAAATAAACATCGGTGACCTCCAATTCTAACACCTGGTCTCGTAGCCTGAACACCTGTTCATTTTCATCCCAGATGCTGATTAGATATTGGAGGAGCTCGGGCTGAGCTCGTAAACATGGCGTGAGGAAGAACTTTTTCAAGCCACAGTCTCTAAGTGCATTCATGCAAGCTTGGCTTTGCATGGCCTGTTCATCCTCTTCTCCGTGCTCTCGTTCCTTCCATTCGATTTCCATTTTGAGTGATTCTCTGCATTCACATGGTCAAAAACCCCTGATTCGATCTTTGGTGAGCTCCAAATTCCAACTAATTTGGTTTAAATACCGAATTTTTGGGCGCATTTTAAGGCTCAGCCGCTGGCGCGGCTGTTTTGCGAACAGTCACGCCACGTGGCGCGAGCCCTGTATAAAAAAGAGCTCATTGGCGCGGGTCCGTGCCCGATACCCGCGCCAATGGGCCCGACCCTAAATTTTTAAGAGTGACCATACAGAACTGATTTTTAAGGGAAAATCATTAAAAAATGAATGAAAATGTAGAGCATGGGAGCGCCTTTTACCTGTGACAGACGAGAAGCTGAATGGTTGCCTGGATTGGTCGCAATCGTCGACGAAAGTTTCTGCTCCAAATGGACCACTGTTGCTTTCTACCAAGGTAAATAGTAAAAGTAATTTTGCTTTTACCAATTTGACATATTTATAACTTTTTCGACGTTAAATGAGTTTTAAAAGTTATTTTTATCAAATATTTGCATATGTTACGTCGAAAATGGATTTTACGCTTGCTTGGTATGTGCAGCGACAGGTTTTTGCGACTTAAATGATGGAGACGAGTTGTATTTTATACTTTTTCGGACTCGGTAAATACACGAAAAAGTCACTCTGGAGTCATCTTTCAGCTCTTTTCTGACTCTCTAAATATGAAAAGATCGTCGAGGCCCTTGTCGTTTCGATCTCGTTAAAATGGATACGAATCGACATCCACCCAGTATAAGTTTAACCCTTTTTCGGGCTGGGATGGATTGATTACGAAAAAGGAATACCCTAGCCTATCGCGACTAGGAGGTTTTCCCGGATATTGTTTTCTACCTTTTCGGATCTGGGGAACTATTTACGAAAAGGGAACTGTGGAGTTTTCTTTTCCGCTGTCTTTTCAAACTCTCTAAACATGAAAAGACGCCGAGTTCTTCCTTTGTCAGACTCGTTAAACCTTGATGACATCGGATCTAGTCGAAATGACGTTCTCCGAGTTCCTCCTTCCTAGGACTCGTTAAATGCACTAGGATGGATTCGCCCGAAGGGCGGACTTATATCACAAGCATATGCTATCCCCTTTCAAGCTTGTTATCAAAAATAATTGGGGTACTCGCCAGAAATGGTGGGGGAAAAATGGAACCATCGTCGTTGTCGTCGGCAGTATGTCGCTCTTGAACATGGCACTTGTCTGCATTCGTGTCGGGTCGGGGACATCTCATCTCGTTGTTTCACTTTGCTTCCATGGGTTTCGGTAATCTCTTTTGACCTCTCATGACCCCTGATCCGTTGATGTCAAATACTGCCAAGTCCATTGTCGTGCCGTTTATATGTTCAAGAGAAGTTGGCCTCTGCGAATATCAACCTTCCTCTGTTTCTCATATGGCCCCGATTCACAACAAAACATTATGTTCCTCTGTCTCGTGTCGATGATGTGGGAATCATTATGGCCCACCTTCGATCAAGGTCACTTCCTGTCGACTTCAACTCATTATCCAGGAAGTTGGTCTAGAGACTCCCGATGGTACCTTGGAGCCTGCATGCCTCAATGGCAGGTTCGTCGCATTCGACGTGAGGTTTACATCATTGACCTCCGATCGAGTGATTCTGCGGGTGTTCGACGTCAACTCATTTATTCACACGCCGTAGATTGTACCTGTAGTACCTTGAGGGCCATTGTCATTATTGGTGGTTCCTCTCGCGTCTGTTAACAGCTTTCATCATTGGCTGGTAATCAGACGATGTTCTTGCATGTTCGACATCAGCTCACACATTCGCATGCTAGAACTTGTACTTGTTTGGGTCGAGATGGAGCGCAAGACCCTGGATTGTGTCTGTTGTAATCCAGGCTGCGATTGTGGATTATTGTCATTATGTACATGACTCAATGATTGGATGGCTGTGACCATACCTGAGTCTATTTGTTTGATCTTAGTTGGATGGCTGCGCCCATACCCTAGATCCGAATTATAGCATACTCTGTTCGGATGGCTGCGTCCATACCATATATATACATCATGTACTTGAGATATCAGTTGTATCTTTCTGTGCAGGTTTTCCGACGGCGGGCCTTCAGTTGGACATGTTCTCGTAAAGCATTTCACCCCTCTCTCTCTCGTGCCTCATGCTTTAGGGGGCATCTGTTACACAGTAATTTGTCACCGTCCCTACCATTCCCCGTCCCGCACAATGGAGGACCCATTATGTGACCTGTGAACATTTTCATGCCTTGAAAACACCATCAATGCATCCCTCTAAGCATGAGCTTTATTTTCCCTTGAGACATCTCCTTGCAAAACTCATGAAAAACAGCTCTTTTTGCATTGGCGCGGGTAGACAGTTCAGTGCTCGCGCCAATCAGGGAAATCCTGTAAAGAGGTCGCGCCACTCGGCGCTCTGTCATAGAGCAGCAATCGCGCCACCCATTTTAGGGACTGTTTTTTAAATATGGATGGCGGAAGTTGAGTTCAAACAAACTCACAACCATTGCCTATCTTGAGTTGGGAGGTTTGGCTGCGGGAGTTCTATGGAAGGGAAGTGGTTCTGCCACCTTCTATGGAACCTTCCTTGTTGATAGGGCCAATCCCATAATAATAGGATCCCAACTCCCTCCTTCCCCATCTATAAAAGCTTGCTCAGATCCATGGCAAGCTAGTCTTGAAGTGCTGAAGCTTTGCATCTCCCTATTCCCAAGTGCCTTTGTGTTGTAAAGAATCCCTTCTTTCCCTTAAGGCCCATTCAAGTAAGGAGACCATTGTTACGAGACTCTGGAGAGGTTTTCCCTTTCCTTGGCGAGCTTTGCGAGACGTGGACGACCGGAGACCCGTTCGAAGGAGGCTGCGACGTCAGAACTTGGTTGTAACTTCTATTCGTTTATTATCTAATAGATGACTATGATTATGGTTCCACTCCGTTTTCCATCATGTTAATGCGAGTAATATTCTTTTTCGACCGATGTTTAGTTGCGTATCTTTGGTTTCTATGTATGTCTGTTCGTTTCTTAGTAATCGCAGTGTTCATCGCTGGAGATGGAAGGATTGTAGTCTGCAGGTAGGAAAGACGGGACCTTCTTCTTGATTATAGCGTTGGAATCCAGTTGACTATATTCCTAGTCTTTCCATTGGTAACTGGAGCTTGCGTCATAGCATTGTTTGTTTGTTGCTAGATTCCTATTTGGGCTAGTAGGGATAAAACCTCTGTCATGAGAGGGGGATTTACCTCCTCAACACATGTATACATATATTTTTGTTTACGGGACACGTAGAATGAGATTACGCGGCAGAGTATGGTTGAGTGGAAGGAATGTCTTAGTAAGAAACGGAGAATGGTAAGTGCGTGGTATGATGCTTAATGATATGCTTGGTATATGGTGAATCCAATGTATATGTAATCATATTTACAATTAGATTAAAGGATTCATAATAATTGTATGAATAGTTATGAGCTTGTACCTATAGTGTTCAATTACGAGAATATGCGGATTATATGCCAATGAAACCATTTCAAAATGTAAGTGGTGACGATCGGGGAGATTCCTGATAGAAAAGCCTGATAAAAGGACAAGGTAACGAGAATTTGGAGGAAAGGCTGATATTCTATAGATGTGCATTAAAGGGTGCGAGATTTAGATCTCTATATCAAGTCCATGAAAGAATGGAAATCGTAAGGAAAAGTATCACCAAACTGGCGAGATTAATTTGCAAGTCGAAGGAAAACAAAGATTTGAAATTAGCATATTGGTTTTGTGTGAAGCAAGGTCTATTTGTTAAATTGTAGAGAAATTTTCCAAAAATATCCCTGGTTGAGGAGTTCCTAAGTGATCTTTAAACTATTTTTTTGCTTAAGTTGCGTATTTATGACTTTCTCCTGTTTAAAGTGTTGATTTGTTGGTGCCAGGTCAAGATGGTAGGGATACAACTAATAGTGTAGAGTCTTTAATGCCCGCCTTTGATATGAGGACGGTAATGAGATTAGGTAACATATTGGGGTCTTGTACATGTAATTGCTAATTAGTTGAAGATAACCAAAAGAAGGAATTTTATTTATAAAAAAAGGAGTTGGAGTTGGGATGACAATTTTTATTGGGTTCTAAAGAAGGAACACCGATGATCTGACGACAAATCCAATTCATGACGAGAGGGACTAGAAACACACCCTCGTCTTGTAAGAAGGAATTAAACCTTGAAGTCCATTAGCACATGTAGGCAGAGTGTTTTTCTAGCACTCCGTGAGATATTCCACATAGATGCCTTGATAGTTATAACCATTACAACACATTCTCAACCCGAGATAAGCCCTAAAATAAGCGAAATAGTTCAACTACCTTAGTACGGGTGAGAGAAAACATGAACCACAAAAATTCACGGAATAGTATTACAAACATTCATAATCCATGTATGAAAGTTTGTTGGCCATCGAGCTTAAAATATTAAGTAAAAAATTCACAGTATGCCTGGGTCTAGCAAACGTCAATTGCTCTGATGACTGAGAGCGTTGGAGCCCTTAATTTCTCCCCAAAAGTGATAACTTTGTCTCTCTAATGCCTTATGGGAGAAAGAAAGGTTAAAATACCTTTACATGAGAGATGAATATTTATCACTTGAGGAGTGACCTTTCACATCCTCATTACTATTGAATTTCCAACATCTATTGACCTTTGAACTTCTCTGACCTTTGAAGTTCCAAAATGACTTTGGAATTACATGTGAATTTTGGTATTACATGTCCTTTGGACTTCCTTGACTCTTGAGTTCACACATGAATCTTGGAATTCTACTCGTTTGTATTATACAATGATTACAATGATAGTTTGTCTTCACATCATCATATGATGAAATTTGACATGTCATTATCTTGGATGACTAGGGTAGCGGTATTGATGACGAGGGACTTGCTTTAGTAATGGCATGTGGTTTCCACTATGTCTGTTCTACATCATCATCTTCTCAAGGTGCTTCCACCTCTGGAGGTCTTCGTCTTACGGTCTTCTTCGTGCTCACGATCTTCAAATTTTCAGGCATGTTCTTGGTTATTCTTATGCTTCCTTTGTTCATCCTCTTTCACAGTGTTCACCATGTGTGCTGCTTGTGCCAATTATGGATACATGTTTATGCAATCTCTGAAAAACAACTGATCTGTAAATATCCTAATAGCATGTTTTGTGTATATTTTTTCTCTTGATTCTTCTATTCTTTTTTGATTGGCTTAAAATAGTCAAGGGAGTTACAGACGAGTTACTTCCTAAAGGAGACGGAGGTTTGAGACAGGACATGAGTTTAGGAATTCCTTATGCCCTAAAAAGGCATTCGAAAAGGAAAGGTGCATATAGCAATTCCTGAGACGAAAGAGAAAGGCTGCGGGCTTCCCAGTGTGTTATGTGCTCAATGGAGAGAGGAGGGTGCGGGGCACACTCTCGAAGGCCCCAGAAGGTTGAGGCCTAGTGCCTTGAGGGTGTCTTTGGACGTGTGGTGCATCTGAAGGTTGAAAGTTAGAACTGTCACCTTGAGTCATGACAGTGTGTCAAGAAGTGGGGGGGAACATAAGCGCGCCAACGGAAGGTTGAAGGTTGAGCCTCTTGGGTGTACTAAGGATGCGTGGGTGCGCTGAGGAGGGCACACTTTTTTCGAGTCGAAGTGTGCTCTAGGAAGAACTTAGTCATCCTTGGGTACGTAGTTTGCGACACAAACGGGATTCATGCTTTTGGAATGCACCGATCTGCGGCGGGGAGGGCATACTTTGGGACATGGAAGGGGTTTCATTCTTTTGGAGTGCACCCCGGCTACGTGGGAGGGTGCGGGCGTCCCAGACAATGAAGGGTCACCATCGAGGCTTTAGATTGCACTCATGCGCTCTTGGACTTAATGGGCTCATTTTGCAACAAAAATTTGTCTAAGTCTAGATGATTGGTGAGGTGAGCCAAGATGGAATTCTAGACATATGCATCATGAGATATGTGCTACAAATCAGCCAGAAAAGCTTAGAAAAACTTAACCAACAATGAATATATTGTTGAAGAATGTAACTAGTGTGGGTGTTCATGCGTTACCACAACTTTGAACCCTAGATTGTGACTTACAATGTATGCAACACCAATTCAATTATAATAATAGCATATTTTCACATATAAACAACCCCACATGATCCACAATGTAAAATTAATCTTTCTTGGCTTAGCGAGTATTTGTGGCTCATCACAACGGGGGTCATACGAAATTCATTGTGGCTTCTCTACTTGAATAAAACCTTCACTGCATAATGAGTTGACACAAAATTATGTGAACGAATTGTAGGGCCATTGTGGCTAACTACTTGAGTTCAAACTTCGAGCAACGGATTCAACACAATAATTATATGAGCAGTGGTAGGGACAACGTAGTTTGTACACTCATATCAAACGTTCATTAACACAAAATATATGACAAGTGGTAGAGACATCGTGGCCTTAATACCATTGCATTACCTAACATGTTTCATACAAGCTAAATCTATCTTTGTAGATAAGAACTATACCAACATGGGCACAACGGAATGAAACGGCTCAAACATATGATGTAGTTATATGAGCCACTAAACCACACATACATAATTCAATTAAAACTATACTTGAGAACAAAATAAATTGTGAACTTAGTAATCTCCTTTGTTGGTCCAATTTACACATGTGATTTCACTATATGCTTTTTAGTGTATAGTAGCGATGATCCAACCATCTATGTGTGTGTTTGTGTGTGTTGTAAGTGGACCCGGATATGTGGTTGGTGACCGAGGGCTCCATTGAATTGGGTGCATTACTTAGGTTAACGAACCATGTGACTTTGTGATGTTTCCATATGACCAATCCTTTGAGTCAAACTTTATATCTTTTAATTTTCCCCCCAAACTACCATTTGACCACCCCATGTGACCTAGGGATCACTAGTCCTCGGTATGATGACATCATCATGCCATGTGGCATCCCAAATGGGTGCCACATGTCACCGCGTTTTTATACTCTCCTCCAATCCAAATGTGTCAAATCACCATGCCACATGAAACCCCTAGTGGCCTTTGCGTCGACTATTGACATCGGCGTGTTGATGTGTCATGCGACTATGCTAATGAGCCTTGTGTCACTCAATCAATAGGTCTATATCATCATCAAATAAAACGCTACCACATGTCATCATCGATTGGTCAAATAGGTTCAATTAAACTTCTTGCATATTCATCATTGTTTGACCATTATTTATTAGGAGTGTCGTTGATTAGCACGAGAGATTGCACACCATTTAACAACATTAAATAGTACAACTTTGAACACCTGTGACCATTGATTTCTATATTTAATGGTGTATCTGCCTTGAACTTTCCCATTGTTTAAAAAATCAATTTTTTGGGTTTTGGCCCTAAATTTTTATTCCCTAATTAATACTAAAACTTTGATTAGCCATTACTTCTGCGGGAGGAGTGATTTTGTGAGCGGGATATACGATTTGGAAAGGTATCAATGAGCTATATGCAACCATGTTATTTTTAGGGTCTTTTGAGCATCAAAATTTCATCACAAACTCAAAATAACTTCAAGAACCCATATCTTTATGTGATGAGACCTTGTGAAAGATATCACTAGCATATCTCTTCATAAACGGACTTGTTTCTTTTTTGGTCATCAAAGATGGTACTATTGTTATTGTCTCATGCCTCCCCTTTGACACCATGACAACACTATGTGTAACAATTGAAATAGTTAAAAACTAATAGAAACCCACATCTCACTCATTAAATAATGTAAAAAAACACTTATCCATAAAACGAGATTTTCCTTTTCAATTATTTCATAAAAATAGAGTTGAAATATTTTATTTATAATTAATATTTAAAAAAATAAATTAATATAATTTTAAATGTTATTTCCAAACTCCATATTAAATTTAAAAAGACTATATATCTCCTTCACGTGCTTAGTAAAAAACATTTATATTAACAACAAGGGCAAGGCCCAGCGTAGCGATGTCCCTTCCCACATTGTAATTTTAGTGTTCTAAAGAAATTTACAATGTGAACCAATTTTCAATATTAAAATTGTAGATAGAGCTTTGTTAGCAATTAGAGTTCTAACTAAGAATAAAATTATAATTGTTGTATATTTTTTTGCACCTAATATCTCCCCACCCCCACGGGGCCTCGAATAAACTGTGAAGTGCAATGAAACATGCCACAATTATTTGATATATAGTTGAATTCAAATAGAAGAAAACCCATAATAGATGTAATGAAACTACATCTAAGGTCTTATGTAGAGGATTTGATCACAACGATTAAAATATTCAAAAATAGAGCATCTAATCAAGGACTGGCCACAAATGAATCTCAATTGACTTTTCTACATTGAACATAGTTGGAATTTTTGATGGGAGAAAGCATAAGCGATGAATCTCTCACATTTGAATAAACCCTATTGTCTCATTTGCAATTTTTGTTGAAATTTGTAACAAGAAATATTGAAAATGGCAACAAGAAAGAGGCTTCTAATTTAATTTTCCCTTAATTAAATTAGAAGGAAATTAATAATTCCACATCATATGATAGGTTGTATGAGTTAGCGAGTTAGAAAGACTTAGTTAGCTCAATCAGATTTTGAGTTGAGGGTAAAATTGGAGGCATGTAGAGTTCTCTAAGTTTAAAGGGGGCTCGGTGTAGTTTATTTTGAGTTTTAATTGTTTAACTTAATTATTTGAGTTAACATCATTTTAACTAGTTATAACTAATGGGTCGGCTAGTTAGAGGTCGAGTGGATTAAATCGATTTAATTCACATGCGGCGATGATCATATAACTAATAATTCACTATAAATAGTTGTTTCATGTCAGTTGAAGGCCAATTGAGATTGAAGTTAAAAGGGAAGTATACTATCGATTTGTATAATCATCCAAATTGTATAGGTGTTGCATCTGAGATAGAATAAGGCATTTGAATAAATCATTCCACATTGGCTTGAGGGGTCCTAACCTAGGTTGGAGGTTAAGGTTTGCCAACAAACCCCTATACTTATTGGCCCTTTCGGCGGTGACACTGAGGTCAAAGAATATAAGTATGGGTGGGTGTTGGAACCGAGTTTCCGCACCTACGGAGAGGATAGGTAAGCCAAACGGAGTTGCGTCGACTTTATAATGACTGAATGCTTTGTCTACGGAACCGGATCTGTAGATCTCCTTCGCATCCACGTGCGCGGGTCCGTATACTTACTAGGCTCGAAATCATATCACTTCTAAAACGGTAGTGCAACATTACATAAAACATAACGAACGAGACCCGGATGCAATAAAAACACTTAACACATTACTTTCACAACTTAACAGAATATGCATAACAGTAACATATATCGGAAGAATATTCGCATTAACGATTGCTATGAATTCGGTTACTCAACCAACCTTTCTCATTCACTAATCCTTCGGGTTCCTTCTTACAATACCCAGACGACACGCACACACGGCGGTAGGGTCCCGCCTATGCGGAGTCTTGGGATCTCCGCGCACACGGCTAGCGGGAGTCCCTTTCCCCAAAAACCCCAAACGGATATACTAAGCCACAGTCATCTGCGATCTCATCATCCTCCTTGCCTTATCATTCAAAACATCCCTCTATTTATAGCAATTTAGCCTAATCTTTCCTATGGTCCATGTGTGGTTTGCGGACGCTCTAGGTCTACCCTTTGACCCCGTCCTGATGCTTTTGGGGCTTTTCCCTACCCAAAACCCCTGTGACTGAACTAAATATAATAAAAAAATATACGAAGTGGACCCGAGTTTCGCAACTTGTAGGAGACCATTATTCAACGGTCCCCCAACACAATCTTGTGACTCATCCCAAGTCAGCATGGTGTGTGCGATCTCTCTACCTACACACGTAGGGCATTGATGGTTCGATCGGTGGAAGGCTTGATACTTCTTGACTGCGAGCGGTAGCACTCTGTGCGATGTCTATAAGCTTCGGGAGGTCGGTCCTTCGGTAGTCGTGGTAACTTGACTCTAATATCTAGTTGAGTCGTTCGATTGCGCCATTGGTATCCTATGACGAGTTTGGAGGGCGGCGTCGACCCATGGCTTGAGAGTTTTGATGGAATGCCTCGTTCATCGGAGAGAGATCGCAATCGTATCTCGGAGTGCATTGCTAGTCTTTGAGAAAGCCAAATGTTGCGCGGGGACTAAGGAGGGCAAGGTAGCTTCGATACGATTGAAAGCGGCTTCTTTTACGTAGTAAGTCACCTTGATGTTCGAAGAGCTGGGTTGAGGCAGATAGTTGTCCCGAGCTGCATGGCTGACTCGAGCAAGCGAGTACACTAAGTAAGTTGTCCCATAATTATGTACTGGTAACTTCTATTACCCATCCAACACATTGGGCTTGTACCTCTGAGTGTGGCGAGTTGTAGTGGGCTGTAATGCGGTGAGTTGTCGGTCCATTTGGGTCTGAGGGTCTTTATTTTGGTTATAGATGCATGTAGTGCTACAGCCAAACCTTCTCTTTTGTAGCTCGGAGTGGAGTTGGCAAGCGGGAGCTCATCTGCAGGACCTGCGGCGCGGTGGGTGGACGCGGCCACCAAGGCGCCGTGCGTCTACGAATAGCAAGGGAGACGTTTGCGGTCGTCGTGCGATGATCGGCATGGCCACATCGAGTTGTTGCGCGCGGTCGAGTCGTGATGATGGATCTTTTATGTAATGGCTCCCCCATTAAAATTTTCGTATACAATGCGGCAAGCCTCTCCAAATCCCCCCGAAGTCGGCCTCGAAAATCCTTTTTCTACCTATCACTCGATCTCCGTTGCCTCTAAACGCATTATAAAAAGGCCGCAAAATTCCATTATTCCCATATGATCGGGCCCTAGCCCCTTTTGGCCAACCCCTACACCTTTTCCTCCACGTGACCGCACGGGGCCAATCGTTTAAGCCTCCCGGCGCTGCTCTCCTTAAATGGGGAGGCGGTCGAGCGGGCGTTTTCCACTTTGTAACAACGGAGAATCTTTTAGATGCGATTGGTTTTTAATAACAAATCACGACGCGTTCTTTACGTTGATGCGAGATAAAGATCGGACGGCGGAGCGCTAATCGCAACGTAGCAATCACGAGCGTTCGATCGCATCCCCTCTTCCGCGCCCCCAATTGCATTGCTGCGATCAAATCTAGTCGTCCATCTCCCTGTTGATCCAACGATCGACGCTCAATCACGCCACGACCTCAGGAGTCGCAATCGCAAGTCCGAGCTCCGTCCCGTCGCATTGTCCCTCTAATTGAATGTGAACCTTCGATCGATCTGCAGATCCAACGATCATCGCTCGTCGCGCTCCCACCACCGATTGCAATCCTTGATTTTGAAATGTGTCACCCTTTGTCCACTCCCTCCCAGATTCTTTGCCCAATTCAATCATAGCCGTTCGTCCATATTTGCGTCAATGGCCTAGATCTTATGTCGCATCGAGCACACGTCTCTCTTTCCCTTTTTCCCTCGAACGAATCTCCACGGGTCGATCCCCGGGGTAAATCCAATGGCCATCGCTTCCCACATCCCAATCGCAATTGAAAACTTATATAGTGTGTTCCCCTTGCTCACTCCCAATTGTGATATTCCAGGAGTTGATCCCCGACCGTCCATTGGATCTAGGATCTAACATTCAATATTTGATCGCCCTCAGCCTCATTGGTCCCACCTCATCGCATTTCATTGCATTTCCTTCGCATTTCTTTGTATTTTGTTCGCGGCCTAAAGTTTAAGACTTTACACGAAAGTCTTATATTTCATATTCATTAAAGCCCACTTTCATATATTTTCGCCACTCGATCTCTACGAAGTCGATCTTTGTCCCCGGACCGGGATCTAGCAGTCGTATTTACATTCTACCACCAAACCCTATTATTCATGAGTTTCCTGTAGTTTGCATTTTGTCACCATTGTGTCGTCAGAAATACCACTCCGCCGCCGCGCTGCCATTTCGTCCACCCTCCCATTGCATTGTTTTACGAGTCCGAGTTGCGTGTTCTGTAGGGTGTAGAAGTAAAGGAGCCACCATGATTGCACGGTCTTTCATTACGGTGGCAAGATTTTGTAGATAAAGATATAAGTGAAGAGGCGAGTTCAATACCTGAGATACCAAGTCATAAATGGTATCTCTTTCTGAGAAATAAAAAGAAGTACAAGTATTCCTAAGTGTAAATTTCTTGAGGAGGTTTATCCCTAACTATCTTTGAGATAGTTAGGCATATAACATATATCTTTGAAAAATAATAATGAGGTAAAGTAGTCCCTGCAAGAATCATGGGCCATTGCAGGGTTAAGAATGTTTTTGTAGAAGCTCATCTTGGTGGACAGTTATGATAAGCTTATTTCATGATTTTCCTCTTTTTGCATCACCTCATACAATAGTAGGAGATGCTTATTGCGAGAAAATGAGAAGGAGTATGAGCATCTAATGCCTTTTCGGTTAGGTGCTTCGGGATGCGAATTAAATTATAACATATTGGAAAAGCAAGCATATGCCCTGGTGAAATCCCTCAAAGCATTCCATGTATATATCTTACGGTCCACATCACTACATTTGTGCATAACGGCCCTACTTTTGTAAAAGATATTCTTATTCGAGGGATAATATGAAGGAAAAAAACGGAGGTGGATTACTAAAATACGGGAGTATGACACGGACATGTCCAGCCCTACTAAGCTAATTAAAGGACAGGACTTGCCAAATGTTATACGAGATCAAATTATTAGGCTTTGGGCATAAATTTATCCATTATAGTAGGTGAGGAATGCGAGGAGAGAAAGAAGAACGACATAGATTTGAGGTAGCTACTCCCGAAGCACACATATAAAGTACCTCACGATCCGTGGTACAAAGAGATAGTAAAATATCTCCTTACACTCGGCCTTCTCCAAATTGTACGACCAAAACTAAATACGAGTCTTTGAGATTGAAATCACGAAATACATAGTCGCCAATGGTGGCTATACGAGCGGATCCCTCGGGCATATTACTCATGTGCCTCCACGAGAGAATGAGGTTGAGAGTATTATAGCGAGAATTCCACGAAGGGATCTGTGGGAGTCCCTTTGCCGAGTTTGGAGAGACTCTGACTCATAAAATTTTGAAAGGCGCTTCCCTGCGGCGAAAGCTTTTTGGAGATGTTTGCAGGGGTAAGAGCATGTGATAAATGTAAAAAGTTTGTTGAGAGGCAATCTGCAGGATTTCCACGATTTCGGTGCATGGATGAACATTCAAACAATGGGGTATTGATTTTATGAGTGAAATACATCCTCCATCTAGTGTAAAACATAAATGGATATTCGCAATACAGTTATTTCACCAAATGGGTGGAAGCCATACCTATGAGGAATACTACGATCTGATGATAATAAAATTCATGGAAGAAAATATCATATCCAAAGTTTAGCCGGTCCTACTAGAATAGTATTTGATAACGCCCGAGGCCTTCAAATCTACAAAGTTTATGAATTTCTGCCCGGCGGTATAATATCACACTAAGTCACTCTACAACTTATTATCCACGAAATGGCTTGGTAGAGTCCTCGAATAAAACTGCGAGTGAGGGCTGAGAGGCTATCATTGAGAATCGGAAAGAATTGGGATTCCCAATTGAAATTTGCTCTATAGGCTATCAGAATCTTTGATGAAATATGGAGATCTCCCTATGAATTGGTATATGGACGAGCAACGAGTTTTCCTATACAAGCTGGCTTTACCGGTGGCCGCTTCATGCAAGAAATTCGGGAAGAACCGATGATATGATCGGGAGAATCCAATCTGATTAGTGGAATTAGAAGAAACACGGGGGCGGTGAATGAGAAGATTGATAGAATATCAAAGAGAAAATGAAACATTTTATGATCGACACGCAAAAGACGAGCTGCAGTTGGTGATTTGGTGCTCGGGTGGGATATCCGAAGAGGCGAGAAAGGTAAACATAGCAGAATTCGACCCCTCTAGTTTGGTCCTTTCAAAATTGTGGAACGGGGGGCAATAATACTTTTCGAGGGTTGGAGAATTTCTGAGAGCGACTGTGGATACTTGTAAATGGTCAATTACTCAAGCCAGGTTCTAATTGAGGCCGGGTAGCGATGTGTTATATTGTATGATATGTTCCTTTTTGTTTTAGTTTGAATAAGGTGGGTGTTGTGATGAATTATAAGGTAAAAAATGGTGTTGAAGAGAAGAATACGCACGTGATGATCGAAAAGGTCTGCAAAGTTCTCGTCACGGGGATGAACGTGTCGTCCCCGAGTGGAGCCAATGTTGATCATAATCAACTCCCCATTAAAATTTTAATTATACAATACGGCTTAAACCTCTCAAATCCCCTGCAGCTCGGCCCCTCAAAAATCCTTTTTCTACTATCGGCATCGTCTCCTACCCTCCCCAAGCCGCATTATAAAAGGCCGCAAATTCCATGATTCCCATATGATCGGGCCCCTAGCCCCTTTTAAGCCAGAATCCCTACACCTTTTCCTCCCACGTAGGCACCGAGACCCCGAGCGTTTAAGCCCGAGTATATACTTAATTGAAGCCGTCGGGCGGGCATTTCCCTTTGTAACAACTGGAGAATGCCGATGCGATTGGTTTTTAATAACGAGTCCCGCGACGCGTTCTTTACCATTGATCTGAGATAAAGATCGGACGGCGGAGGAGCGCTAATTGCCTTTGTCGCGATAAGCTGGCGTTCCGTCGCATCCCCTCTTTCGTGCCCCTCGATTGCGATTGCTCAGATCAAATCCTAGCCGTCCATCTCCTTGCTGATCAACGGTCGGCGCTCGGTCAACGCCCGGAGCCTGCGATCGCAATCGCAAGTCCGAGCTCCGTCCCCGATCGCAACGTCCCCTCCGATTGAATGTGAACCATCGATACGATCTACGGATCCAACGGTCGGTGCTCAATCGTGCTCCCACCGTGATCGCAATCGCGAATTTTGAAATGTGTCACCCTTCCCTCCTCCGTTGCGATTGCCGATTCAATCACGGTTGTTGATCCATATTTGAAATCAATGGCCCGGATCTTATCCCATCAAGCACGTATCTCTTTCCCTTTTTCCTACGAACAAATCTCCACTAGTTGATCCCGGGTAAATCACTTGACCATAAACTCCTGTCCCAATCGCAATCGGGAAACTTTTATATGAGGTGTGTTCCCCTTGCTCCTCCGTTACTGATGCTCAAGTTGATCTGGTACATCGGCTGGCTCTAGGATCTAACGATCAGATTTGATCACCCTCGCCTCACGTGCAAGGTCCACCTCATCGCATTTCATTGCATTTACTTCGCATTTCTTGTATTTTGTTTGAAGTCTAAATTTTAAGACTTACACGAAAGTCTTATATTTCATAGTCGTTAAACCCACTTTCATATATTTTAACGCTTTCGATCTCAGCGGTAAGTCTTTGTTCCCAGAACCATGATCTAACGGTCGGTCTTTATTCTACCACCAAACCCTATTATTCATGATTTTCACCCTTCACTTTGCATTTTTGTCACCATTGTGTAGTGAAAGCCACCACTCCACCACCACACTACCATTTCGTCCACCCTCCCATTGCATTGTTTTACGAGTCCAATTGTGTGTTACGCGGGGTGCGAAGTAAGACGCCATGATTGCACGATCTTCATTACGAGCGGCAAGATTTTGCATATAAAGATATAAGTGAAGCGACGGAGAGAGTTGATGCACATAAACCAAGTCATCGGGGCAGCCTCATCGGTAGAATGTTTTCTCCATGGAAGGACGGAGAGCACCCATAGTATTTTTACTCATTGTCATGCTCTAGTGAAGAGATTTACTGCCTAGAACACGATCCAAATCTACCGAGTAGTTGTCGATGTGGTATGTGAGACATTCATTTTTATTACCGAGTTTGTTTATTCACCCATAATACCCGCAGTACCCGCATCCGGAGTACATCGGGACCATGTTAAATTAAATGGATGCCCGGCAGAAGACCATTCTTTCCTCCGAGAGAATACGGAGATAAATGCCTTTGAGTTTAAATAGAATGGGCTTCGGCCCCTTTTCTCTTACGAGTTTTAATTACGCATTCATTGTCCACCCACCACCTCGGCTCCTTTTTTCGGCTATAAAAACTCGGAAAACGTGTACGGGTTCAGTTTTTTATCGAGGAAAATTGTAGCAGAGAAAGGCCTTTTGCACACATTTTGTAAAATTCTAGTATGAGCTCGAGCCCATAGGGTCTCGGTAGGGAGAGGAGTTCTATGCGATAAAGGGATTCGATCTTTGGTATTTCACGATCTGTAACTCTCTTTTATGTGTTATTTAATATATCATTTTTTTCCCATTCATCTTTCTGTATCATGTTTTGGAATGGTGGCTCCTTTGATTTCGGTAAGGATTCATCTTAGATGATGCCCATACTCGGATCACTCAGCGCTTTTAAATATGGCTTTCTGATGCATGATATTGTTCCATTATTCGGTGACCATACTGCTATATTAGTTTCTTTGGGAGGGTGCTTTTAAAATGTTATTATCATGTATGGATTCTTAGATTGGTAAGCCCCTACATGGTGGTATTGTATATGCAGGTATCACCTCAATGTTAACTAGTATCTTCTCAACACTTATTTCATTGCATACACCTTCGATAATTTATGTACGTGAAGTATTTCTAAATCGGCCCGCTTTGCGATGGTAATCTCACGAATTTTCTGTTGCTTTTGTATTAGAGTTACGCATCTTGCCTGCGTGCTCTCTTTCCTGTCGGTTTCTAGAGTTTGGTCCCATTCTATTTCATTTGTTTTCGGGAGATAGCATGTGAAATTTGAAGCCGATAACTTCATCCGTATATTATAAGCTCCTTTCTGTTCTAGATGTCCTAGACGCGTTATGTTGCAACTCTAAGTCGACTCTAGGAGCTGCAACGGATCTCTTGAAGCACGGCGACATGTAAACCACTGTAACACCTCGCGGGCGACTACACCAAGTCCAATTGTAGTCTCATATCCGGAAGGTGGGCGCGCGACCGGGACGATGCTGGCGGTAGACAAGCATAACTTTCATTTTTAGTTAGCACGAATGCTAGCGGTAGGGTTCAACGTATCGTATTTGTCGAGAGGTCTCAAAGTTCAACCGCATGGCTTGGCAGGTGCAACGTTTTTTCTTGCTTCTATGGGCGCCTTTGATCCTGCGCGCGGAAGTAAGTGCGTACGTGATTTGGTCGAGATCACCATCGGTTAGTGTGATCGTTGCGTCATGTTGGGCGTTGGACGTGCTACTTTCTTGGGGCCCCTTTGCGAAGCTCACGTGTTCCCTTCGTACACGAGGAAATGTAGTATCCTTGTTAGGCAACCCTTTCATTCGCGGGACTAGGCACGAGTCCATCGTGTCGACTCTCACGGTGATGCAGCAGAAGTTGCGTAACATCTTTCGTGGCTACTTCGAGGCCCATCGGCTAGATCCTATGATCATCCTAGGTTTGGAAGGGGCATTACCTTCGTCGTAGCAGCTTCGATGCCAATCCATTCGGGGGTTCGAAGTTAATTTTCCCTGTAGGGAGCCGGAGGGAAATTGGCTTATCAATTTCGGCGTCCCTAGACCCTCTCTGCAGACGTAATCGCCGAAGCGTCGCGGGGGTTAGAGCTGTCATATTAACGTAAGGAGGGGATCCTAAATTTGGAGACTCATAGGCGGCGGAAGTGAGTTGATTGGAGGTATGAACGAACGTAAAAGGTCCGGAAAATCATCTGTGAGAACAATACATACGGTTATAGAGATGATATGGAACCTTGGTCGAATATCTTTTCTCCTTTATAGTGCTTATGGTTGTCCAACGGTGAATCTTACTTGGAACTTACCATCAAGCAAACGATAAAAACTCACAATAACTTGCCTCATTAATTTCCGGCCCTTTGTTTTTGTAACGGTAATGTTCCCTTTTACCGGAGTTCAATGTTCGACTATCATCGTTCACACCCATGGCCTTCCCACGGAGCTGCGACCTGCGGATGAAGCATCGTGTTGCTTGCGCATCCTTAATTATAGCGAAGTAAAGTGTGTTGTAAAAAAGCGACCAGTCTGCAAGCCTAAACAACTTGGCAGCCATGCACATCAAAGTCCGGCCTCAGGGTTGGGTATAGGGATCATCCTTTCCTTCTGCATTCCCCACTTGGGTTCAAATCTTACGATGTACATGCGTGGTCTACCCTGGAGTCAAGGCATCGGTTTCGTAAATTTGCGTTGAGCGCTCACATGCCATCCGCCACCCTAAATGTTCGCGAGAAACTCATCCTCGAAGTCTCCCGATGGCGGTGCAGTGGCTCGCGTCCAAATACCATGCGGTTGAGGACACGGTCCCAAACGCATGGATAAATAGGTAATCGGACCGTTCTTTTGGGGTTCTATCCACGCAACTGCATTTCCCATGCGGAAAATATCTCGATGGATCCTTGACCCAAGAGTGCAGTCCGTCTCTGCAATTTTGGAGCTTCAAATTGCGGGATCATCTTATCCCAACATTCCTCCAATGTGAAATACCTTCCCATGCATATGTCTACACCGAGCAGGTGTTTCATACGGGGCTGAGTCCCATAAACCGTCCTTGAACTCTCCTTCAAATGCCGTACGTTGTAATGTTACTTGGATGCAAAGTAGGGCGGGTCTCTTACCTCGGAGGAGATGTAATGGAAGTTCCTTATGACCCGAACCTCGCAACTTAGAAACCTCAAGCAACCGGCCTTGCCAATTCTACAGTTTCCCCATCGGATTCGGAAAATCACACTATCTTTTTTCCCCGGCCAGTACTCCTTAAATGGTGGGGTTAATCCAATCTTTGTCTGCATAGTCAAATTGTAAATGTGATCTGCTTCCTCCTCAGCCAACGTTGGCTCTCTATACCACGCACCTTCAGCGGGATCCAATGGTAATATTACTCATGTACCAAGTATTTTCAAACACCATGCTTCGCTTTTTGAGATTGATAACACCCCCATATCTATAGCCCGGTTCGAGTCCTAGGAGTGCGGTGAGATTAGCATCTTCTATGATTTCTATTACCTCAAAGTCGGCTTGGGCCTTTACTCTGCCGATATCTACCATGATTTTTGGCCGGCCAACCCGGATGATAGTACGGTGATTTGCCATTGCACAACTAGATGGTGGACCATTCCAACTTAGGTTCTCCCATTCGTTGCCATGTTTGTTTCTTTACCGTCGCATACGATCAAGGTCCAAAATAACCCCCGATCCATCTCGTAGTCACCAATGTTTAGCAGTCGGCCGCATTCCTTTTAACGTGCATCTTTTATACTTGTACGAGTTTTTGTACATCCTTGGTCCTTGGTCGGATCGGGACCACGCTACGCGGCCTATTCATTAATGCTGAAGGTTATCTACAACGCGTTGGGTTACGCGCGACTTCATACATGCCTGCGAAAGGGCTCGACCCCATCATCTATCTTGGGGAGTACGTCGGTACTACACGGTGGCGCCGTCTGAGCGAGAATCCTGGCCGAGTTTGTGGCCATTGTTTCTTGTCCTTTTCATGTTCGATCCTTCTTGACGAATTCGGAGGATCCTGGCGACCTCTTTTTTTAGTCCCCCGGGTGGCCATCCCATTGCATGTTATAGCTTTCACACTTGGGTCCATGTTCCTTAGCCTAGAGCTTTAACTCTGCACATTACGCATAGGGGTGGGGAGCTGCTTTTTCACACATTTTCATTAGATTGGGCAATCTTTGATCATGGTCCATAATGCAATATCGGCGGGGTCTGATGTAGGATTTGGAAGTCCCCTAGCAAAGTGCCACCAGCTTCTCCAAAATTATAGCCAGTTAAGCCTATACGCATCCTCAACTTGTGCTTCCTCCCAGGCCTCCTCCCTTGCTAGAGAGCCACCAAATTTAGCGGAGATCTAGGTGACGCGGGGTCTGATTGTACCCTATACAGCTTTCCTCGATCTATCATCGGATCATAATTTCAATATTCTTGCTCATCGTTTCCTATCGGCCAAGCCAAAACTTGCACCCTTTGTTGTCGGTTTTTGGGACCTACGCACCTATTCGGGGGCAATGGTTCATATCATGCGGCCATGTGATGCGGAAGTCATCGCACCATGACACGGAGATCTACTTGAGCACGGATGCCTTTGGACTAGGTCCTCTTTGCTACATGTATGTCAATAGTGGACGCGATCCTTCGTATGGCCGGATACACAGAGCATCGTATGCACAATAGATGCGTGGCATTACCTTTTCCTCATTCCTTCCCGCGGAGTTCTAGAATTTCCATGTGCATAGCTCCAAGCTACTCCTAAATTTGTTGGCCTCTAACGAAGTATATTTTACGAGCACGGCTTCTAGTTTCATAGCGACTTACATCGCTTTTTCATGTGACTCGAAGGTTTGGTGACTCATTGGTGTGTGCGAAGTGGAGCAAACATAGCGATGAACCATTGTATGTTGTCTATCGTCATAATCAAATCCTCCTTCACGATTGCTCTCTTCGGTCGGCCTGATCATCCTCCCATACGGATTCAGACGCTTCTTGCTTGAAGTCCTTCACATCTGCTACTAATTAAGAGTAATATTTTGGCTTTATTGTTGTAGGAGAGTCCTTAATATATCTTGAATAGATGCATTCTGGATTACGAGATATGTATCGCATATACCAATCTGCGTCCTCTCTTTCTTCGAATGCCGGGGACGATGGTGCCCTCTTCCGTATCGTTTGTCACCTTTTGCCTGGAGTCCATGCGAATCTGCAACAAACCAAAATCGGTCCATATCCTCATCTCCTACCCCCTTGAAGGTAGGTAGTTTCGGGTGGGCGATATCAGCGTACGCCGCGGTGGTGGTATGGGCGAATTCTTACCTTTGCGTGGCCTGGATGGCGGTGTAGGCTGAGGGAGCTGCGCACGGTAGTCTCTTCCGCCGAGTGCTATATACATCTCTTCCCCCCTCGAGGTTGGTTCGATAGTATTTACCACGCATGTCGTGCTCTCGTACGGATCCAAGGTCATTCACTCGGTATGACTACACGGAATACTCTTCTCGCACGGTAATATATTAATCAACGGGGGTAATGACTTCGAGCTTGCCCGGAAACCTTTAAAAAAGTCTAAGTACACGCGGAGTAGGCGATGAACTTGTTATAGTCTCGTAATTTTGCTTATTTGGTAAACCAAATGACGGGGTAACATCGGACCAAGCTTTGGAATCCTAGGACCTAGCCTTCTGGACTTAGAGGGCTCTCTCTATTATGCAAAGGATGTAAACTTGTTTGCTTTTGTATGTTGATTTCGAATTTAGTTGTTAAGTATGTTTTGGTTTGTTTTGGGTTTTTAAGGGGAAGTGATCAAAGGAAAAAAATAGATAAAGAGTTCACATCGAATCAACTAGGCTATGGGGTCGGATAAGGTCGAAATTTGTCTTAATGATGGACAATTATTCTTGCGGGGGCCGATTTGTTCGAGGTAAATGGATTCTTTGGGTGAAAGTGAAATGAGATGAACATTAAGTTTGTGAAAGACAAAGTTTTAAACATAAATAGTTAAACGACAAGCATTCATGAGTTAGGGGTGACCATTAATCTACATGAACGAAACTCAAACGATAGATGCGAGAAAATAAACAATCCGGTGATACATAGAAGTATAAGACCTCTAACTTTAGGAAATCACCTTCAAACTTTTGGGAAAACAAATAGGATTAACAAACAACTCGGTCTATGAAGGAACTCCTAAACATCCTGTAACAATATTTGAGCTATCGGGAACTTTGAAATAACAACGCAAAGCATGGACAAAGGGAAAGATCAAAACAAGACCTCTTTGACTTAACTAAAACAGCTTGATAATTCAAAGAGATTTCGAAATGGAGTTTTGATTAGTTATGAGTAAGCGAGAATACGCATGAATCATACTAGACATCATACATAATAACCATTAATGGCGATATGATTCTTAAGGGTACCAAGAAATTAAGAATTCTTTGACATAACCAAAGAAAGATGAAAACATTTAAAACGATGAATCGGGAAATTGGAGACATGCCTCCATGGTCATATCTCAAAATTATTATTTACTAAACTACAACAAGCAAGAAGCATGAAAACATGTATGAGAAACTAAGAAGACATAACAAATAAGAAACACAATACCATTCACGAGCCATGGAATCCTACACCGCAATCCTTCTCCACCATCGACCAAAGCGAGAGATCATCCACTTCATAAAACAAGTATTTCTTGAGAAGCTCATAATTCTATGTATTGATCTCTATGTCTCAAGTTATTCCTATGGATTGCTCAGTGAATCCTCTTGGATTATATAGGCCAAAGAGGAGGAAACCCACCTAGAGCAACTAGAAGGCCATTGGCCAAAAACAAATATCATTTATTTTTTCCTTGAGGCTTTGTAAAGCCCAAGGCACAAAATATCTTCAAAAAATATATATTTAAGCTAAAAGTAGTAAGAAAATTGAATTTAAATCTGCGACCGCCAAGTTAAAAATGGCTTAACGCATTTGGATGGCCACCTCGGCATGGCACCGATGTCTACGGGGAGCGTAGCACCGGAAAAAAGTCTGTTTGCGAGAGGATTTGTGAGGGACTTCGATGTCAAAATGAGGCCGTGATGGCTCGTTGGAAAGCCTGGATGTCTGAATTCTGGAACTACTTTATTTTTTTCAAATGATGCTGAGAAGTCGATTGAGGTGAGATGAGTGAGAAAACCCAAGAGCATAGTGTCTGTGATATTTGAGGCAAAAGGTAAAAAATTAGTGATTTTTGCCCTTTTGAGGGATCAAAACATCTTATTTTGATACGAAAATTTCGAAGTATATTTCCTCAAATTTAATGCATCCAAAAATATAACTTTCATCGAGTGAGGATGCTCCAAGAAAAAATGGTAGTGCCCATGAAATTGTGCAATTAGGCCCTAAAAATCACAAGAAACAAGATCATGTCAAAATTGCTCAATTTTGGTGAGCAAATTATAAGGGTTTGTAGAAACATGAAAGGAAGCACCGAGCCAAGATTACGAAATTTGAGATATGCTTTTTATCTTTTTCCACCGAGCGCCTCCTTTGGAGTTTTGAGCTTGGCTTGGGCAATTCGCCTCTACTCCACGAGCACTCTAGTGACATTACTAGTCCATGACTTGAATGGTTTTTCTTCTTTGCGAGATTTAGTGGTTTTTGGCTTTTCCACCTTTGAGGGAGGATTCATGGCCCCTTGCCTAGGAGAGGCGGCTAGCACATGTTTTTTGGACTCTTTTTACACTCATTGTTTCCTTTGTCTTCTTCAGGGCTCTCCTCATTTGGCTCTGCTTGTTTTGTGCTTGTTTGTTATCACCATGGCTACCTTCATCATGAATGTTTTCTTCATGAGGTGCCCTTTTTAATTTTCTGCATGCTACCATTGTCACTTTCCTCGATTGAGTGAGGTTTGTGTTCCATGTCACGGTTGCAGGCTTTGAATGTTTTGGGATTGTTTTCCTCTTTTGTTTCATGATTCCACCATGCTCCTTGTTTTCATGCTATTTATGTGGTACTGTATTATCTTATTTGTCCCTATCCATCTCTTGAGTACTATCATCACTTGAGTTGTATGTGAGGTTGCCCCCATGCTCACTTTTTCTTTGAGTGCCACTATTCTTATGTTCAGGTTGCTCTGCTTGAGGTTGTTTTTCTCTTCATCATTACTACCTCCTCCATCACTATTATTTTGACTGTACTTGACTTCCTCATCTTTTGGTGAGCTCTCTTCACCATCATTAGTATGCTCATGGTAACTATTTTTCCTTATTGTCTGCTTGGTTCATGCCCACTATTCTGTGAGGTTCCACTAAGTTCCTCATCATCACTACCTTTCATACTTTGCTTTCATAAGACTCTTCTTTTCATTATCAATCATAGGAGAGGCTTTCTTTTGAGGGTAGATTGACTAGATGAAGGGGAGACATGAGTAGTGGAGGGTGAGGAGGGCACATGATATGGGCCATGAGATGAAGTGGCGAGTAAAACTCAGGGATGGGAGATGAAGGATTCCCAAGAAACTCCTTTTTGTTCAAGTTGATGGAGGATGAGAATCTTTATGAGAGAATGATGGAATAAGCTAGCTTCTGGTGAAGCGGGGATTTATTTTGAACCAATGAGGCCATTTTGTCAATGCTTTTGCGAGAGGAAGAAAGGGAGATTCAATAGGCGAGTCGGAGTGGAAGTGCATCAACAATCGGACATGATAAGAATGGGCAGGGAATATCTCCCCTTACACGCGAAATATTTCATGATGGCTTTCATTAGAGAAGCATAGGCTGGCAATAGGTGAGAGAAAAGGAAAACGATCTTATATTCATCTTGATAAAGGCGGCTTCAAAAGGGCTTGTAGTGATTTAGGTCCAAGTAGGCTTGTTTGAACCATTTCTCACCAAGATAAGGGATCTTGGTTGCCTTTGACATTGATTTTGGGGGTGAGCACAAAATCAAGGCCTACGGAAGTGAACTTGCCCTCACCTTGCGGTCTCAAGGCAGAAACAATTGTCCCGAGGAGGATGGTAACTTTTTGGACTTTGTTACAAAAGTCAAGACATCCTACTTCATGGAAATTGAAAATAATTGAAGGAGAATCATTTTATTTCTTGAGTTGTAGTAGGCTCAAATATTTTGTGATACCCTTGTTGTCCTTCCTTGGAGGCATATACGTTTTTATTTCCCTTCAACGACTTACCAAAATAAAGTTTCCTTCTTTAGCATAAACCATTGTTTTCCTCCTTGTAGCCTTGTGTTTTTACTTTAACCACTCCAACCAAGCAAGTTTTAAATGACAAAGATCCTTGCTTCTTCAAACACTAACTTTTGGTAGAGGAAAGGTTATATTTTGAAAAAAAACTTATGTTTTATCCTTGAACTCAACTTGTCTCCTTTATCAGCGATCAAAAAAGTCCTTTTTGAATGAAAATGAGTATTTTTCCCTAAAGCGTATTTACCTTATCAGCGAGCAAATAGGATTTTTTATAATGATATGTGTCTTCTCCCTTAAAAATCATTGCTTCTTCGCATTAAACCATCTAAGAATAGATATCTTAAGACCAAAAACAAGGTACAAGAGTAGGTGAATACCTCTTAAGAACTCCTCTGCCTGACTTAAAGACACAACCTTTGTGCATTTACGGAGATTAAGCACTCTGGAGGGCCCAGGCAAGGCACGACTGTCGTGTGCATAGGTGCATTGCGCTACCTTCTTGGTCTGCCGGGCACTACGTCGGGCGGAACGGTGCATCGCACCTCCTACGGAGTGCGTCATGCCTTGTATAGATTGCTTCGGTGTGGCACTACGGGTGCATCGCGCGCATCTCCGGTCGTTCTTGTCAAATTCTGCGAGTATTTAGAAAAATCTCGAGGGTTTAAAACAAGTTTTCTCCTTTGTTAACTCATCAGATGTAAAAACATAAATGCCGTTTGGGAGCCCTTTAACCTTTTGATGTGAATTTTAAATCGCAATCTTCCCTCTTTTTGGTGTCAATCCTATTTCTTTGATTTGCAAAGATGTCTTTGGAAACCGAATTGCCATGGGCCCTTTCATTTCTTTGATTTGGTCAATGTAAGCTTTGTATTCTTAGGCCTCTCCTCTTATGATGAAGGGCTAAAAAAGTGTGTTTGTTGCCCATTTATGTTAATTTTTCAAAACTTCCTTGGGGGCAGACCTTTCTGGTTCCATTAGCCTTGGTTTATCTTTGAATGAACTCTTTAGCTCCTTTGTATCTCTCAAATTTGTCTATTAATGACACCCTTCCTCAAACACAATGTTAATACTTGGGGATTTGACCCTGCGATTTTATCATGAAGGAGTTCATGCCAATGTAACCACCTAGGCCACTCAAAAACATTTTGACCCTCTACTTATTAGTGAAGGAGGTCTTCGAATATTGTTTGATCCCTCACCTTATTACTAAAGGAGATCTTTTCAAAATACTTTCCAGGCACCTATTTTACACTTAATGTTTCAACCTTTACAAATTCAAGGCTGTGTCTATTAATTGCTGTGGAACATGGCTTGAACTTGTACTTATCATCGAGTGGAGGCATCTCAAAATGCAAGTTGCTTGTTATCCTTGTTTACCCTTTAAAGAGCTAGTTTATATGAAATGTAACTCCTAGTGCTTGTGTCCTTTACTCATCTTTTGGAGGAGTAATTTTTGATAAACTATAATGGACTTTGTCTAAATGAAGGAGGCCCCTTTTACATAAAACATCTATGTGAATTTCTCTTTTTATCAATTGCGAAGTCACTTTAAACGAGAGGTTGTCTATCTCTTTTACCATTTATATGAGTTGCTTTCTCAAACTCTAGCCTCGGATTTATCCTTTGAAGGAGGCTTATACAAACACCACTACTAAGGTCTTTCAAAAACCATTGTGAGCCCTCTTCTTGTTATGAAGAGGCTTTCAATGTGTGTTTTCCATCTGCTCATGATTGAAGGAGAGCCTTTGTAAAAGGTTTTCTTTATCAAATACGTATCCTCTCTCTTTGTTTATTGAAAGAGAAAATTGGAAGAAAAATGTGAGCCTTTCCACTTATCGATGATTGAGGCCTTTAAACAAAGCTGTTCCTTTCCTTCATGAAACCTTGCTTATGATATATGTCTTTTTCACAAGATCAACGCCGAAACCGAGAGGTAAATAATGCAATTTGTAAATGACAATGTCTTGTGTCCATCATTGAAATAATTCTTTTTGCATTAAGCATGGCTTTATTTGGTGCCTTGATTGTCCTTGAATGTTTTTAGAGCCTAGGTTTAAAGTAAGATATGGAGTTCTGTTTCCTCTTATACCTTCATTTGGATGCCTATTTGCTAGAGGCTCTTTTTTGCCAAAATACTTTGTCCTTTTGATTGTATAAAGGCTTGATTTGTAGGGCTTGCTCACATGTTTGAGAACTAATGCAAAAATGCCATTTTGAATTATCATGGAGCGTTGGAGGCAAACATTACCCAACCTATGTATTCATTTTCCATAATGGAAGACGTTTGACCTTTTGGTGTTTTTAAGTTTGAATCTGTGGAGTCTTCTTTCTTCACAATACGCACTTTCTACGATTTCCAAAGTAAAGCGCATGACATGAAAACTTTTTCTGAAGTATTCTTTTTCTCACACTTTGCTTCTCTTGTCATCACTCACTACACCCTTGGGAGATGCATTGATAGATGTCTTTGATATTTGGAGAGATTTCTTGATGTATCATTAAATCACCCTTGAAATAATCACTTTTTTCAATCATGGAAACTTTAGAATTACGCTTTTTTCAATTTAACATTTCTAAGCTTTCTTTGAAAAAACAAAGTAAATATTTTAGTGGTGTATGACCTAAGGATAAACCCGGGGTTTTGTTTTTGCGGGATGGGAAGAAAATGATCGGCGGTGTTGAAAACGGGGTTTTTGGTTTAAAACCGGTTTTGTCGGAATTTGCCCTAAACACCACCACACAGACTGTTATCACTCGAGGCCTTCCTTGAAGTTGTAAGAAAAGGAAAGAAACTCGAGGTAACCACTAACCAACCTTGAATATAGAATCTAGCCAATCTGTATCCGGAGAGGGCTCTCTCTTTTAAGGACTTAGCTTTGTCCTTAGAAAGTTTTAGGCTAGTTATAAGTCCAAGAATTTTTTATTTTGTTTGAATGGTGGAATCCTCCAGCGGGGGCAGGTTGAGAATTTTTAGTCCATTGGGCTATGGAGTCGAAGGATGGCTTTCTTGGATTACTCTTCTACACAGATGGCTTTGCGAGGCAAGATAGCCAAACGAGAGAACAATTTTGGATCTTAAAATGAATGGAATGGATTTTGAAGGGATGAAAGGCAATCAAGAATCTTTCAACATGTTCAAAAGAAAGAAAGTGAATGATTACAAATAAAAAATGACTAAGAATTCTTTATAACGTGATAATATGTTTAAATTTAATGAAACAAGAGCAATTAAGAATTTGTTGCTTATAACCGGTTTAGCAAAAAACATTTTAGAATAATCACAATTGAAATCGAGTACACTTAAGTAAATTCTCATTTTATTCTTTTATGTCAATTATTCGAAATGGAACGAGTGATATTATAAACGATATAAAACTTAAAACATAGGTTAGAAAGGACTTATTGAGCTGTAGTCGGACACATGAATCACAAAAAAGTCTTGAGCTTCAAATCATCATCCGGCAAACCACAATGAGAATTTCTCCAAAGCACTTTTATTCCAAAAAGATCGATATTCTGACAAATTCGTAGAATCCACCCAAAATACTTCCAAGAGTGAAGTATTTATACAAACTCTAAACTAAAATATCTTGAAAAAATATCAGGAATTGGTTCTAAATCTCTCCAACTATTTTACATAAATAGAACTTAAGTAAAGGACACTCAAACTAATGCATCTATTTGGCACTATTTTTGATGGATAGGTGATGAAAAAGAGGAGAATTCGAATTTGATCCAACTCTTAGTTGATGATGAGGCATCCAAATTCACTAAACGCTTCCCTTTTTTGTGAATTGCTCAACAATTCTGCAAACTTGGGGTTCAATGATATCATTTTATTCCTCAATCCGTAATAGATATGTAAAAAGTGAAAGAAGGTTGTTGCGGATTAATATGTTGGTGAGATAAAACTCTTTCGGTTTCTAAAATTCCTCTCCGAATTTGTGCACAATATGCTCTGCAAAAATATGTGTAAAACGAGTTTTACGAGTTTGGCTTTGTAAAGATGTGCATGTAGCTCTCAATATAAATTGCGTACCAAAATTGAGATAGGTTTTTGTATATGGGTCTCTTAGGAACAATCTCCTTCGAGTTTTGTAAGATGTATTTACGATTGGCCACAATAGTCTGCGAAAAATGATGACTTAACGGGAAATTTCTGCTATGAGCAAGTACTTTCCAACATTGTTTAATATTTCCAAAACCATAATAGTTGTTAGAAACGTGAAGAAGTTTTATATATGGTCCTCTTAAGAACATAAACCTCCTTCATTTTTGCAAAATTCATCTTGGATTGATCCGCAAATAGTGTACGAAAAACAATGACTAAAACATGCAATTCTGCAAAAATATTCCTTCTTGTTGTGTTTTTCATCTTTTCACTTTGTTCTTTTGACTATTTTACTTTCACTTTAGAAAAACTTCAATGTTGGTGAAAGTATTTTCATTTCCTCTTTTTACCATTTCTTGTCTCTGTGTCCTTTTCTTGTTACCTTTGACTTCTACGTAACTTCATTTTAACTTTCATTCGACTTTACCTTATACACTTTAACCATGATACTCTTTAGCGGTATGCTCTCTATTTATTCTTTCTTGTGTCTTTTTGCCTTCAATGAATGGATTTGAGTTTTTACTATCTATTTCAACGGTAAATCTTCCAATATAATATTTCCTTTGCTTGTCTTTCAGCTTGTATGTTTATCATCTGTTTGAATGATTGATAACACTCTTGGAGTAAACAAGTCTTATGACTAGTATTAAGATTGTTTATCCAAGGATGTGATATTACGATCACCTGTAAAACAAAACAAATTGTCGAAAGAATTGGTTTGCGGTCGAAAGGTTTCATTTGATTTTGAAGAGGTTTATGGAGTGAATCTGAGATAGTGCACGAGTAAACCATGCTTGAGTCTGGTTAACGGAGAGGCTTAGTGGTGCGGTTGGAGTTACAAAGGGTTTCTTGCACAATCAAGTGAAAGTGAGCAACACTAGGGTGTTTGAACAATGATTAAACATATGCTTGGTCATATCGGATAATTCTTGAACACTAGAGCGCGATTTTCTTCGGCAAAGTAACGGTCGGCGGAGTCTACGATAGTTTGATTTTTTGAATTTTGCATGGGAAATTGTCTTGCGCACGAAAACAATGAAAAAGACGCATACAATGTGTTTTTAATTACAAAGTCGAAAGTTAGGCGGGTTTAATAAATGACGTCGGCATGTCTTGAAGGTGAGTCACGGGGGAAAGATGGTAAGTGGTTTTCCGCACCACTTATGCGGAAAGGTTGTTTTGGATGGGGAGAGCGGCGAATCGATACAAAGTTTGACACGTAGCCACAACACTATTCCAAGAAACCACTTTTATTTCGCGCGTTAACGCTCGTACGAGACGCTAGCGGAATCAATGGGAACTATCGATCTTGGAGGGTGATCTGACGGTTGACGGGACGGGGAGATGGCGGGGAGTTTAACGGCGGGGCGACGTGAATTAATGGTTAATTAATCATTTTGGGAGGCATTTGATTGGTGGGATTAGATTATTAGTGTCAGGATGATTAATTAATCTCTTTGTGTATAATGACGGTGGGGGGTAATGAATGGGTTAATTTTCGAAGTTTGATTTGAATTTAGACTTCGGGTTTTATTTTTCCATTTTAAACATATAAAACATATGTTTAAAGCCCTTTCGTATGTTTTTATTATATGGTAATAAATCGATATGATTCACTTACCGCTAAGGCGGGGATAATAGTATATAGATATATTTTTAGCCAAAAGGGCATTGTAATGTGGGATTTTTATTTAATCACATGGTTTAAATACTTTGGCTAAAAACTTATAGT
Source organism: Pinus albicaulis (assembly GCA_034641835.2). Classification (NCBI taxonomy): domain Eukaryota; kingdom Viridiplantae; phylum Streptophyta; class Pinopsida; order Pinales; family Pinaceae; genus Pinus; species Pinus albicaulis. Next base: position 1,424,672,813 of record CM076575.1, on the reverse strand, counting down.
AAGATGGTTTTTTGGGTTATTTATAAAGAATTATATATAATAGGATAAGGTATTTCCACTAAGGAGTTAATATATAAAGTTAGAAATTAACATGAAAAATGAGAGAGAGAAAGCGCTAAGTATAAAACACCATAATAATGTATTTAACTTGTATTTTAAAGTGAAAATGGATTTTTATGGATCATTGCATCTTTTTCCTAAGTAAAATGGGATTTGCTTAGGAAAAGATTTTATGAATGAATGAGTATGATGATGAATATTTTTAAATACTAAGGTTTCTCCAATCATTGGGCGAGGGTCCGGTCCCTCGAAGTCAGGGAAATGCCTTGAGCCCCTTTAATCTTTAGTTGTAGCACTTAGGGAAATTAATAAATTTTTTAGGGAAAAAGTGAGATGGAAAGTTAATGATTTTGACCTTGCTATGTTACGAAATTACGCCAATGTGGTGTTATTTGCCTTTGCACTTGGTGATGGAAGTAAAAGATTACAAACATTTTAAAGCCATCATTCATCATATGAGAATTTGAAATGCCATCTACCTACCCTATCTACTTTCTCTACCATTTTCTCTTATTTATTAGGGTGCACTTATCTTGGCAAACCCTTATCAATCTTCTTTTCCTTTTACATGGCAAATCTATCTATTTCTACACTTATTACATCCAAGGGCTCGGAATTAAGCTGTTGAGCACCTTTTATTAACTCTACCTATCTACTTATACGCAAGAGATTAAACGGTTTAGTCTGAGATATTTTATTCTCTATTCTACAACATAAAATTGAAAAATGAATGAGTCAATTTTAAACATTTGAAACTCTTCATAAATTGTGGCAAAAGTTTGACAAGCTGCTCACAATTTTGTTTATTACAAAAAATGAAATAGTAGTGGCATTTGGACTTGCACACTTTCCTTGGCCCTTTTTTGTTTGGGGTTCATTTCTTTCACTTTTTTGAGCCATTTTTATTCTTTTTACCTTTGATTTTTCTTTTAGGGTATACCCTCTTTACATTTTTTTAATTTTTTTAATTTTTTGATCTTTTAAGAATATGGAACACCATTTGCACAAGAAAAAAGGTTTGAACATATTGCATAGTTCAACAAGTCAATCATGAAAAATGACACCTATTGGTATAGGAGTCTAACAAGACCTACGGACTTTGTCATGGTTTTAAGAGTTTCTTGAGCATAGTGAGTTCATCACTTGACAAGATAAATAGTGAGAAGGGAGTGGTAACTTTTGTCCAATGTTTGACGGGGAGCCATGTGGAAACGAGGGGATTTTGAAAGCGAGAGGTATTAGGCTTATGACATCTATAGATAGGGGAGGTTTTAAATTTTAAACTAAGAATCTATTTGAAGACCGCACTAAATACGATATGAAAGTTAGGAGGTAGGAGAAGACAAAAAATTGTTTGAGGTGTTTTCTAGACGACAAATTGGTTGATTGAATTGGTTTCTGAAAACTTCATTCGAAAAGATCTGAAGTCATCGAAAACGGGCAAAAAAATACGAAGACTATCGGAAGTCGTCAATGGCAAATTCTGTCCTGAAACCTCCTAGCACAGATTTGTCCACCGGTGATCCGCAGGTACGAGTGATGGTATTATTAGTCCTTTCGATTTCTTGGATCGGCCACAGGTCCATTGAGTGACTCGTTTGTCCTTCCAACATACCTTAGTCTCTACGAGCCTTGCCATCCATACGGAAATGTCGATTGCAAATGTCACAATTTGTAGCTTTTCATAAGAATGTACACTGTTTTTCCAATTTTTCCGTCGTTAAACTCATGCTATGATTCTCTTTCGCAAATTCCTAAATACGCAACTGAACCATTCCTTCAATTTCCTTCCTCTCGAGCTTCAAGTACTCTCTTTTCATTGCTAGATCCCTCTCTCCGTGCTCCCGAGTCTTGACAACGGAACCATTTTTTGGCTTGAGGGGTCCTGACCCGAGGTTCGAAGGTTAATATTTTCCAACAAACCCCTATACTACGGCCCTTTCGGTAGTGACTTGCTTGCGTAGGTCAAAGTCTCACACGAAGCGGTATGGGCGAAGATCTTTGGAACCGGGTTTCCGCACCACGAGAGAGTGTAATATTCCCAAATTTTCACATCGTACTTGGAATATTAGAGTCCTTGATTTTCTTAATAAATTAAGTAAATAAAAGGGTGGAGGGACCCACAATCCTCAATAAGAATAAATATCCACTTTGTGTGTGTGAATATGGATTAATTTAGACTAGATATACGAAAAGAGGTAGTTGAGCAACTACTAATATGAATGAAGTTAGAATCATGTATCATTTAATGAGAGAGATCATAGAGGGTGATTTAGTCAACTAAGATCTTGAATATGTCAAACAAAGGTCATTGAGCATTAATGATTAAGTGGTGGAGGATCATGTGCAAATGACTTTAACATGGAGAGATGTACATTGCACCTAGGCTTGTTTGGTTGATTTGATCCAAACAGCAGTCTCCATGGAAGGATCTTGTCCACATGAGAAAACACAGTTGAGATTAGGTCCAAAGGCTTGGGATGGCTCAATAATTATAAATGAGATGAATGCAAAGGTGAAAGACATATTGGATTATTTGATGTATGATCTTTTAGATACGGAATTGCCAGTGACATTCCACTACATTCTTGGGTTGTTTAGCGAGAGATTGCGAGGTGGCATTTAGGCCACCAGTGTTCTACCGGGTGGGAATCCCACCTCTTTCTTTGAGTGATCTCTAAAGGAAGAGGATTGTAATTCATTATACATCGGGCTTTAAGTGCCATTTATTTTTTCTATACAGAACATTCATATTCGAAGGAAAAGCTGGTTTTACGAAGATCGATTTGGAAGGTGGAAGTTGTCTTCGGTACTTTAGGCGGAAACCGAGGTGAGGATTATTCCCATCACTCGAAAGCAGATCAGCACTCCCGGAAACCACATTGCATATACGGCATCGGGCCAAAATTTATTGACCTCCTAGGCGGTATTCTCCTCAAGAATAACATTGTCCATATTGCGGATACGAAAGGAGGAAGGAAGTTGCTAGTATTTCAGCTAACAATCCTGAGGGATCATCCCTTCACATTTCCATCGAGTCTCACCATCGACACAGGTCTATTGCGGCATATTTTAGTAGGCGAAGGCCTCTCTCCCTCACGGCATAGTTTTCGGGCGAGTTGTGTTGCGGCGGTTGCAATCATCTTTTGGAGGATTAGAAAGTATATACGAAGCTTCTAGCTCATAGATATGAGGAAGGGATCAACCCTTCAAGCATAGATATGGTCTGAGCACACATTTCAGCCATCTATTCTTTAGATCTAGCTTCGGATCTGTGTTTCCTAGAAGATCGAGGATCAAACCTTAGGAGGTGATATTTCCAAAGTTGAATCTGGAAAGTCCTTTGGGTTATCTTGGGAATCCATCACATTGGCCGGATCTTGAATCTTGGCATCATCGAGCTCCGGTTTTGAGTAGATCCACATTTCTCTTTCGACTGCAACCCCATGTTCTGCTTTGAAGAGATAGGCGCAATATTTTCTACGAGCCTCAAAATTTACGCTATACTTGCTTTACACACATGTTTTCGGGGTGATCCTAGCTCATCTTTTGGTACAAAATCTGCTATGTATCTTGTACTTGTGTAACGATTCATCTCAGTATAATAAAATAAGCTCGAGATCTTTGCATATTCTGATTTGTACTTAGATTTATTGTTTATCTTCTTCGTAAGTTCTTATATTGTGTGAAGTATTACTACATTCTCCTTTTGGGGACATTACGGTGGTATCGACATGATCTTTGGCTCGGCTTGCGGACACTTCATCTTTTTTACATTGAAATAAGAACGGAGATAGATGAGATCTATCATGGAGGATGTAGATCTTGTCACTCCTTTCTTCGGATCCATGGAAGATCTCTCCAAGGAAGATCGATCAAATGAAGGAGGAAGAACGGAGAAGATCCCGAAGAAGATGCGATGAGGAAAGCACTTCTATCGAGCGGCAAAGAAAATAGAATCCTAGATCTCTCTCATAGATCCACTATGCCCACTTTCTTTGAATAAAGGTGAGGTATAGAAGTGAAGAAAGGCATGAACCAGAGACTCATGAGACTCTCGATGCATATCTTGAAGAGTACGATGCCGCAATCTGAAGCTTTCGAGAGGGAGCTAACTCTCGAAAAATTCTTCCATATTAGAGAAGAAAGAGGATCCTATAGCAGCCCGATAGAAGAAGAGGCATAATAGATTCTATTTGCCTACATTTGATGGATCTTCATCGAACGAGGTCAAGGAGCTTGGAGGAAGGAGGTTAGATTCATTTCCAGCTACATCTTGTGGCTAAAGAGGAGGTTGTTCAAATTTGCGGCACTTCATCTTGTAGATGAAGCGAGAATATTGGTGATTTGGGCACCTAAGAAGCGTGAAAAGGTGACCTTCGGTTATTTCACAAGTTTGAGAAGAAGTTTGATGTGGAGAAGACGAGTTGTGCTAGAAAAGGGGCATCTCCCATGGAAACTAAGGAGAATGTAGATCTTGTCACTCTAGATAGGGAGTGCTGCCACCCTGTTGCAAAAGTACTTGTATACGGAGAAAGAGACACTTGCATCTTTGCAAAGTAGTCTTGAGCTCTTGACATGGAGTCCCATGCATGGATCGGGAGATGCATGAGGAAGAGGAGGAGGATACCGACGCGGTACACTTGAAGAAGAGAGGCCATCACTCTTACCGGCGAGTTGGAGATACTATTGTCTAGGTTGGAGGAACTCTTGTGTTCGTCGAGGTTCCCACATATCGGTTGATGCAGGTATGCAGGAATTTTGTACATATTGTTTCAAGGTCGTATAACAAAAGGGTTAGAACAAAATGTGATTTGAAGAGCTGAGACATATCACGGCGCGAGAGGGACCCTTGATCTAATCAAGAAGGAGATTGAAAACTATCCATGTTCATCATTATTGAGCTACATTCAACCCTTGAGTTGAGATGTAGAGTTTGAGAAAATGGGATTAGCATTATCCTATGTCTGATGGCTGATCATGAGATCGTGTTCGTGTGCACTGACTTTGAGACATCATATGTATTACCATGCGGATCTACGGCATTGTCGCTTGTTGTGACAAAGAGAGGGCTTCATCATTCTTGGAACATTCGGGAGGTAGCTTCACTCATGAAGCAATGGAAGCAAAGATGATAAATGGTAGACATCTTGAAATGAGAAACCTTTTCTCCTTCTAGATGACCCTTTCTCAATGAGTCTCTCAGCAAGAGAAACTTCTACTTGCATTAAATCAAAACTTATTTGGTTTTGGAGGGCCTTTCATGGAGAGAGAATCTCATTAAGAGATCTCATTATAGATGCATTTCAACATTTCATGAAATGAAAAAGTCTTCAACGATTTTGGGAAGGATGGCATTCTACAAAGGGAGGATGCCATGATTATGCGGTACCTCATTCATCATCCCCATGGGAGTGAATGGGTGAGGATGATAAACAGGGGTTGCAAAGCCACTTGCATATTTGTATGGGCCGACATGCTTGGTTACATTAGTTTCCATTGGGATATTTACGCTTGTCCTCTCCAAAGGCACCTATTTTTCTGATCCATGCCTTGAAAAACATTTATGAAATGAGAGGCATGGTTGCGTTCCCAACTTCTCTTGGGTGAGTATGGATACCACCCAATAGCTCATCATTTTCTAAAGCATTCCTTGTGTTTCAATGGAGAATTACAACAAAGGAAGGCATGTTCATTTTGGTTTCACTTGAGAGAGTTTGGCCACCACAAGACATCTCCTATGTCTATGTGTTTTGTATTGTGTAAAACTTGGCATAATGATCTTATGATGTGCATTGATGATGTTTCTTTGTATGTTTGATGTGACATCTCATATGTCCATTAGTATGCTTTTATTCATGATGCACATGAGGAGGAGAGAAAACGGCAAAATCTCTTGTTGCTTGGATTGCTTTTGGGGGAGTTTGGCTTGTCCATCTTACATGGAGGAGATGGAGGATGGCGGCAAAGGGCCTTATTCGAAGGTTATTGTTAGGATAATATGGTTTGACATATTTGTCTACCCATATTACTTCTTCCCTTCTTCTTTTGCATAACTTTGGAATGATGAATATTGGATCCAACAGGCCAACAAGGCTAAGTATGAGAACATCTCAATGCTCAATCTAATTCATGAAACATGGGATGAAGATGTGTATTGTGTAATGGAGCTTTTCCTTGGTGAGAGAACCACCTTCTTGTATGCACCTCATGTATTTATGATGTTGGACATCATATGGTCGTCACTTGGTACTTCATGATGGAAGGAGGACATCTAACCAAATAGTTGGAGGTCATTCTTTATGCTTTTAAAAGACAAATTTGAAACCAAACATGCATAATCTATTGCGGCAAATGGAGGAAACCTTCCTTATGTGGATGCCATTTGGAGGGGACTAGATGGCCTTGCATCTACTTATGGAGTTGCTTGAGGACAAACAACATTTTCTGAGGGTATCATATTCCCAAATTTTCACATCATATTTGGAATATTTAAGTCCTTGATTTTCTTAATAAATTAAGTAAATAAAAGGGTGGAGGGACCCACAATCCTCCAATAAGAATAAATATCCACTTTTTGTGTGTGAATGTGGATTAATTTGGACTAGATCTACAAAAGAGGTAGTTGAGCAACTACCAATGTGAATGAGAATGGAGATCATGTCTCATTTAATGAGAGAGATCATGGAGGGTTGATTTATTCAACTAAGATATTGAAGATGTCAAACAAAGGGTCATTGAGCATTAATGATCAAGTGGTGGAGGATCATTTTGCAACGATGAAGCACATGATGTACATTGCACCTAGATTGTTTGGTTAATTTGGTCAAGCAGTATGATCTCACTTGGAGGATCTTGTACACATGAGACGGCGCGGTTGAGATTAGGGCCAAGGCTTGGGATGGCTCAACCATTATAAAGGAGATGAAGGCAAAGGTGAAAGGCATCTTGGATTATTTGATGTATGATCTTTTAGATGCAGGAATTGTCAAGTGACATTCCACTTGCATTCTTGGGGGTACATTTAGCGAGATTAGTGTTGTTTAGCACGGGGTGTTCTGTTGGGGAATCCACCTCTTTCTTTAATTGATCTCTAAGGAAGAGGATTATTTTCATTATACAACGGGATTTAAGTTCCATTTCCTTTTTCTACTTTCTATAGAACATTAATATTCAAAAAACTACGGTTTTCTAAAGATCGGTTGGAAGGTGGAAGTTGTCTTCAGTACTTCGGTGGAGAACGAGGTAGAGGATTATTCCCATCACTTGGGCTTATAGATCAGCACTCCTAGAGCCACATTTCATATACGGCATCGGGCCATTATTGACCTCCTAGCAACGTGTTGCCCCCCCCTCCAAGAATAACGTTGTCCATATTGCGGATACGAAAGGAGGAAGGAAGTTGCTAGTATTTCAGCTAGCAATCTGTGAGGATCATCCCCTCACATTTCCATCGATCTCACCCATTAGCCTAGAGTTTATTGTAGCATATTTCAGTAATTAAAAGGCATCTCTTTCCCTCACGAGCGCGAGTTTTGAGCGATTGTGTTGCGAGCGAGTTTGCAATCATCTTTTTTGGAGGATTGAGAAGCTAGATCTAGAGCTTCTAGCTCATATACACGAGGAGAGGATCAACCCTTCAAGCATAGATCTGATACGAGCACACATTTTGACCATCTATTCTTCGAGGTCTAGCTTCGGATCTTTATTTCCCGAACGATCAAGGATCAAACCACAGGAGGTAGAGTTTTCCAAAGTTGTAGATGCGGAAAATCCTTTACGAGTTATCTTGGGAATCCATCACATTGGCCGGATCTTGAATATTGGCATCATCGGAAGCTCAGTTTTGAGTATATCTACATTTCTCTTTTCAGCCTACAACTCCATGTTTATATTACTGTGAAGAGACAACGCAATATTTCTTTATGAGAACCTCAACAATTACACTATACCTACTTCACACATGTTTCGGTGGTCCTAGCTCATCGTTTTGGCTAGATGCCCATTTATTGTACTTGTGTAAGCTGATTCATCTCAATATAATAAATTAGCTCGGCTCTTTTTGCGTATTCTGATTTGTACTTAGATTTATTGTTTATCTTATTTGTAAGTTCTTACATTGTGTGAAGTATTCTTGCATTCTCCCTTTTGGGGATATTACGGAGAGGGATAGGTAAGCTGACGGAAAGCTACATACGGCTTTATAATGACGGATCGCTGTCTCGGAGCCGGATTTATAGATCTCCTTGGAATCCATGTACGCAAGGTCAACTATATTACTAGGCTCAACAAATCATACTTCTAAAACGATCGTGCAACATTACATAAAACATAATAGAATAGACCCGGATGCGGTAAAAACACTTAACACGGTACTTTTGCGGCCAACACGAATATCATAGCAATGACTATCAAATATTTGCATTAATAGTACACATTGATTCAATTACTCAACCAACCTTTCTCATTCATTAATCCTTTAGTTCCTTCTTACAATACCCAGACGACCTAGCACACGATGAAGTGCACTTTCTGACGAGGATTTGGGATCTCTCCCGCCCTTTCTACGGCCCGGCGGGAGTCCTTTCCCCAAAACCCGAACAAATCTACTAAGCCACAATTTGCATCAAGATATCATCATCTTCTTGCCTTATCATTCAAAATGTCCCTCTATTTATAACAATTTAGCTAATCTTTCCTATGCTCCGCAAGCCGTGGTTTTGCGGGCTCTCGTCTACCCTTTAACCCATTACAATGCTTTCGGGCTTTGCCCCACCCCAAAAACCCCTGCACTAGACTAAATATAATCAAAAATATGCAAGTGGACCAATTTCGCGGCTTACGGGGAACCCTATTCCAACATTCCCTAATTAGATAAAATTTCCTTTAAAAGGAGGAATGAATGCACAAGTTTAATCATTGTTTGGTGAGCACGAGTTGGTGAGACCAAGAAATAGGAAGCACAATTTTGTATGTGGAGCTTGTGAGAGAAATGTGTTTGAGAATCTTATGCACGAGGTTGGAAGTGAGACGATCGAGAGATAGTGAAGAGAGCTCTCAATCGTGAGAGAAGCATTGTATTGTTTCATATTCTTTACTTAATGCAACACACAAATAACAAGGCTTTTACTTGAAATTTTCCTAGATAAATATTTGTGTTGTGCGATTCAAATTCTTTCTCTTTCTTGTTCATGTGATTTTGTGATTTTAATTGGTTTCGCAATTTGTATATTAGATTCAAGTATTTTGTTTTAGCATATTACAAATATCGGTTTGAAACTATGTGGATTTGAAACTATGTGGATTTTCTACATGATATCGGAAGCGGGAATGTTTTGGGAAACACGAGTTTGTAGAGAAGATATGAAGCTTTTTTGTGCAAAATTTTCAAAAGAAAATAGCGAGATCTAGGTTCCTTACGAAAAAATACCCCGGATTAAAAAACAAATCGGTCAAATCGGAGTTCGTGTGAGGGAGATATCGCCCATTTAAAATCGGCTCCTTTTAAGAAAATTTTGTGATAGCGGGACAGTTACAACGTGGATCTAATTTTCCGGAAGTGCACCGCACGTGTGATATTTAACGAGCAAAGGTTTTCCTTAGACACATCACCATGGGACAAATGAAACAAATCGGTGTGCGAGTCAAGAATGCGTATTCATTTGAGGTACCGGATGCATGCAAAGCCTTGAGAATCAAAGAAAAGGTTAGGTACTTGGTGGTTGAGAGGAAGCATGAATTACCTCTCAATATGCAACATGAGAAGAAGTCTCAAAAATTTGTGGAGCGGCCATAATTAGAGAAGTAGAGAGGAGATCGAAAGGAGTCATCCACTCAAGAAAATACCTCTAGTTGGGGGAAATTTCGATCCAAGTGGGTGGAGGGAGCACATGTGTCCATATCTAGGAGAGAGGTGGGCGATGTGAAGAAATAGTCCCAAGGGTGAATAAATTTTTGCACGTTCCATTGATATGTCTTGTTTCATGGATCATTAACTTGCTACACGGGCCCACAGTACACATTATTAGGATAGCATTATGGATTAGTGGCGTTAATGAAATCAAATGAGAAAGTGACGGATGCAAAGACTAGCCATGATCGGATACTAGGGAGCGCAAAGCGCAATTTGTAGAAGTGCAAATGGCACGGTCTGATTAGTAGTAGGGCATAGTTTTCGGTAGATAGTGCGATAGTTATTATGGAGTTAGAGACTCTAGTGACATATGTATCATACTAATCATAGTTGATTCAATTTGTATGCTTTTCGGTTGAAGTTGCGGTAGCAACAACATTAAAGAGAAGTGTTGCATGAAAAACATTCGATAGAGTTGAATTCCTTTCTTGTTAAGAGGGAGTGTTGAAATTTTCAACGAAATATTGAAAAATGGAAACACAAAGAGGATCTAATTTTCCCTTAATTAAATTAGAAGGAAATTGAAATTCCACATCACAAGACGGTTGTACAAGTTAAGCTGAGTTAGGAAGACTTAGCTATCTCATTCAATTCGTGTTGAGGGTAAAGCTAGAGGGATGTAGAGTTCCCTCTAAGTTTTAGGGTGTCCGAGTTACGATTTTAATTTTGAGTTGTAATTGTTTAACTTAATTATTTGATTTAAAATCGGTTTAACTAGTTCTAACTAATGGATGAGCTAGTGAAGGTCTTAATTCACATGCGGTGATCAATCAAATAAATGGTAATTCACTATCAATATTTGTTTCATGTTAGTTCTAAGGAAGACCCGGTTGATATTGAAGTTAAAGGGAAGTATACTATCGGTTGTATAATCATCAAATTATACGGGTGGTGCATGCGGCTAGAAGAAGGCCTAAAATAAATCATTCCTTAATTAGAGAAAAAGACCTTTAAAATGAGGAATGAAGGCACAAGTTTAATCATTGTTTTGATGACCACAATTTTGTGATACCAAGGGTAGGAAGCACAAGTTTTTTTGCATGGAGCTTGTGAGAGAAAGGTGTGCTAAGAGAGCTTGTGCACGGCTTGGTAGTGAACGGTGGAACAAAGATAGTGCGGAGAGCTCTCAAGCACGAGAGAATCATTGTATTGTTTTGTATTTTTTGACATAATTCGATATACAAATAACGAGGTTTTTATCGAGGATTTCCCTAGATAAATATTTGTGTTGTGCGATTCAAATTCTTTCTCTTTCTTGTTCATGTGATTTGTGATCATAATTAGTTTCCTAAATTTGTAGAGTAGATTGTGATTATTTTGTTTTAGCATATTACAAATATTGACTCGAATCTAAGTGGATTTTCTACGGTTGCATGAGCTTCTTCAAGCGTTCCTTGGTATCACAACATTCGCTTCGAGAAAAACTGATGCACTTTTGAAACAAAACGAACAACACGACAATTTTTCTCAAGTTAAAATAGAAAATATTTTTAGGTTATCGAATTATTCCTGCAATTCCATATCAAACAAATATTAATGTTTTGGTACCGCAGTGATTGTGATTGTCGAAAGCTTGAAATTTAGCATATCTAGTAACAAAGGAAAACAATTGATAAGAAAAAACTGAGATCATTTCAAACCCATGTAAAGAGGTATCTATATGAGGTATGTCCTAATTGAAAGGTCCTTCAATACGACAATGAAATGTATGGCAATTTACCGGAAAAATCTACAACAAATTGGAGCCATTCTTTTGAACACCAAACTTTCTGTCAATTATGTTCTTATTATAAGGGATTGATAACTCGTTTTCCAAATGACCATTCTTTTTGAAAACCAAATTTGCTATGTATCTTTTGTGTATAAATATCCTTATTTCCATGAATCAATAAAAAATAAATGAAATTTCTATGAGAGACACATAACTTTTTCTACGCAAAATAAACATAAATGACCCAACTACACTACACTTATAATGCAATGCTTATTGAGGTAATTAGATCGCTGGTACCCTTTGGTCTTTCAAGGTTAAAATCACACGGATCTTCTTGCAAACTTGCGCAGCTGCTTGAGATATATCTTCAATCTTTTTGTATTGCAAGGTTAAAAGCACATGTGGCTTTTAGAAAATGGGTTGCATTCAACGAGATATATCTTCATATCAATTAAAGTTAGCTCTTCTTAGATTGCATGCATCAACTCTCTACGAGAAAAGTAGCCTCCTTATTGCAAGCATATTATTCATATAGCAAAAAACAATTATGAAATGATTCACAACGGGACTACCATTACTCGAAGAAATTTTATAGAAGGAATTTTGGACCACATTCAAGCATTTTTTATGTATGGTAAATTATTCAATTAAAAATTACTTGAATCTCCTATGTTAAAAAATATTTTTTTAAACATGGAATATATGAATTACATAGTATAAATTTCCATATGCTGATAGAAGTTCCCTTTCATAGAAGTAAATATGTTTCTTGCCCCTGCGATTCCAACAATTAAGCATCATACTAAAGCACATTTCATTCTTGATCAAATGCATTCAACACTCATCCCCAGACAAGCATGTTACCTAAATTTACAGTTTACAATGGTAGTGAATTTGTAATGATGATGGGTGCCTAAAAGACCCACAAAAGAATTTCCATGTGTTAAGAAACCGGCTCAAAAAATAGAAGAGAAAAGAATCCAACACCTTGAAATCAATACTTTGAGCGGAAACCTCCTTTACATTACATAAATGAAAAAGTATTGGATGATATAAATGAAAAAACCTCCCTTTCTATATATAGGAGTCCATGGGGTCATAATATAATCCTAGTCAACCTAACAATAATAATGTAAAGACACGAAAATAACAATAATTGGGCTATTATGGGGCACAATAATAACAATATGGGGACTACATGGGTATAACAATAACAATAAGGGGCTACACTAAAAACAATAAGGTACTACACTAGTAATATAGGGCCTAACATGCCCCTCTCCTTCAAATAAGTGTTATCTTCAACGCTTGAGTAGTTACGGATGTATGCTCTAAAATTATCAATATCCCATGTGGAATCTTCAATGGGTAAGTTCTTCCACTTAATGGATACTCTGAAATTGATCGATTTCGTATTTGTCGAGCTCTTATTTCCATGAAGCGCGGGTTCCAATATGATTTTTCCTTCCTCATCGAGTCTCGGAAATATTGTTTGGCAAGGGAATTTTGTCAGCGATAACCTTCTTTAAGCATGAAACATGGAAAATTGGGTGCACTCGAAAAGATGAAGGAAGCTCCAATTTGTACACCACCAGTACCAATATTTTGCAACACCTTGCTTAAGGACCATACTAATTTAGCGATAATTTATTATCATTCTAAGCTTGCTTGAGGGACATTTGTTTGTATGGTTGTGGCGGAAATCAAAATACTTGAGTCTCCTACATCAAAACTTCTCTCCCAGCCGATGTTGATTTGCATGTTGTTTCATTGATTTTGTGCCAAATTTAGGTTATTCTTTAAGAGTTGGGAAACTTGTTGTTGATGCTTGATGTGATCTTCCAGCACTTGAACCTTATAATTTTCTCTTAAATATGATGTGATGGATGGTGGATGATATCCATAAAGTGCCATAAATGTGATCATTTTCTTTGCGAGTGTGGAAGGAAGTGTTGTACCATTCAACCGAAGGTAACCAATTGACCCATTGTGTTTGTTTTATAATATACAAAGCTACAAAGCAACGACGATATCCTTCCAAACATTTTTCAGCTGTATCATTATGCCCATCGGTTAGGGGATTATAAGATGAGCTATGAGCTAGTTAAGTACCCAAACAAGAAAATAATTCCGTCAAAAAGAATTTCCGGTGAAAATGGTATCTCTATCACTTACAATAATCTTTGGGTTTCCATGTAGCTTTTGAATTGTTCCATAAATGCAATAGCAAGCTAATACTCTTTAAATGGATGAGATAATGCACAAAAGTGAGCATACTTGGTAAGTCCATAAACTACCACCATGATGCCACTCTTTCCTTTAGACTTAGGTACACCTGTGATACGATCCATTGAAACCTATTCCCAATTTGATTTAAGATGGATAAGGGTTGTAGCAATCTCGGGGTCTTAATTGTATCAACTTTATTTTTGGCAAACAAACATTCTGCCACAAACTTTTATTATCAAATTTATCACCATCCCAAAAAAATAATGTACTACTTACTGAGACATTTTTTAAAAAATCCCTGGTGCCTCCTAAGGGAGAGGTGTGCAATTCCAAAAGAATATTTTGTTTTTAGTTGGAAATTATTACAAAGATATAAGTGATATTTGTACCATAAGGAACCATTTTTAACTAAACATATCAGATTTATTGGGATTTTGCTACCAATTTTGAATGAGTGTCCATACTTCTTTGTCATTCTTCCATTCCTCCTTACTTCGGTTATCCAATCGGGTTGGATAATAGAAGTAACACAAAAGCAATGCTTCCACATCCTCATCCTTTCTTGAGAGTGCATATGCAACAAAATTTAGCTTCCCTTTTTTGTAGATAATTTCAAATTCATAACCCAAAATCTTTGTGACCCATTTTTTCTACTCTTAGAAGATAATCTTTGTTTAAAGTATTTAAGAGTATCATGAATAGTTTTACCTTGAAGTGTCTTTGTTGATGGGTAGTCATTTCTTTAGTGTATGTAGTATTTTAAAATTTCCTTCCTCATAAATAGCTTTCTAAGCCCTTTCCTTTGATTGGATAGTTTCAAAGTAATGGGTCTTCCTTCTTGCATTAAAACAACCTAATTCCAGTTTCTTGAGGCATTAGATTCCACAATAAAGGTTTTTGTGAAGTGCAGCGTAACTGAGACAGAGTGCTTGGCACATTGCCTCTTTAAGATGTTAAAAGGCCTTAATTTCCTTAGGAATCCATGAAAATGCATCTTTCTTCAATAATTTTGTTAGAGTCTTGCTTGTTAGCACTCCACGGATCTCAGAAGGTGAGAAGGAGACCAACAAAGGTAACCACACACCATGACCTAGTATCCAGACCCTTATGACTGGGGACTCTCTGAAATTAGATTCACAGCCAGAATTGACTAGATCATGGAGATTTTGACTGGTATAATGAAAGTAGGCTCTGAGTTTCGTTGATTTTGGGCTTGGTGTTGGATGGTGAATTAGAACTAGAGAAAGACTAAGTGAGGCTAGAAAATGAAATTGCGAAGTGGCAATAGGGCAAGGTAGGCACACACTTTGGCACTAAAGGTATCTTGGTGAATGTGTTATATTTATAGGGTTTCAAAACACGCATAGAATCATGAATTCGTTTTATATTAGAAGAAAGTGAACATAATTGTGATAATGGTCAAAACTGGGCATCAAATAATGAATTATGCTTATCAAACTTAGAAATCAATCACATAATACATGTAAATGAAGATGGAAGGAGAAATACTTTAAAAAATATAATTAACAAAATCGAAGCTCTTGCTAAAACACATGCATGAATCCCACAATGCATTACAAACTTTATTATATTAGTTCCTGTAAGTCTTATTACACTAGTGTTCAAGGCTCAATTCCACAACATCAAACCATTCAAATTTCAAAGAAAATGAAAGATACGGAACCAAAAAAAATTCTCCCCTCTCGCGAGGGGTCGAATCCATGACTTGTGGAGTTGTTCCCCAAAATTCTCAACTAGAATCATGATGACTAGGGAGATCAACAAACCCTCCCTTTTTTGGTGAAACTGATTCACTTGACCCAAAAAATAGAAATTTTTATTTTATGTATCTACCTATAGTAACTATAATAGACATAATTACATTTTTATTTAAAAATTTACATCGATAAAATTTCATGAAATTTATCAACCAACGAGAAAAACTCGAAATTCGAAGATAAAAGAAAACTATAAAAATCACGGTGTGAGTGCAAAAGTGCGGCATGTCCTTGAGAAAATCGTAGCGTGACCCCACATTGATTTTTATTTGCCTTCTTAGAAGTCCAAAATTAAACTCGAAACAAGCTCATTGGAAATTTGTTCTGTCTTTTTATCCAAAATGTCATTAAACGATGAAAATGATGTAGTTAAGCCCACGAAAAACCACTTTTTCCAAAAATTATCAAAAGGGTAGCATGTGGCTAAAATAATTGGCGGAAAAGTGCTTTTTATGATTTTTTTAGATTTTCCACCTATTATAAAATTTGAGATTTTTTATTTCCGGGAGTCAAAATGTGATGTAGAAACCAATATCTATCCATCCCAACTGATTTTGCATTGTTTGAAGATCTCCATAAAGCGTAGTGTGGTCCACACTATGCTTTTTATAGTGTGGCCCACACTACGCTTTTTGCAATTAGAGTATGCAAAGCTAGTGAAATTTGTAAAATGTCAAAAATGCCAAAAACTTCTCCAAAATTTCAAAATTGTTGTGTAGGGTCCAAATTAGAGGGTTTCCTATGCAATCAATCATGCATCAACTAGCAAATGGAGTTTTCCTCTTCTTCTTGGTGATTAGGGTTTCTTTTAGCTTGTTTTGCATTTCCTTGTATTTGATATTGCAGACCTTGTTTCTAGTGTAGTAGTGGTGGGCCATGTGCCTCACA
The DNA here is from genome assembly GCA_034641835.2 of Pinus albicaulis. Taxonomy (NCBI): domain Eukaryota; kingdom Viridiplantae; phylum Streptophyta; class Pinopsida; order Pinales; family Pinaceae; genus Pinus; species Pinus albicaulis. The sequence continues at coordinate 1,424,656,231 of CM076575.1, read as the reverse complement.
ATCTTATCATCCATGTTAGCTTTGTGAAGGAGCTTCTCTAGATGTGTGTTCACTATACCAAGCCAAAATTCCCTATATTCATTGATTTCCATGGCAATATTCTCCTCAAAGGTGAGTTCCTCTCTGAAGTGCCTCCTATTGTCCTTCTAGCTCCAATGCTCATTTTAGGACCCACAGTGTTCTTGGTCCCTTCTAGTGGTTGGGCCTCATCCTCCTTGATAACTACTCCTTTTCTTTTGACATTTTGCCTAGTAGCCTTAAGAGGTCCTTTTCCAAGAGTATGTGTTTTTCCTTTAATTGTTTGTTCTCTTGCTCAAGGAAGAGAACTAACAAACTTGGACCTTGCCAAATTATCTTGTAGCTCTCTAATTTTGGCATATTTTTCTCTGATCAGTAGGTTTAGGATTTTCTGTTCATCTTGGGACTCCAAGTCCACTATCTCAATGTCATGGTGAAAGTATTATTTCTCTTGGACAATTGTCTCCTAGCTTTGTATAATATCCCTTTGCTTCGTTGATGTAAACGTGAAATTGTTCTAATTTGTGGAGCAAAAACTTCCCTATTTCCTATGTGATAAGTTTTTTGAACTCTTTGCCATTTTTCTCTTCTTAGCTAGCACGTACACTGAATGACCCAACCTGCGATTTGTGTAGCTGGTGTTGATGGTGGAATAGGTCTAGTAAGTGGTTGGATGGAGATGTGAAGACCTTTGCCTCAATAAAGTTTCCTATTCAATTTTCATCTGTTTTGAGATGGTGAAGAACGATGATTTTGATAAGTGAATGATGGAAAATACTATTCATTTGGAGCTCATATTCTTTGTGTTGTACCTTGTAGGCAATCTTGTCAATGATCTTGTACAAATAATAGGGAATGTTGAGAAGCTTTATCCTGGTGAAATGCACGAGTAACTTGATGTCGTAGCTATATAGCCTAGAATCTTCCCTCGTAATTGAAATACTTCACTATGATTTTCTTCATAGGAGAAAACTTATCAAGTATTTGACCAAAAGGGAAGATTTTCTTAATGCTATCTTTGTATGATACTTTGAGGTTGGGTTGATACGGTGGGCATCCAATTCTGAGTTTTGAACCACTTTTCACCTACATTAGGTATCCTTGTTTGTTCTTTGCAGCTGTGTCTATTGAAATGGTGAATGCCACCATAAAAATGGTGACTTGGTCTTTTTACGGGAGGTTTGTGATGAATATTTTAGTCAAATCTGGATGGCTTTGCACTCTTTGGACCATTTCAAAAAACTCATAACAACCCACATGTTGGAAGCATTTTACTTCTAGTAGTGATGAAATCAACTCCACTAGTTTCGATGGCTCAAACTGTGAAATATATAATTTGTTGTAGGTCTTTCTCTCTTCCTCCATGGTGTTTAGTTTGCTAGAAACCCTAGGGGAGAGGGAAAAGGAAAAGGAATGGGATGATGGGGTTAGGGAGTTGAGATAGGTGTGGAAAATTTTAGGGAAGGGTGTAGGGGATATAGAACCTTAGGGAGGTGGAGGGAGTTAAAATAAAGATAAATGGGCTAGGGAATTTAATAACAAGCGTCTAGTTTATCTTTATAAAAGCGCAATGTAGGGGTAGGGTTTTAGGCAATAGGATTTAGGAGATGAAATTGGGATGGGAATTAGGGTATTAGGGATTGTTTTAGATTTAAAGTAGTGAGGGTAAGGAGACTAGAGTTTGTAGGCTAGTAAAACAATGTACACCATAAAGTGCAGTGCTTTTGAGAAAAGTGCAATGATGGAGGATAAACTATTTCTTGACCATAATCATGAAAGAACTTATGAAAGGTGGGAATTGGAAAATGGCTATACTTATTTGAAACCATGTGGTAAGTAGTAGAGTTGAAGAAACCCTTTGCAATCGCTCTTGACATCTAATACGCAAAACACAACTACACTAGACAAGCGCATCATTCTTCATAAAAGTGCATCGGCTTAAGGAAAAGTGCGGTGTTGCCCCCGGAAATTCAATTTCTTGAAGTAAAAATTTGGTTTTCCTGAATTTGGAAAGTTGGGAGCTCGATGTTGAAGAGTAGAATGGTATCTTTTGTTCCTTTAGGGCCATTTAAACTTGGATTAAAATCATTAAAATATCAAGGACCCATTTTCCTTTTCAAAATTAACCTTTGATTTGCTTTTTTTAACCTTGAAACTTGATTATTTGAACTTTGAAATTTTGGTGGCTTTGGAACATTGAAATTCTTCCTAGAACCTTGAACATTTGTTGGTGAACTTGAGCATTTATGACTACATGGGAACTCTGGTACTTATTACAAATTAAGAACATAATATTACATTTTCCTTTGAAATCAATTTATTGATGAAATTACTTTATTGGCACTCCTAGACTTAGCTGGAATTTATGCATGGAATGATGATTTGATGACCTTGGAACCCTAAAGACCTAATGGATACTCTTGGAAAGAATGGAACCATGATAAAGATGAGCGTAATGATGATGACAACTTTTGAATGATGGTACACTTAGCTGAGAGGTGAAATGAACCATCAATTAGTAAAACTTTGGAAGGGTAAAAACAAACCTAGATTTACATCCGGTGACCAAATTTTTGCATGATGACCTAATGAAATGAAAAAAAATTGACTTAAGGACCCTATTAGAACATGATAAGAGTCCATTTGATCAGTGGTGATAGGATGCCAGAAGACCTAACACTAACATTTCATTTTCAAAAATTCAAGATGTTACGGAAACTAGACGGATAGGGCTAGTTCTGGATTCTCTCATATTTCAAGTTTGACTTCAAGAATGTGCCTAGTAGCTCCAAAGGGCATTGCGCTTTCCATTTTTCTGATATTTTTAATTAAATTTTCAACGTGTAATTTTTGACAAATCATAGTTTGACTTTTGTAAAAGTAAAAATGTAAATGTAAATGGTAAAAATGGTGTTGAATAGGTGTATTATCCTCCATTTATTGCTATGAGGATATGTCTCTAGTGGTTAGGAAAAGGAGGAATTTTTTGTGCAACCTCTAAGAGGTGTAGTTGACTTCAAATAGATGCATGTATTTGACTTTTTTGCTGGAAAATTCGACCTCTAATGGGAGGATTTTGACCTCAGTAGCTATATGTGGCCTTTTTTATTCATTTTCAAGGGTTGGATGTTGGAACATTGGACATTGAGCTAGTGTACTTCATTTTGACAAAGTAACACGATGAATACGAGAGAAAAGTTGCAACTTAAATTTAGGGATTCATGTGGTGAGCTTGTATTTCTATGTTTTTATTTTGTAAGTCATTCCATTTAATGCTTTATTTTTCCATTTCATATCTATTGTTGTCACTCATTGTCTTTCCGGTTTTAAGTAGGATCGTGAATAATACATTCCTGTTTTGATAATATAATGATGTTATATTTATTTTTCTTCTTGAGGAAAAAAATTCATACTCCTATGCTTGTTCCTAATCTCTCTTTTCATCCTACACTACAAAGATAAGTACCAAAGGTTAATTTACGCTTGCCTACCTTGCCCCTTTATTCCGCTGCAATTTTTTCTTTTGTAACAACACCGAGTTTTCAAGCCTAGCTACAAGGTACATTTTCATCCATCACGAAATCCAAATCATAAAACCTAATCTGCATATCTAGCCTAAAATCTCCATGATCCGATCAAATTGGCTAATCTCATCGAAGAGCCCTCTCGACCTAATAGGGCTAGATATTAGGTCAAAGTGGTATGTGGTGCATTTACCTTTAGTCTTCTCGGCCTTTGGAGACCCGGTGGGTGATAGCACACTGCTATTCTCACATAACTCTTAACAAAATTGCGATAATACCCTATTAACTGATCGTCTGTAGTGCTTTATGTAGGCAGGGACTTTCCATTCCTTAATGGCTTTTATTTGCAAGGTTTTCCTTAACACCCTCGTGAGATACGATATGACCGGATATTCCACACCTGTTAGGTGTGGAGCCTGGAGATTATCTTGTTTACTTTTATCCACGACGTGGACCCCCATGCCTTAAAGGGGTGGCAACGTCGCAGATCATTAATCGCTTCGTGGGGGGTCTTGGGGGGGGGGGGGGGGCGATGGTGCTTTCGGAGCCCCCCCCCCTGGCGGTTTTCGGGGTAGCGCCCTCGAAAACTAAAAACGGATGTAAAATTGCCTTGTAAAAGTATAGTAATTTCTAGTCAATGCGGGCCATTCATTAGGCAAATGATCGACGGTAGAAGTTATGTTTAGATTAGGGTTTTTCCCTAGAAGGAAACCCCTCGCTTTTATGAGGGCATTGTGACGTGCGGGCGTGCATTGTATGTGTATTCTCGGAGCGAGAAACGGAGAGAGAGCGTGAGAAGAGCAGGAGGATATACTATTGTGAGATCTCTTCCTTAGGTTTTGTCCTCCTTCATTTTTTTGGTGGATAATAGAAAGAAAGAATTTGAGTTTGTTCGAGGTGGACGTAGCTTCTGCTTGGGTGAACCACGTATATCTGTGTCTCTCTAGTTTTATGTGTTTTGTGTGCTTTATTTTCCACATATTTATGTGTTTGCATTTAACTCCATAATATATAATTTTCTAACACCACCTCTTGTGCTCCAAAAGAAATATTTGGGTTTTACATATAATTGTTTCTCCTTTAATAGTTTGAGCACCCTGTCAACATGTTGAACATGATCCTTCCAAGACTGTTGTAGATTAGTATATCATTAAAAAATACTAACACAAATTTTCTAAGGGTTTGAAAATAGATTCATCAACCCAACCATGAAATGTATAAGGTGCATTTGTAAGGCCAAAAGGCATGAACAAAAATTCATAATGACCCTCATGAGTTCGAAATATTGTTTTCGAATGTCTTCGGTCTTCATTCTAATTTGATGATATCACGAACGGAGATCCAACTTGGTGAAATACATTTCTCCATGTAATTCATCAATGCGGGAATAGGAAGTGCATCTTTAATAGTGAGCTTATTGATCCCTATAATCTAGACACATGCACCATGATGCATCTTCTTGTGCTGATACTCTTTGGAGCCAAAAAATAACTTTGACTAGTTGAATTATACCAACCCCTCTAGAATTTTGCCATCATGTACATTCATTTTAGCTATTTTGGACATAAGGATATGTAAGGCACGATGTTTGGAGGAACACTTCTTGGAATCCAGAATGAATAGCATGATCATGGTCACAAATGATTAGGATTCCTTTGGGATTTTTCAACGACTTAGGAATGATTGTCCAAGATGTTTGGAAGATATAAAGATATATTATTTTGATCATTTAAGAACTTCTAGTAGTATAATTGTGCAATGGCTTCAGTTGTTCTTTCTTAGAATTTTTGTCATGAAATTAAGGCTTAATATATTTCTCGACTTCTGTGATGCCCTATAATTAAACTTCCTTCCTTCGAAAAAAATTCGAGAAAAGTTCTTGAAAATTAAAAGCTACGATCCCCTTAAAGATTGTAACCATTGTACTCCTAGTCAAACATCAACACCGTCCATTGGAATGGAAAGAATTGGACTATTCAATACATATTCCCCCATGGTTAGCTTGATATTATACCACTTTTTCCGGAGCAATTTATAGTTCCTCCATTTTCCACCATCACTTGACACTCGGGTGCTAGGTATAGGAAGAAATTCAATTCCTTGGCTACCTTACAATGAATAAAATTATGGGTACTACTCGAATCAATAAGAAATATTACATTTTTCTTCTTGATATGTCATCTATCTTGAGTTTGAGGAGTGGTAATTCCTACCAATGCATTAAAGGATATGGTTAGATTCATTTATTCTTCCTCTACGATTGGTTCTAGTGTATATCCTCTTATTTTGAGTTTGTTATTCCTCTTCTTCCCTTTATCTTCACAATCTATGTAAAATAATTTCTTCTCGGCCCTTATGACCTTTAATGTATTTTCTATTGAACTATAATAAAACCCTTTTCTCTTTTTTCTTCAATTTTTTTGGTGTCAACATGTACTTTGTGGGAAATCAGGAGTAGAAACACTTCCATCTTTATATTTGGAAATTAGTGAAGCTGTGTCGTATAATTTTGCTTTGATTTTTCTTGCCAACTGGAATGCCTTCTCCAATGTATCGGGTTTCCCAAGGTGAGCCTCAATTTGGATGTTATCCTTTCGAGTCTATAAAGACATCAATCCTATGTTCCTGCGGAATATTGTTACCTTTTGTTTGATATTTATCGGTTGGCTAAGAAATGTGTGTTTCTCTTTTTATCTTCATAATGTGCTATCATTTCCTCTAGTAAAAATTGACCAAGTGACCAACGGTTTTAACGAAAACAATGCCATTGATACCATACAAATTGATTTTGTTCTAAATATAAACTTATGTCATGTACCTTTTATGTGTTTTGTGTATTATGGAGCTCAAAGTATTGCTCCATTTGTAGTATCCAAGTTATCAAATCCTTGCCATCAAACTTCCTCATATCTATATTTGGAATATGGTGGGTCTTAAATCCAACATTAGATTCTATGAATTCGTGATTAATATTTCTTTTTTTTCTCATCTTCATTCCTCTCCTACTTTTCTTTCGATAGAAAGTTTTTCTTGTAGCAACACTTGACATTTCCTTCAAACATTCCGGGTCTTTCTTCAAATCGTTCATGTTTCCTTCTATATCATCCATCTTAGCTTCCATGCCATCCATTTTAGTTTCCATGCCATCCATCTTAGCTTCCACGCTATCCATATTAGATTCCATGCCATTAATTCCCAAACCATCTATCTATTCAGCACCTTTTTTCTTTAAACCAACCATCTTAGCTTCTGACTTTTATTCAAACCATCCATCTTAGCTTCCATTTCATTTTTTGTTAGTTTTTGCGAGAGCGAGAATTTGTTACTTGTTCTTGTAATTTTTATATATCATGTTGAACTTATTCCTTTTCATGAGTCATAGTAGAGCCTTACGAGGGCTTAATGGGTGTTGAATTCTTTTTAGGGGCCATTTTAGAATCTAATACTAATATTTGTGCTTCAATTTCCCTTGGAATCCCTTCAAACGATTTTCAAACAAGACTTGTGAAATTTTAAAAACAAATACATGCCTTTTTCTTGATTTTGAGGAGCTTGATATTGAATCTAATGTATCTCTATGATTTCGGATCCCAGTATTTTATCTTCGATCCTTTATTAGCCCTGCGAATATTCTTTCCAATGCCACGGGTCGACCTGGTTTGGATTATTCAAGACAATGTTATGCCCAATCTCCCACAATGACTAATTATGTACTAGTTCGGTAGAGTGAACTTGTACGACATGCCACGTGTCACGATTCCTCCTTTGACTCTTAATTAATACACGAAACTAAATTCTTTTTACTTTTGACGATTTTTACGAAATTCCAATCGTGCTTAGAGAGAGTTGTGGCCGATTTTCCCAAGGTCACCTCTTTTAGATGAAATTTGGGAGCACAGAAAAAACCCTAACTTCCCGAGATCATATCCTCGAAAATATTGCAAACCAAGATTTGAAATTTTTACAAAAATTTCCTCGGATTTCTTTGCAAATGGACTCTTTTTAGCATACGAACTTTTGTAGAAAAACATTTATAGCAAAATTCAACGATGACCTATTTGAACGACGAAATGGTAGAATCGAAAGCTGCGATACCAAATGTTATGAAACCAGCTCCAAAAATAGAATAAAAGAGAAGTCATGCTATAAATTAAGCTACTTCGAGGGGGCAACCTCATTTACATCACATAAATGAAAAATTCTTGGATGACAAATGACAAAACCTCCTTTCTATATATAGGATTCCATGGGGTCACAATATAATTATAGCCGACTTAACAAGAATAATGTAAGGGAACAATAACAACAGTGGGATATTATGGGGCACAATAATAACAATATAGGGACTACATGGGTACAACAATAAGTGGGCTACACTAACAAAAATAAGAGACTACACTAGTAATATAGGGCCTAACACCATGCATATAACTTCCTAGGAATTAATTAAGGGAATTTTGAGGTCTAAAATGGGCCTCCTAAGGAAATAATAAAATAATAGCTAAAAAAATAAAATAATATTTATGAATTTTAAATTCACTTCTTGCCTACAATCCATGCTAACCATAGTTAAATTCAATTCAAAAGTTGTACCAAAATAAAATTAATAAAAAAATTGTATTGATGTGACTATAAATAAGAATGAGTTTTTCAAGAAAAAATCATTATCATTTGAACAACTAATGCATTTGTCCTTTGTACTTAAATAACTTAAAATATAAATTTATAAATTCTTAATTATTATATGATATTAATTAAAATTTATATTATTTAAATTATATAATAACATATAATTAATATACTATATAAATATAATATAATAAATGTATAGGGATATGCATTGTTTCTTTCAAAAAATATGAAATTACAATAATACATTTTTATTAAAAAAATGTGAAATGACATTTATTATGAGTACTTTACTTTGACTTTAAAAGTACTTAGGCATTACCATGGTTAACCATGAGTTTTTATCCACCATTGAGAATGTGACAAGTAAGTACATTTAATTCAATCGATGCCACCTCAACCATTGGGATGATGTCAGCCCCTAAAATGTGATTGGTTCTCATAAAGTGAATTTTGATTGTACATTTTCCTTAGGAGGCCCATTTTAGACCTCGAAATTCCCCTAATAGGCTAGCAAAAAGGCACACTCTAAGGGGGCTATTTAGAAACTTGAATCTCAAATACAAGAAAGGAAGTTTGTTGAAGCAGAAAATGAGCTTTGGAAATGACATCAAATCACTTAATGGTCATTCTATACATTCTTCCTGAGAAGGAATTAATGGCAATACAATCCATATTGCCAAACGTTTCTTCTTAAGCACATCCCAAAAACAATTGTACAAAATTTTGAACATAAATGTGAAAGCCAACCCATGATGAGAGGTAAGCGCGAAGGAAGATTCAAAGACAATATTTATAATATTTCCAAATGTTTTTTATTGGAGAATCAGCTGTAATCTGGTCACATTACCAAACATTTCCAATGTATCCTCGGCCAAGAAAACTTTAAAGTTGAATAATTTGGAACATGAATCGAGGATGCCAAGAAAGGATGGAAGGTGAAATGGAAAAGGTGGATTTGAGGACTTCATTTAAATTCTTGAAGATGATTTCATATGAAGAAGTCAATGAAAGTGGTGAATTTCCAATGGAATTGAATGACACGTTCCCTCGAAATAGAAAAACATGGAGACTAGAAATAGAATTTGTTGAACAAATAGATGAAGCACATTAAACTCGAAGGAACTTGCAATTATAAATTGGGAGACAAGGTATTTTGGAGCTTAAGTCTCAAAGACGAGCAAAGGATATTCCAGCACAGAAACAAAAAAATATTGTTTAATGAGGATATTAAATTGCATAATATCTCTTCCATACATTCACTATATGAGAGTATTAATGGCCATTCAAGTCGTATCACCAATTGTTTCTTTTGACATTCACAGAAAAAATTAAGTGAGATATTGTGGTCTTGCCAAAACAAAAACCATATAATTGGTATTAATGGCCATTGAATTCATATCACCAAATGTTTCTTACGAGCCTGTCTGTGGAAAAATCAAAATGAATGTTATTGTGGTCCTAGCAAAGAAACCATATAGTTAGTTGTTTCCTGTAAAAAATAGGAACCATAAATGAGCTTAGAAACACATCGAAAAAGGGAGGTGATAAAAATCTGAAAAATTACAAGAATTTTTTTTAAACTACTTGAGATGGAATAATTAGCACAGGAAATGCACATTGTTTTCTTGGGCTTAGTGATTCAAGACTTCCACAAATTTTTATTGAAATTTTTGATTCAAAGCAATTTCAAGTAAATGGGGATGCCTTACCTTCTTGTTTAATGAAACATGAGAGGCGGGGAGTGAGATGGGATGGTTTTCGTTAGCTAGGGAAACACTAGATGCTTGTTCTATTAGGCTAGGATGTTTTATAGTTTCCTCCACAGGGGTTAAGCATGCACTTCAATTAACAAGGTCGAGAATTTTTTTTATCGAAGTTATGCAACAACCATATGTAGTAATGACTCTACTATGAATGTTGTTGCCACATCACCCTCTATTCTAAATAGAAGGTTATTATTACATGTAGTATGCACGAAACTTGACTAAATGGAGTAATTGGGAGGGGAATAAGTTCATGTGAAATTTTTATCCTTCTCCCTCATTCATAACGTTACTTATAATAAAATAGAAAAAATTATTGTTCGGGAGAGAGGAGTGAAATTCATGAACTCAAATGTTGTGAAGGATAGGACTTGGCTATGCTCCAATAACTATGTGTTGTCACTTTCAAAATTTCAGAGTACTTGCCTTTGAGAGTGGTATGGAGGTTTTTTAACTTTCTAAGGTTAGTTTGTTTCTAAAAGTTGCAAAGGTTTTCATTTATACCCTTTGTTTACATACAATTTTTGTTGAATTCCTTGCATATTATTTTTTGGAAAAACATGAGCACAATCACGGTTTTGTTTTTATGGCATGGAAATGCAAATCACAATCACGAGTCGGTCGTTTTAATTTACGATACCGAGTTCCAATATTTTTATTTAGCAACAGAAAAAATAGATTCCTTTGAAGACATTATGAAGCTGTTTTATTGGGTTAAAGTTTCTAACAACCCAATTCTATATTCCATCACAAGTCTCAACCCTCTTGAGCTCATCGAGTTCCTCAGAAACGGGGGAAAAAATTTGTAACTATTTTCTTCCTCAAGTGATTGCTAGTGAGTTCTTTGTAGAGTACGGAGCGGCGAAATCTGAACGAGAGGTAGGAAATAGAGAATAAAATTCACAAACGGAGAACATAATACGGGAGACAAGACTAAATACACGAAGCTTGGAGAATAACTTCACACAAAATTCTATTACGGTAGGGAGCCTTTCCTTGGCTTGTCGGCTCGATCGAGCGAGAGGTAGGAAATACTAATTTATAGATCAAGGAGGAAGGTATATAATTTCCTAATCCTCCATGTGGATTACATGGATGCCTGAGAAAATTAATGTAGTGGTTGTTAGTCAGCTTTGAGTGGGTGCGTGGCGTGTTAGGTTCGGCGTCGATGTACGTTAGAGAGTCGGTGGGCGTTGACCTTCTTAATATGGCTTCACGTTTAACATTCTCCCACTTGAATCCAAATGAAGAATCTTGAATCAAGTTACACTAAAGTCCCACCATGCCTATGCATAACTCATGTTTAGTTCTTAGCGAATCTTAGTGATGCAGGTAGAATTCATGATACCCTTAACCAAGACCTTTTACTTCGGTTGATGTATTAGAATTTAATTTAATTAAAGCGTTAATGAACATATGCATGTTGTAAATAAGAGGAACATAACGAGCATGTGTGACATAGGTTTGCATTGATAATGGAGTTCGTCCGGGAGGACTACATCTCGAGCCTCGGTGTCAAGATGGTGTAGGCTAGTGTATTAAGTGTTGTAAGGAGTGAAAATGTACATGGATGGTGTTTTCTCCTATATCTAATACGGAAAATTCCCTCACACGGGAGTGGCTAGACCTCTCCACGAGATATTTCCACTACCAAAACTCTCATTCACAAAAGGACTCCTATCAATATGACAATAACTCACACATAATATTCTTTGAGTATCCACCAACATGGAAACGAAGGGATCTCAAACAAGATACATGTGACAATGAGTATCCAGCCAACATGGCATCAAAGGGATCCCAAAAATAATACAAATCCATGATATTAAGTATATCTCACATTGTAATGTTCCCAGAATTTTAGCTTCAAGCTAAAAGGAACATTATAGTTAACATTCTCACTAGGTAGATGAATAAAATGGGTAGGAGGCCCATTAGCCTCTTTAGAAGGGAAAATAACATTCGGCATGTGAAAAGGGGAGAATAAGAAGTTGGATTGAGCACCTACGGGTGTGAACATGATTGTATGATGTTGCTTCGAGTCATATTTGACGAAGTCCACATGCCTTTGTCCTAGATACATTGTATCTCCATGATGGGCTTCACCACGGTTTTAATGGAGGACAACTTGCATGGAAACTAGGTGGCACCTTATGGAGGGGAACCATTGTGGAAGGGAGCACTTTCTATATATGGAGAGGAGGGTAGCCATTGTTATTCATGCTTGGATTATTATTTTCTTTGGGTATTAAGACTTTGCTTCTTCTTGTTGTTTATTAGGGTTACAATCTTGTTTAGCACAAGTGTGTTCTTGGTCGGGAATCCCTACCTCATCCTTAGGGAAGGAGAGGTTCTTTGAGCCTAAATTTCCTCATTTCGAAATTTTGGCCAAGCTACCTCCTTAAGCTACGGCTTACGATGCTCTGTTTAGAGCGGGTTGTGTTGCGAGGAGTGCGGCAAAGGAGGATCTCTTTGAGTCATTTTAGGCTTGTTTTTCGGTGGAGAGCTTGTCTATCCATTGGAGGATCGGCAAGAAGGACTCCTGGGCATATTTCTACATCTTTAGCATCGGACGACCATATGCTATCCCTCACGGCGTAGTCACCATCCTAAACTACGTTATTTTTGGAGACATTTGCGGGAGGGTTCACATTGAAAACTCATCGGGAGGGTCTATTTACGAGTAGAGGGATCGGGCTTCCTAATTAGAGATATCATTGGAGGAGGACATCGGAATTTCGAGATCTGTCATAGCCTCATTTCATATCAAATTCAGTTTGCGATTAGCACATTAACCCCGGGAGTTGTTTGTGCATTGTATTCACCAGGCGTTTTCTAGAAATCCTTTCGAGTTGGCTAGAAATCCTTGTATTGGAACCCATATATTCATTATTGAGGAATCTTTTTGTTCTATTAGCCATATTTCATATATACATATACGGCAATAGAAACACTAATATAGACTACTGTCCTTTCTTTCTCCTTCCGGCATTTTATATAGTTGTATCATCTCATGTATCTATTGTTTTGATCCTTTGGATACTTGTTCTTATGGCTTGAGTGGCTTGTCCCTCATGATATTTTGTACATTGTTCTTGATCCATTAATAAAATGATGGCTATATATTGATCCCTCTCATGTCATTGATCATAATTTTTGTGTTTACAATATTGTGTTCATGTATTGTTGTAGCTCCACATTTGGAATATCTTAAGATATTCCCGATAGTGTAAATTCCTATTTTGGGATATTACGGTGGTATCGAAGCATAATCTTGGCTCGGCTGTGCATCCAAGACATTATTCCATTAGGAGGAGAAGTTTCTCACGAGAAAAAGAGAATTGTATAGAAGAAACAAAGGCATGACTCAGTATTTGGAGGAATGAAGGAAAGAGGATATACACCTTCTTTCCAAGCTATGAAGAATATCAAAGAAGATCTCAAGGAGATGAAAGGGAGAAGAGTGTAGAAGATTTAGGAGAGGGTTTGAAGCAATCCCTAGATATTCACATGATGGGTGTGAGCATTCAGCCACACATGCATATCCATATTATGATCTATCGCCCACATTTCTTGCCAAAGGATGAGGAAGGAGATACACCAAGGAGGACTGAGTGATATCTTAGAGGGTATGAATCCTCGTCATGGATATTCAAGGAAGGTTGGACTTCCAAGGGTTTTGAAAACTCAAGGAGGCAAGATCCAATAGCCACAAAGAAGCAAGAAGTACCGAATCTTCCTATCTCACTTTGATGGATTATCAGAGTGCACGAGCCAAAGCTTGGGTAGAAGAGCTAGATTCATATTTTCAGCTACACCAAGTTTCGAAGAAGGAGGCCATCAAGTAAACGTCTTCGCACCTCAAAAATTATGGCCCATGATTGGTGGTTTGATAATTCTACTTCAATTTTTCATGAAAATGTAAAAATTTCTGTGGATTCACCGAGGAATTGGTGAGAAGATTTGATAAACATTGTGAACCATCATTTGTTAAAAACAAAAACTCAAACACTTTGCATGAGTTAGAGAGACCTATTAAACCAAATCTACTCCATATTTTTAAAAGGGGATAAAAACATGCATGATAGTTTCCAAGGGCAACATCCCCACTTCTTGAAGAGCCCTCTTAAATTTGTGAAGACATGGAGTCTTCTCCTTGAAGATGACCAAGATCAGGGGTCACTCATTGAGGATGGGCATTCTCATATATGGAAGAAGAGGAGAAGGATCGGCATCGAGGATGATGAGCATTCACCCTTATGTTTATTTCGGGAGAGGTTTCTACACATAAGGAGGGGTCTACACTACCTGATGAAGAGAGGGACAACTCGGTCCACTCATATATATAGTCCACTTTGGATTTTGATGTCTCACTACATGGAGGCCATTCCACCTGAGGCCACTATATGTAGGATTGATGAGAGACATTTTGTCTTTGGGTTCACCACTCTTGGATTTTTGGAGAGGTGAAGAGTTTGGAGGAAGACTTTGGCATGGGGGATGTCAAAGTAGCGAGCGGCAGCATGAGGAGAGCTTCACATACCCAGTTACCAGCTTGTCTCTTGGGAGGAATGATCCATATTGGAGATCTCAACTCTTGTTGGTGCAGCAAAGAAACGATGAAGGAGGCATCCTAGAGCATCATTCACAGTCCTAGTTGGAAAGTGATCACCTAAACTAGGAGGGGCCCTGTAGTGATTTTGTCGCAAAGTCTATTTTTAGACTATGTCTATTTTTAGACATGTCGATCATGATATATGAGTTGTGGGATGCTATTTGTGGATGGTTGGTCAAGTTGGAAAAATAGATGGACTTCTATTTTTAGACATATTGGGGCGGAATCTATTTTTAGGTGCCGGTCTAAAAATAGATATGTAGAATATTATTAGCTCTTAATAATATTTGGACTCTAAACATTATCTTATTCTCTTGGAGCACTTAAGTTAAGTGCACGGATGTGGCACGAGGAGCTAAAAGAATGAATTACGCTATTCCTAAGGGTTAATTGGAGCTATTGCATGGATACTTCGATTTTAGAAATCATGTGAGAGAGTTTGGTGGAGTTGATTGAGAGTTAATGGAGTTGTGTTGGGTTTAATAATCTAAACATAGTTGAGCTAGTTGTATCTAAGTCTAAGCCCTGATTGATACACTAGTGAGAGTGGTGTGAATTAATTAATAATTGGTGCTAATTATAACTATTAATCAACTAAGGAATACATCGGTTAACGATTGCATGGACAATTTCGGTGGAGACCGGTCGAGAGATAGGTGAAAAGAGCGATTGTGACTATCAGTTGTGACTATAGTGATGCATGTTTTGCATCCAACACTCGGTAGAGATGCCTTTAAAAAGGCTAGCAGTGAGAAAGGTTGGGGTAATTCAAACTCATCGAGAGCTGTTCTTCCCCGTAAGGGTTACGCAATAGAGAAGCGAGGGCTATCAAGTGGCGAGATTGGAGCATGTGTTTTGCTAGATATAGCTTGATTAGTGTGTAGCAATTGGAGGTGTCTTGAGAACTTGTGAGGAGCTTTGTATGATGATTGTTACATGATCTCTATGACATCTAT
This sequence comes from Pinus albicaulis, assembly GCA_034641835.2. NCBI lineage: Eukaryota > Viridiplantae > Streptophyta > Pinopsida > Pinales > Pinaceae > Pinus > Pinus albicaulis. The sequence continues at coordinate 1,424,640,723 of CM076575.1, read as the reverse complement.
AATATATAGATAGTTGGAGTTTTCATCTTTAAGCTTTCCCATTATCTTTGTGTTCATATGTGTGAATTTTTTATGGTTTTAATGTGTGCATGCAATTGATTTTATTTACGCATATAATGATCAATGGTAGAAGAGATTATGTATTGTGCATGAAGATAAAATAGTGTGTGATCGGGGAGAATCTCGGTGGATAACATATGGAGTTATTCAAATTTCTACAACTCTTGGTAGAGTACTCCAAGGATCTAGGTGCCTATATGATTCTTGATGACTCGGATAGAAATGATGAGTATATGGTGGATGATGTGGTCATCTATTCTTATGGCGAGTATTCTTGGCTAGCGCTTCTAAGCTCGGGAGAAGTTGCTTCATGCGGCACACGAGGGACTTCCTTTCTATGCATTGTGATGCATATCTTTCTTTGGAAAAGGAGTTCACTTGGGAGAGAATCTATCATGACATATTTTATGGAGAGATTCTGCTTTGGATGGTGATAGAGGAGAGGTCAAGCCTTCTCTTTGGAGAGTGAGGAAAATTTCCAATTGAGCCATTTTAGCTCAAGGTCTCAAGTACATAACGGATAATGTACAATTTCACTTTATATTATGTACCTCTTTTCTTTGTATGGCTGACATGTTGTAACAAGGAGGATTATCCCTTCTTGCATATTAGATGTTGATGTACTTAGAGTGACTTGTGGCTTTATGATTGGCTATTTTGTTGGTGGTTTGTGGGGGAAGCCACATGATTTTTGGTGTGCACCTTTGACACCACATTGTACTATCATTTTTTTTTATCTTATAGAATGATTGTGGCAGCAAACAAGTGGTTGGGAAAGCACTTGTTGTTATTTTTTTTGAAATGAGGCATGGGATGCCTTGCGCGGGTTCCATGTGTGGAACTTGTTGATCCACTTTATGGTTGTCATATGACAACTTGTTTCCCAATTGTTTTTGCTCCCATGTATTGCTAACATTTTAATTTTCATGAGAAGATTTGTTTGGAGAGTGGGCTATGAGTTGTAGATGCTCATTGGGAGTTGATCCCCCTACTTTTTACATGTTTTTTGTTGCGGGGAGGGCAGTGGGCAAACCATGATTGCCACATCAACATCTCTTGTCTTCTTGTGGGAGAAGCCATTTGAAGAACCTAAGTTCTTGTAGGAGGCACTTTATGGCTGAATTGTTTGATGGGGTATCTTGGGCCATTTTGGAGGCCATGACATTTCAGCCCAATATCGGCAACCCCCCTATACTTACCACAAATGGAGAGAGAAAATAATGGGATGGGAAAATATAAACTCTCCATTATTTGATACATTGCATAAAACCGGGGTTGAGGATTTCTTTGATGAGCTACCTAGAATGGCTCATTTCATTTGGATGATAGCATGGGTGAGGAAGTCACTTATTGGGAATAATATTCCCCATGTTGATCATCACTCCTACCTTGCGGAGGCCATAGGACGGCCAGATTTTTCCACTTACACCTTCCACCTTTTCATGATGAGAGCCATTTGGTTATGCATCTTTGGGAGGAGACCTTGGAGGGAAAATTTGCGCGGACTATCTTAATTTGTGTTGGGGACTATTGATGAGGAGGCCACAAAAGGATAAGGGGAGGAATTTTTCTCTCCTGTCCCCAGGTTAGCAAGGGACAAGAAACATTTTGGAGAGGGGAGGGCCGTAATGTTCCCAAATTTTAGCCTCAAGCTAAAAGAACATTATAGTTAACATTCTCACTAGGTAGATGAATAAAATGGGTAGGGAGGCCCATTAACCTCTTTAGAGAAGGAAAATAACATTCCTCATGTGAAAAGGGAAGAATAAAGCGAGTGGATTGAGCACCTACGAGTGTGAACATGATTTTATGATGTTGATTCGGTCATATTTGACCAAGTCCACATGCCTTGTCTAGATACATTGTATCTCCATGATGGAGGATTTGCCACCGATTTAATGGAGGACAACTTGCATGATGAGTGGCACATATGGAGGAGACCATTGTGGAGAGGAGCACTTGCTATATATGGAGAGGAGGGTAGCCATTGTTATTCATGCTTGGATTATTATTTTCTTTGGTCTATTAAGACTTTGCTTCTTCTTGCTATTTATCGGGGTTACGGTCTTTGTTTAGCACAAGGGTGTTCTGGTCGGGAATCCATACCTCATCCTCGGGAAGGAGAGGTTCTTTTTTGAGCTACATTTCCTCATTTCAGAATTTTTTCCAAGCTACCTCCTTCGGCTACAACGTAGTATACGTTTAGAGCGGGTTGTGTTGCGGGTGCAACGAAAGGATCTCTTTGAGTCATTTATGGGCTTGCTTTTCGATTAGAGCTTGTCTATCCATTAGAGGATCGAAAGAAGGACTCTGGGCATATTTCTACATCTTTAGCATCAGGCCAACCATATGCTATCCCTCATAGCGTAGTCACCATCTTCGGCTGCGTTATTTTTGGAGACATTTGTTGGGAGGGTTCATTGAGCTCATCGGGAGGGCCTATTTTACGAGTAGAGGGATCAACCTTCTAGTCATAGATACCATTGGAGGAGGACATGGAAAGCGTAATTTCAGATCTATCATAGCCTCATTTCATATCGAATCCGGTTGCGGTGGCACATTAACCCCGGGGGTTATTTGTCACATTGTATGTTTTCCGACATTTCTAGCAATCCTTCCCCGTAGGGTTGGCTAGAAATCTTGTATTGGAGCCCATATCTTCATTGTTGGGCATTTATTTTGTTTCTATCAGCCATATTTCATGTATATACATCTACCATGACTTAACTACACTAATATAGACTACAGGTCAACTGCTCTTGAAGCATTCTATATAGTTGCGGCATCTCATGTATCAATTGTTTTGATCCTTAGAGACTTGTTCTTATGGCTTGAGTGGCTTGTACCTCATGATATTTTGTACATTGTTACCGATCCATTAATAAAATGATGGTTGTATATTGATCCCTCTATTGTCATGATCATAATTTTTGTGTTTACAATATTGAGTTCATGTATTGATGTAGCTCCACATTTAGAATATCTTAAGATATTCCCAATAGTGTAGAAAATCCCTATTTTTTGGGATATTACACACATCAAGAATAAAAGTCCACCTCGATCATCAATGGGGATACGTAAAGCACAATGCATCTCGGAGACAAATAAGTACATGAAATCGATGCATCACTTATACCTGTCTAAAGATGACTTAAGAATGAGTTGCTCTTGTTGGATGCGAAATCACCATAAATATTGTGGCATCGAAGGGTGTGAAATCATTTGTACTCACTTACTAAATGATGACACTGCAACTTCACTTCAAAAAGTGGGCACAGAAAAATATAAAGCTCGAGATAAGAAATACGAATACACCATCGAGATTCGTGTGTTGAATAGTGAAAAATCAGCCCCATCGAGTGCAATTCGACAAAGTGAAAATACGGGGCAAAAAGATCTTTAGATTCCCCCTAGATTCTCAAAGATGCTTCTTCACGGGTGTTGCGCGTCGCAACTCAAAGGTGAATATGACCTGCGTCATTGCATTCCCTACGAAAAACCATGAAAAATGACATAAACTTGACTATATTCTGACATGGAGAAAAATTACCTCCCCAGAAAAAATTTCAAAGATCATGGTTCTACTCCTGATTTACGGGCTTGCTCATGGTTCCACTTGTAATTAAAAAATTGAGCGTATGTCGACTGTGTGCACACTTTCGCTACCTTGCCTAGGTGCACTTGTGAAATGATTGATTTTATATTGAAAGATAGGCGGAATTTACAAAGTTTGTCGTTGGCTAAGTTGGGGTTGGATCCACTATTGGGGGAGGATCGGGTGGTAAAATCCCCCCCCCCTTTATAACTCAAAATTTTGTTGAATTAAGCAATGGCACTCTTTTTAAACTCATCGTAACTCCATTTAATACCAAGTATGCGGGTCGGGCCTGCTGGGCGGCCGCCCCGCCATGTCCCGTCGGCTTGGGTCGCGGTGGCTAAGGTGGGTGGGTTGGGGCCACGGGGAGTCCTGAGTCAGTTGGCCCCACCCATATGTGTTGTTGTCGTATAGGTGGTGGCTCTGGGGTGGCGAGTTTGACCACACACTTCCCCTCAAATCTTGTTGTTAACGCTTTTTGGGTGGTGTCATGGGGTTTAGCGGGTGTCCCGCGACTGTAGGCCTACAATAATTTTTATAATATAATATTTGGTGGGGTGGTGGGGGTGGTGACGCCACCTCTGCTTTTTTAATATTTTTTTGTTTAAATATTAACAACAGAGCATTTCGAAAATTTTCAAATTTGACCGTAGGGGTCAAATTAAAGAGGCCACAAATTTGCTAGAATCTAGTTGGAGTTGGTCGGGAAATCGATGGCTAGGAAAAGGTCGAAGTTGTGCCTTCTTTAACACCTTGACCATCCAAGTCAACCCAAAAATTTGAGCGCTCTTCTTGAGCTCTCTTTGTTTGATGAAGCTGGTCACATCATTGCGATCAAGACGACAAGATCTACAACACGAACCTAGTTGATAGCAATGCGAACACTTTGATTTTTGAGCTTCCTCAACCCTCTTTGTCTAATGTGCATCTCTAGAGCCACTGTGGATCAATCCTCCCCACTAAGGAGCTTTTTTTCCTCGAAAATCATTAACAAGAATACGCAAGCATTGTGTACTATGTACGCACCACAATCATCTGAGAAAGGTCACCCTTCCATCTCCTTCACCTTTGTTCTTCGGAGCCTTAAGCAATGAAATGACACCTACACCTTAAACTTTTAGTAGTACAATCCCTTTGCAAATTACATGCTCAAATTATGACCAATCTATGACCCAATCATTCCATACTTTCCATGATTTTATAACATGTACTGCGGCGGGTCAAGCTTACATCAAATGAAATCACACCTAGCTATCATTACAAGAACAACAACAATGTCATCATTTCAGGTGATGGAAAACACCTCATCGCTTTTACACATGAAATAAATTCATCACACGACTCATAAAACAAGGCCAAAATATCATGGTTGATGAACAAGTGATGGAAAGCACACATTATCACTTTTACAGGTACTTAACATGAAACAAATGGTTTTAAAATAAGGCCATGACAAGCTAACATATCTAGAAAAACATTGTCTGAAACCCCTCTTTAGCAAAGTGAATGGGCCATTTTTGTGGGGAGTTGATTTTTGATCGGCTCTTTCGGCGGTTCATGCACGGGCACTTTGTCTTTAAGGCGTTTCTCTTGATGGAGTCTCCAACACGTGGCTTTTGATGGCCACTTTGGTCGCAATGGGTGAAAAAGGTCTTTTTCCTCCCAGGCACCTTAACGATTTATTTCCCTGTTTGTAGAAGACTTTCCATGCCTCATCCTCCTTTGTGTTGCCCATCCTTTTCAGAGCGCAGAAAACACACATGGCTATGTAAACCAAAAATACATGTTTCGATGCCATGATTTACGACCATGGTTTAATCAACATTCTTGTAATAAAAGTTACTATGAATAACGAGATTTATTATACCTTCTCACAGTGGTCTACGGTGCAATCATGGTGATGGGAGCTTGCCTAAGCTACCGAAACATGCACTACCATGGAATGGTGGTGAAGTGTTCCCATTATTCCTCTTCCTTGGTGAGTTCGAGGAAATGTATGTTTCTTTGATGTCCTTCAAACGGCCTCTTCTCACAATGTGTATCCCAAACTGCATAGCGGGTTCCTACCACGACCTCCAATAGTTGGGTTATGCCTTGGCCACGAGTGCCAAGTCCTCCTCCTTTGTACCCCATCTTGGTGAGGAGTCTCATGTTGGTTCTGTAATGGGTATCTCCACACTTCCAATAGAAATGATATCGAGGTGAAGGTAAAGCTGAAGAGAAATCAACAATGTTTACCTCGAGTTTGTCGATTTTGACATAGGTGAAGAAGGCTTCTCTAAGCCTTCCTTGCGCTTCACTTCCTCGAGGCCTCTTGTCGTGGCTTGTATTTGAAGCTTCAATCGCTGCTTATCCTCCTTCTCTTCCCATAGGATTGCCTTAAATGCATCATGATCTACTTGAAGAATTTCGTTTGTAGCACCTCAATTCTTCCAACACCTACGTTGTGGCTTGCAAGCGGAAAGGCGCAATCGATGTTTTCTCCTTATCTTCACAATAGGAGCTCCTTCAATGCATCATCGTCTGAATAACTTTCATTGTTGCGCTTCAATTTTTCCAACGCCTCTATCATGGCTTGCAATGATTACAATCGATGTTTTCCTCCTTCTCTTCCTATAGGAGTGTCTTCAATTTGGCATTCTTTCTTGTTTTTCATAAGCCTCATACAACATGTCCTCTTTCTCAAACACCACGAGCATGGTCTTGTACATGTCCTTGAAATTATCCATGGCTCAACTCGGTAAACATTCAATAGTTCCTGCAATCAATTATGAAGACACCTTTCTGATGTACTTGATCGATAAATTATTGATACCCTTAACCAAAGACCTTTTACTTAATGTTGATGTGTTAGAATTGCATTTAATAAAAGCATTAATGAACTTAAATGAAAATCTACATGTTGTAAAGAAGAGGAAAATAACAAGCATGAGAAACATAGGACATTGATAAGAAGTTCATCCGGGAGGACTACATCTCTGGACTCATTGTCAAGATGGTGTGAGCCTTGCATTAACTATTGTAAGGAGTGAAGATGTACATGGATGGTGTTTTCTCTTTATTAAATGCGAAAAATTCCCTCACGTAAGAGTGGCTGAACATCTCACGAGTTGTTCCCTCTTGAAACTCTCATTCACAAAATGACTCTATCAGTATGACAATAACTCACACATAATGATTATGAGTATCCCCCAACATGGAAAACAAAGGGATCTCAAACAACATACATGTGACAATGAGTATCCTTTTGCCAACATGGCATCGAGGATCTTAAACATAATACAAATCCATGATAGAAAGTACATCTCACATCAAGAATAAAACAAGATCCCACATCAAACATCAACGGACTGTACAACGATGCATCTCGAGAGACAAAAGAAGTAAATTAAATCAATGCATCACTCACTCTCTGCCCAGAAGATGATTGAATAATGAGTTTCTTTGTTGGATCTAAAATCCTCCAATCGTGTGGTGTCGAAAGGTGTGAAATATTTGCTCACTTACTAAATGTTGACACTGCAACTTCCTTTAAAAAGCGGTACCGGCATCATAAAGCTCGGATGGAAATCTGAATATGCCATCGGGTTCGTGACGTCGAATCTTTGCAAAATCATTGTCAATTTTAGATTACGATAAGTGAAAATACGGGGCAAAAAAGAATCATTCAGATGTTGCTCCACGGATGGACTACAAATCCACAACTCAAAGGCGATCTGGCCTACATAGTGCATTCCTTGCGAAAATCCGTGAAAAATGATTGTAAACTTGACTATATTCCGACATGGAGAAAAATTACCTCCCAGAAAATTTCAAGGATTATGGTTCCACTCCTATTTCTGGGCTTGCTCATGGTTCAGCTTGTAATTAAAAAATTATTTGCATCAAGCCCCATCTGTGACAGCTCTACGCTCTACCTTGCCTAGGCGCACTTGAGAAATTATTGGTTTTATATTGAAAGGTAGGTGGACTTTACAGTCATCGTGGCTAGGAGGTGGTTAAGGATCTACAGATGGGGGGAAGTCCGGGTGGTCAAATCCACCCCTCCTTTATAGTTAGAATTTAGTTGATTAAATGGTAGGTACTCTTTTTTTTGAACATTAACTCCATTTAAATACCAAATATGGGAATTGGTACACGTGGGTATTGCTTACCACCTTCCATAAAACCACGCGTGTAAGTGAGTTAAGGTGGGGGTAGGACAGACACGGGGTCCCTTAACAATTAGCCCCACTCAGTATCATGGTATTGTCTCCCGTATACGATGGTGGCTCAGGGTATGAGGTTGACCACCACACTTCAGCCCTTGTTGTTAAATATTGATTTTTTATTTGGTGTGGTGAGGTTCGTGGGGGTCTGACACAATGAGCCCTTTTAATATTTTATAATATATGCATTTGGTGGGGTGGCGAGATGGCCACCACTACTTTTAATATTTTTGTTCTTAGAATATTAACAACTAAAATTTTAAAAATTATTAATTTAAGTCATTAATGTTCTTGGAAATTAAAAGAAGAGAGACTACAAATTTTAATTTAGGCGTTTAAACAGAATGTGAGTGGGCGGAAAAGGTTAGTGTGCTTCTTTAACACACTAGTCATCGTTCCTTCAGTTGCTCCCTTAACTGTCAGGAGCTGGGTTGACAGAACCATTGTGTGATGCAATAGGGCATGAAAGAGGGAATAAATTAGTGGTTCAAAACAATACGAACACTTTGATTTTGAGCTTCCCCGACCCTCTTTATCATCTGTGTGAGTATAGAGCCACTGGATCCTCGTGGCTTTTATCATGGAAACATAGTTCTTGTTGGCACATGGATCTTTCCAAAGATAGTGCCCCTTCCACTCCAACATGTGGGATACGATGGTGCAACAAAGTCAATGACAGGTTTGCAGGTCAGAAATAATGGATTTTCTCAAGTGAATGGCACTGCAGAACTATCTGTCTAACACATACCACATGTCCTACTTTGTTCATGTCTCATACTGGAATCATTGCATCCACCAGGGTCCTTTAAGCCTCATTGAGCTAATATGCCATAATTGTGATGTGGAAAGCTACTATTGTTTGTATCCTTGACACTGAGATACTGTTGCACACTGTAAATGTATTTATAAATATTTTAAATAATTAGGAATTTATTGATAATATCCTCTAGCCATATAATAAAAATATAAGGAAAAATAAAGCATAGATATCATTATGATAAAACATAAGCAATAATGACAATGCCTTAAGATACCTAAAATCCATTCTTGTATGATATTGTTTTCTTTTAGGTTCAGCAAATGAATCATTTACTCACAACTCACACTAATGTACAATCATACAGTCAGTGCATACCATAGCATACATCGCTACCATTTCATGCCATGAATCTTGCTCATTTCTTCGTTCTCCTTACATCATCTTGGACATAACTTCGGCCTCGCTTGAAGTGGTTCAAAAGTGTACCAAGCGGTTTTTAGTATCTTCACTGTTAAGCCACTTAGGACCTGTCTTGATATACTTTTTCTTGTAGCTTCTAACCTTTTGTTTCTGTCTTTATGATCCTCATTCCAATATTTGTTGTGTTGGACCAAATCCTTCATTGCAAATTTGTTGCCCCGTCATTCTTCAACTAATAATTCATATTCTTATCATGCCCTGTAATCATAAGTCATCCACATATCACTATTAATATGAATACTTTTTCTTGATCATACATATTGATATAGACTGTGGTTAAGTTAACTGTTAAAATCGTAACCAACATAGATGAATCCATTCTTGTACCATTGTCCAAGTGCTCATTATGCTGAAGGCTCTTCTTCTTCCGCGACAAGGTCTTGCCTTTTTCTGCCGGAAAGCCTTGGATATCCATATAAATTTATTATCTAATTCTCCATGAAGAAGCGGGTTTACATCTAACTTTTCACATTCTAAGTCTAAGCGATGCTGAAACCAAGAATGATTCTAATGAATGACATTTTGACAACAGTGAAAATTTGATGAAGAAAATACCTTCCTTTTGGAAAATCCTTTCACCACCAACCTTGCTTCCTCAGCTCCTTCTTTTAAGTTTACCTTCATGTAGTCCTGTACACCCATTTGTTAGTAGTCCTTTCTACCTTTAGTACGATTTATCTTACTTTCTCCCAAGTTTTATTTTCCAATAAAGTTCATTTCTTCCTCCATTTCTTTCTTTCATTATTCTTTATTGCTCAAATTTACAAGCCTCTTGACAACAATTAGGCTAACCTTCATCGTCAATGAGATGTAGTATGAAGGAGGATACATGTACACAAAGATTATGAGGCAAATTTATCTGAAACCAGTAGCTATTGATGATTACATTGTCAGTCGTCTCTGTAGGGTTCTGTAAATTCATTCTTCTTGAATTGTTCATCTTTTGTATTTGTCCTTCTTGCTCTTGAATTGCTGCTCATTTCACAGATGGATGGGATGCCTTCATCATTGCTATTAAACACATTAAATAAATTGCTTGAATTCACATACCTACATTCCTATTAAACATTACATTTCCATTAAATATAACTTTGTCTGCTTCTAATAGTACATGGTACAGAAATTTGGATTCCCGCAAACGATGATAAATTATTCATTAGCATATCCCCCCCCGTCACATTTCATTGAGTTTATCATCTTAAGCTTGGTTCTGTTTTCTTTTGGAATATCATACCGTCTTCACGTCAAGGTGCACAAATGAGAATAATTCGCTTCTTACCGGGTCCAAAACTTCTTTTAGGGATGCCTCCCTTCCAGGGTTGTAGATGGAGATCTATTTATGGTGGCAATTTCATCCTAACAACCTCACCTTTAAAAATCTTTTGTCAAGCGATTACTAACAATAGCAAACAATATTTTGTTTTATAAACAGAAGATTTATGGAGTTAAAATTGATTGCACTGACTTTATATTCGTTGAAAGGGGGGTGTACGGGTCTGAGTCTTTTATATATAGCGATTTGACCTATTACAATATTCTTTAGTTAATTTGAGAAATATTCTCTCATTATATTCTTGAACTTGAGGAAATTTGTTTAGTCTCTTTCAACAACAACATGGAATTTGAAATATTTCAAACACTTCATAAAAATAAAAGTTAAAATCATCGATACTTCAGAATAAGTTAATCTTGTTAATCATATGTTAATTATTAATTGAAAAATAAAAACTTTTAAAAATTAATGTGTATAATCACCAGACCATTATAACGAATAAATAAATAAATAATAAAAATAATATTTTAATATTTTAATTTCATAATCTAATTAAAAATAAGTGGTGCTTTCAAACAATAAATAACTAATTAATCAAATAAATAAACTTTTAAAAATATTGAAAGTTGGTCAGGCTTTCCTTTACTACATCGTGTTTTCCCTCTCTTTCATTCACCCTAATCTCATTATAACTTCTTGGTAGGTTTAGTCTTTGAATTCAATCCCCTACACTGTCAAAATAATTTATAGTAGTTTTTAAATTTTAATTGCCCTTCATACGTTTTATTTCAATTCACCTTTCATGCTAATAAACTAAAACTAGTGACATTCGGATCCTTCAAATGACTCTTTTATGTAAATAATGAAATATAACTCTATGTTTTTAGTTCATAAAGATTGAGATAGAATCATATATAAAGTTAAATGCTAATAAACTAAATGAATGGCGATTATATCTTTCAACTTATTTATCATTTTTATGCAATAATCCTCCCATAACTCCATAACCACCTAGTTTTAGGTCATCCTGAGTTTTGTAGAAAAAATTTTTAACAATGAAATATGGTAGGACCAATTGAGCAATAAAATCATACAAAAGCTTGTAACATAATCAAAAATTTTTTTAGATAAAATACAAAAACTTTCAATGTGGATGATGATTATGTAATTAGAGTCAAACTTTCAGGAAAACTACAAAAACTTTTACAATAAAATGTCTATTATTATGGGTCTCTATAAACAAACTTTCTCAAGAAATTTCTAAATGGGGAATCACTTCTGTTTTGTAATCTTTCTGCCTCTATATATCTTTGCCTTCTTGATCAACCTTAGATGGTCTGGGTCCATTCAAGATATTCTCACTAAAAACTGATTATCCTATGCTTGATTTTCTAATGTCCTTGATGATGTTTTCTTAAACCCTTTCATAATCTCTTTATGGGGAATGAAAAAATTGAACACAGAAAGCATATACATAATTTCATCATATTAGGATGATTTTGTTACCATTGTTTTAATGAATTGAAAAGACTCCATGCATATCTTTTCACTGAAAAACTATCACAAGCTAAGTTTAATGAATCAACAAAAGAGTTGCAACTCTCTTTTACAAGGTTAACATCAAATAAAGCTACAAATCCGACATCACTTGATATAGTATGTTGCAAATGTTGAAAAAGCTTTTAAAGCCAACACTGCAATTTTTCTCACGATTGTGACACTCTTCTAAATAATAACAAGGGCTAAACAATTTTGTTGTATTAAAAAATATGAAGGTCTGGAAATATTTCATTTAAAGAGTCTATGAGAGTCTCTATATAACCTTCTCGAGTTCTTTGGCAACTCTCTTGTGTACCTTCATGCAAGGCTTCATAGATTGTTTTCCTTGCTTCACTAGATTCAATATCCACTGGTGAGATAGAGATGTATAAGTAATTCATGTCTCTCTGCCATTGTCTCTTCATATTTAATATCAATGTATCCATTTTGAGAATCACTTAAAAATTTTTGAAAGATAAGTTGTGCCTTCTGTAAATGTCTCTTTTCTCATAAACCATCTAGATAATGGTAACATAGCTACTTCAAGAGCCAAACCAATAGTTGTAATGTCTACGGTGTCTTCTTGGAAAGTCATGTTCAATTTATTCAATTCCTAGCACATCGGCAAGCATATGTAAACAATATTGGGTAGAATATATATGTGTCTTAGCATACCATGATGATTTGTTTTTCATTTTTCCACAAAAGTTAGAATTGTAGGCATAAGTTTCACAAGTCTTGTAATAACTTCCCCCCTGGATAACCATCTCACTTGAATGTATACGTAAGAACATCTAGAACATCGAGAACATCAATTTGCATGACTCTAAGAAAATCCATTAAGTTCATTATTTCTCTTTGGGAGTTTTGAACCCATGAATACACTTCGTTTGCAATTTTTTTCAACATATAATAACTCAGTATTTTCTTAGAAGCATGCAATTCTTTGCTAAAGACTCACGATGAGCCACCTGATGAGCTGTAATAAGGTTTGGATTGTTCTTTTCAAAAATGAAACAAGACGTTTTCATGTCCGATCATTGTTGAAGCCCATACGTAGAAATAGCTATCAAATTTTTATATTGAAGACCTCTAATATATATTAATTGATTGATACTATCATATATTGTTTTCCCTTTTCCATCCACTACGTCATTGAGCTTCATAAATTGTGAGATAGGTGGCCCAAGGCCCTTTGGACTCTAAATATGTTGCATAAACAACAAGGTGTTTCTCTAAGGTTGATACGGTGCTTTCATCAACCATTAATGAGAAGAAAAAGGACTTTCCGGCCTTATTTTATTTGAATGTTAAGATGTTTTGACATGCAATATATAAAATAATTTCTCGGACTTACGATTTGTGTAGGAAGAGTAGTCTTGAGACTTTGGCATATATGGATTTTTTGCATCCATTAGAAATTTAACGGAATTTTCTCATACTTTGAAAGAGATAAATCTTCTTGTGAGATGAAATATGCTTTCATTTGTAAAAATCACCCTTTCCTTATTGGCATCTTCAACTTTGTCTAATATGATCTGAATTGGTTTCATATTTCCCTTTCTAGTGCATTTATCCATCTTTCCTTTGCATCTTTATGCACCAATGATTTTTTCATGAATGTAGGCATCCATGGCTGTAAGGTGAGTGCTGACCATTCCCTAAACCCCATGGTCCATTCATCTTATCCTTCTCATGATAATTACATTTCATAGGTATTTTATCATCACACCTCACATAATTCAACCAAAGAAACTTATCTAACCATTCCATACGAAAGTGTCTTTTGTTTGCACTTTCATTTTTGAATTATTAGCAACTTCTTCATCAACTTCATTTGTTTCTTCATCTAGATCATGATCACAAAAACTTTCAAAATTTCATGTAATTGTTGTTCTACATGAGCATTATGGGTTTCTTGAGGTGTTTCTAAATTGTTTTGAGCCTTTGAAGTTTGTCCTTTTGTCCATCCATACATTTCCCCAATTGTAGCTTGTATCTTTCTTTTTTAAGACATTTGTAGGTTTATAACAACTTTGTACTTAAATATACTTGAAAAAGTAAAGTTAATACTTTTTAATAATACATATTTATTTATTATCTAAAAAACATATATATTTAATTAAACCAATTGTTAAAAAAAAAAAAGTATTAAATGTTAAATGTTAAAAGAGAAAGTATTAACAATTACGATGGTCATCTTTAATGCGGTTTAAAATTTGTTAAATAAAGTTTAACTATTTTATATAACAACTCAATTCAACAAGCTTCACATGCAAGCCCATAATCAAGTAAAAACATACCCTCATATCTAATAATTCAACTCAACACACGAAAAATGAGATTTTAGGTGACATTTAACAACGATTGAATTTACATTCATTTCAAAGCATTTAAAAGTGGGCAATGAAATGGAATGACACTTTTACTGTCTAATAGTTCTAAATTTTATTAATATAGTTTTATGGGTTAATAAATAAATTAATATAATATTTTATTAAATTTATTTTTAAATATATTAGTAATTTTGTAGTTTTAGAGTATATTTTCATTGTCTCAATGATAATGTAAAGTTTGAAATAAGAAAAACTATAACATAATATAATAATATTTTTTATTTAGTTGAATAGTATTTTAAAGTAATAGAGAGTTAGCACAAAGTATTGTAATTAACGATTATTTTTAATAAAATAAAATAATAAAAATATATTTAAAGATATGATATTTTATAGAGTATTAAGATAAATCTTTTTAATAAAATAATTTTAAAATATTTTACTATATCTATCTAAACAACCTAATATTGTAATTAGTTTGTCAATTTACTTAATTCTAAATATGTATATGTCCCAGGATTGAATTTTGTGGTCCATTTTTTTACCAAAATTTAATTTTACATAACACATTAATAGTAGAATCAAATAGCTTGATAATGTTAAAATAGCACAAAACTAACATAGAATCATACACATTATTTAGTGTTTCACACACCTTGTGTTTTTATAAAGGCTTTGGATAACTTGCACTTTTTTAGTTACAACTATGAGATTTATTCAAGATTCATAAAAAAAAAAAAAGTAAAAAAAAAAATGTTAATAACTACATGTTTTTGTTGTGCAAGTTCAATCTAAAAATGGCTTATTCACATTAGCATTTTATACAAGTAAAGAACTCAACACTCAACTTGATTTGAATAAATAACAAAACCATCTTGATGATTACTATGAGAAAAATGTAAAGTAAAAAAAAAAAATTACTTTTACTTCTCTTTTGAGAAATGCCAATTTCATTCAGGAAACTTTCTTTTATTGGAAGGAATAATATTTAGAATTTCTATATGAATTTTAAAAAAAAGAAAAAGAAAAACCACACTATAATTTCTTTAAAAATATATAAAAAATAAAAAATTTAGTATAAAATTAAGAAAAACACCAAAAACATAAAAATAAATAAATAAATAAATAAAAATATACGCAACCAAAAATATTTGCAAAAACATAAAAATAAATAAATAAATAAATAAAAATATACGCAACCAAAAATATTTGCACTATGAAATACGTGAAATGTCAATAGCATGCAATTACCAAGTATACGGCTTAGTAATTTCATGGAAATGTGAATAATCACTCTTGAATTATAATTTATAATAAATTTTCATTGAAATTATAAATAATTTTCGAAATGTTGGTATGTAATTACTACAATTCTTATTGCAAAAATATTACCAATGCGAAATTTTCAAAAACACTTGAAACGAGTTACATAATAAATTAATTTAATTAACGACACAAAAAATTCACAATATTGTTTTGTGGACTAATCTAACATGTGCGAATCATATGCAAAAAAAATTATTATAAATTTTTAATGTATTATAGCCCACAAAGTGTTAACAAAATAGAATAAATATAAATAGAATGAAATACAAAAAAATAAAACTCGGACATTTTTTTCTTCAATTTGAAGATGCATGTTAGCTCGAAGCTACCAACCTTAGTTTGAGATGCTCCCTCATGTCTTTAGTTGAAGAAATCACCACTTAATTTACTTTAAACTTTCCTCATCACCTATGTATACAATATCGATATTTACTTGGTAATTATTTTAAGGTTTTATAATAACTTAACAACATGAGTGAATAGTGAATACATACCTAAATCTAAGGCGATAAGCATTAACACTTCGCATTGAGAAAGAATCTGATTCTACACTTCTACAAATTCTTCAACGACAAATTCTTCAATAGTGAAGTCGAGTAGGGTAAATTAAAAAATGCAAATGATATATTAGGTGATACACTTCTAACCTAGAAATGTCTGGTCGACTTCTAAAAATTCTTCAACGATAAATTCTTCAACGGTACGATCGAGTAGGGTAATTCAAAAAATGCATGTGAATCTGTGATATATTGGGTGATGTTAATCGTTATTGCTTTTGGCAATTAGTAAGTAGAGAAAATCATGGAACCGGATGAAAAATTCTTCAACAAATTCATGGAACGAGATACAAATTCTTCACCGGTCATGATTAGGGTAAATTGCTTTTGGCAATTAGTAAGTAAAGAAAATCATGGAACCGGATGACAAATTCTTCAACAAATTCATGAGACGATATGACAAATTCTTTAACGATTCGGTCGAGTCCGGTAAATTGCTTTTGGCAATTAGTAAGTAGAGAAATTCATGGAACGGATATGCCGTAAATAATATAACGCGCGGCTTTGTAAGTACTAAGCTATCGAATCGGATAAATCTGAGATCTCCAAAGTAAATTTAGAAATTCCCGGTGGATTTATTGTAGTATGTGATGTAGGCCTGCCACCCTACTACATAGGGTAAATTAGTTATAATATATAATAAATAATTTTGGAAATTTGTATTTTTAGGTACGATAAAATTTTACGGCTTAAATTTTTAATTAAACTTCATTTTGACGGGACCTCAATGTATTTTACACGTCAAACTTGACGTGCAATTTTTCGAAACTAGTAAAAAATACGTCACAGTTAAAATACCTCTAGTAGGACGTCAATTTCTAGGCGGCCTTGAAGATGAGTCTTGATTTAGACTCGAAACGTAGACTAAAAATGAAGGCTTGTGGAGATTCGAGTTTTGCACTAAAAAACTACACCACGAAACCTCCAATCTATCGGTGTTACACCAATTTTTGGTCATCTAACCGTGTATAATTAGATGGATCGAAATACACCATGTAAGACCAATTTTACCACGGTAAAATTGTTTTCATAAGAAATGATTTAATAAACCCTATTTTATTAAGTTATTTCTAGTCCAAATAGAAAACCCATGATGAGGAATAATTAAATAAATCTTTATTTATTTGATTTTCCTCTAGAAATAATTAATTAAACCTCCTCTTTAATTATATTCCTGGTCATATTTAACCCAATTCATGAGAAATAATTAGATAAATCGTTATTTATCTTATTATTCTATAGGAATAATTTAATTAATATTCCTTTAACAAAGAACTTTGACTAAATCATTTAGGAATAATAAAATAAATCATTATTTGTTTAATTGTTCCTTGATCCCATCCTTGGAAATAATAAATAAATAATTTATTTGTTTATTGTTTCTAAATAAAGTTTTAAGCAATTTAAATTCATTTTCCCTCCAACTGCCAAAATATAATAAAATATTTCAAGTAGTTAGATCTAGATCTTGGTTAATAATATTTTATTATGCACCATTATCAAGGACAACTCAATATTTTGTTATAAATAGGATGGTTTTCCATTCATTCCCTACCTTCGATCCTTTTATCTTGATCAGACTTTGATCCTCTTATCATTGTACATCTTTGATTCACTTTTATTTCTTTTTTCTTATTGAGCTCCTTTGAGTTCTACACGTCTTGGGTATTCTACCATTGAGAGAGAAACTTCAAGTGAAGAGATTTGTGGACAAACAAGGACCCATCCCATTGAGGGAACTCTTTTATGTTCCCTTCCGGGTGTTACATAATACAAAAAAATCTTTACAATTCTTGTCTTTTCCATTGGATATTTTGGAGAAACGCTTATTTCATTTTGTTGTTTAGCTCCTTTATTTGTATAGATATGGGTTTATTTTGCATTTGTTTCGACGAGTCTATTGCATATCTAAGAATTTTGACTGACCATCTTTGTTGTTAGGGTTTTTTTCATGTGCTGCTAAAGTGATCTCTTTTTGTACACTTGCATGAATATTTCATACTAATAATTGGCGGCTCCATAAGGGTTTTATTAGATTTTCCTACGTGGCCATCTGCTTCAACACATAGGGATTTTTATTCAACTCTTTTTTTAGCTTCTTAATTTATTTATTTTTACCTTTTTTGTGCCTTTAAAACAATAAAAAATATAACTTTTGCATGTTTCTAGGTGTTTTCTACAGTAATAAATGTATTAGCTACGAATTAAGGATACGTACAAAGAAAAGTTACCTCGCAACCCGCCGCCCAAACTCCCGGAAATACAAACACACTTTTCAGCCCCAAACCCGTGAGTTCATGTCTCATATACAGCTTTGGGCCAAAACCGTGAGTTCACCAAATACGCGTCGCACTACAGCCGCATTTTTTACCGGGTTTTTTCCTTAAATTTTCAAGGTTTGCCACAAGTACTATTCAGAGCTGATTGATCTTTGTCTCCACCCATCTTAGGCCTAGATATGCTCAGTTTTTCTTTTTTGAAATGGGAACAAGCCTCTTAGGGCTTCAGTACGCTTCCACCTTTTTAGGATAGGTTTAGCTGAGTAGGTAGTCTAAGATTTTGTAGCGCTTTAAGCCATTTTTTACGGTCTAATTCCTCTTTCTTTCAGATCCATTCAAATCAGTTATTATCTCATCCAAATCTCCCTCTTGAGCCTTGTCTAACCTCTCCCTTAGGGTCCCTCTTGTTTCCCTTAGGGTTTTAACCTGTCATCTCCCTTTTGTGCAGCAATTTTCCCTCTGATATTTTGTTGTTTTCTGCACCTCTTTTCAGCAAATCTAAGTCATTACATCCATGTACCTTAGACCTTAGATATTTTTCCTCTTTATGTGTTTCGATTTAATTTCACCCGCCTTTAGAACAATTGCTTGGGAGCCCTTCTTTTTGGGTTATAATTATGCATCTTTAGCTATTTATTTCACTGTCACTTTCAGTTTTATTTACAGTTATACAACATTTTTTATTTTTCTTTATACACCAATATTTGGGCTTAATTAAAATTAACACACAGATCACAGACACGCACACCTAAATCTAAGAGTGCTTGGTTTACACCGACAATCCAAGACATAAACATCGTAATTAATTTATGTGCCCTTCTACACCTTTATTTATTTCTCTTCCATCTTATTTGGGTGTATGTGTCTTGTGGTCATTTCCCCCCCAAGGTGTTTATCCCAGAGACTCCTAGGCCTTCATCCTCATTTTCCATTAGGAAGACTTACTCCACCTCTTCTCCGCCAAGTCAGTCCTCCGTCGAGTCCCTATACCGATCCTGATCCTGGTCCATCGGACCCTCACTCTGATTCTGAACCTGATTCCCCTCCACCTCATTCTCCCACCATGCTAGGTGCCAATGCAGGTACTGGTCATAATGCTAGTGGTAGCCCCAGACCTAACTCTAGAGCTGGTAGTAATGGAACCAATACCGAAACCACCCTAGCTACTTCCTTACTATCTTTTATGGCAGGTTTGAGCCTCCTCGATTTCAGCCAGTTAATCAATGACCCTATACACCATGATCCAGGTTGGCCTATTATGCCAACTAAGCTTCCTTCTGACATCCCTAAGTTCTAAGGAAATGTTGGAGAGGACCGTACTAATCACGTCTGCTCCTTCCACATGTGGTTTCCATCCAACTCCATTATTGATGACTCTATCTGTCTTCGGTTATTCCATCGTACGATCACGGGTGACACTGCTAAGTGGTATGTCGACCAAGCCTATGCCTCTCATTCCACTTTTGTGACTCTCACAAAAGAGTTCCTATCCTACTTCTAGTTACCTCTCCGATATGATACCATTACCGAATTGTTGACCGCATTCCATCAAACTTCTACCACCCGCTTTTCCGACCATGTCCAAGAATGGCATAGAAGGAGGAGCTTATGTCGAGCTCCCACATTCGACGACCATGTTTATATGGATTGGTTCCTCATGACACTTTTTCCCTCTATCGGTAAAGATGTTGCGTCTCATTTTCCTTAGAAAGAGGAAGAAGCTCTCCAAATCGCCTTGAAATATGACCTCATCTATGTTGAGTCTGGTTATGTTTATACCATCTTACTAGATCTTCCTAGACATGGTGGTGCTAATGCACTAGGGGAATCTCAAGTCGTCGATGGTATCATTGGAGCTCTTTCACATCCGTATACATATCCTCCCATGGGTTATGGTTTCCCTTAGGGAGGGGCCAACTCCTATAGCACTTATCCCCCTCCTGGCAACATGTATCCAGGACAAAGCACATTTTCCCCATTGCATCATTTGATGCCAAGGCCTGCGGTTGCTCAACTTATTTATCCCAGTGTTTCTCAACCTCCTTACTATCCGTATCAATAGCTTGGTGCTCGATCCCCTCCAACATTAGCACCCCAGCCTCCTATGCCTTCTCAACCTTCGCCACAGCAGACACCTCCACCTCTGAGTCAGGTGTATGCATAGTAGAGCGAGACCGATCCTCCAAAATCTAAGAAAAAAAGGAAATACAACCAAAATCAGCCAAAGCAAGGTAATCAATGGCGTCAACCTAATCCGCAAAACACTAATAACCAGCAATAGGGAAATCAGCCCAAGTAGAACATGCCTCTTCATACAAATAAGCATTTTTCTTGTTGTGGTGTGCATGGCCATTATACTCGCGATTGTCCCCTTTTACCCCAAATGCGTCAGTTGTGGGAAGCACAAGCAGCATCTAGAGGAAAACAAGCCTTGGTTTTGTCTCCTCCAAATATTGTGCCTATTCAACCAACTGTTTTTACTGATCCCTTCCCTCAGCAAGGTTATGTGGCTGCCCAACCTCCTCAAGGTTAGGCTGCCCCTCAGACCTCTCGGTCTGGTATCTCTGATTTCTAGATTCTAATGATGAATTATGACGAGGTTAATACTGTAGATGTCAACCTTCAAACTTGGTCGCGCTAATATGGCAAGCCACCTGCTTCCTTTGCAACTGAGCCTCAAACCACTGTTTCCACAGAGTCTAGTTCAACACTGAATGTCCCTTTACATATCCCTCAACCACGGGCAGAGGTCCTTCCCAAGATCCCCAAAGGGCCATTACGCTGAATAGCTACTTCCTCCAAAGCCACCCATAACTACAACATAATAGATGACTTAGCACAATCTCTTGTTACTATGCCAATGTTGGAATTCCTCCAGTCGTTCCCTTCACAACATAAAGCTCTATTATCTTCTCTGGGCGATGTGGATCCTTCAGATGATCATTTGATCATCTTTGATGTTGAAAAATCAGAACATCCCCCCTTACCTTCATCCATCGCCTTCCAAATACCTTTCGAGATTCGAAATGCCCATGTTTCATGTTGTATCATTGACAAGGGGGCATCCATCTGTGTGATATCCACCTCTCTTTGGAAGCAATTCGGATCACCAGAGTTAGTCCCATCCACTATCACTTTGCATGCTTGGGACGATCACTCTTCTCAGCCCCTTAACATGTTCTGCAATCGTCATTTTACTCTTGCAAGCAAGACTAATTTCATTGACATTAAATTCATTCATGCCCCCTTGGATTACAACATTTTTTTGGGTCGTGACTACTATTGGCATTATGATGTAATATGTTGTCCTTGATGGCAACCCACATGATGAGTTGTCCTTGGTAAGTAGAAGATGTGAAAATGATGTATCTACAGGTCAGTTCAGATGTGGCAGAGAAAGGAAATTCAGTCAGGATCAGAGAAATGATAAATGTAATATGTCACAATGTATACACAGGTTTGATGAAGAGAAGTCATGTATACACGTGGGTGCGCTAAATCCAAGTAGTGTATGCTTGTTGCGCTATAAATTTATAATACCAGGTATAATTACAATGGCATTAGCCTATAATATTAGGCGATGTGTCGTCTAGTTGATTCTGTCCAAGAATACCATTGACACTTGTGTGGTTCTGGATCATGGTATTGGGAAAGGCTCAAACTATATAAGTAGAAGAAGATCGTAGTGCAAGGCAGGCATGTGTTTGGGTATTGAATGAATACTTCACTCTAAAGTATATATGCATGGAATGGGCTACAGTTTATTGATAAGTCTAATATGTTTAAATCTGTGATCTGGAAAATGTTTGTTGAAGTGAAGGGTAAGATCTGAGATGATTATTTATTCTGAATAGTTGTGTAGTCCTAAAATAATTGCAGATCTATACACAGGTTCATCTCTGTAAAAGTGCATATGAACGCAGGTTCGTCTCTCTAAAAGTGTGTATGTACACAAGTTCGTTTTAGAAAAATCGCGTATGGAATCTAGGGTTTTGTTGAAATGTGTGAAAGGAAATTTCTGATCAGTTTTTTTGTATTACTGATGTCTGACAATGATGTCTTTATACAGATCTAGGTTGATTGAATACTAATTATGATGCTAGTTAATTATTATTAAAGATCACCGGTTGGATGGTTGATTTATGATTAAGTGAATGATTTGATAAGGTTATAAGTTTCAATTTGATGTATGTTCCTTGAGCTTAAATGTGTGGAGTGGGTCCAGTCTGAAAATCTGATGAATGAATGATGTAATGATCTAAGTTAATATTTATATGCATAATAAGATCTCTAGATATACACAAGTTTCTTAAAATATAGTCGTGTGTATATGCGAGTTGGGTTCATCAAAGTCGCGTATAGAAATCAGTAAAGAAAAATTAAAAGTTTACAGTAAGTTCTAAATATTGATTCACCCCCCCCCCCCCTCAGTATTTTTCCCAACAATTGGTATTAGAGTAGGTCCTTCTATAGAAGATTGATCGCTTGAAGGAGATCCGTCGCAATGGGAAGTGATGAAGGAGTATTTTCTATCAAGCCACCATTTTTCAATGGAATTAATCTATTATTCTGGAAGATAAGAACAAGAGCTTATTTGCAAAGTCTTGGAGTAGACGTATGGGGAATCGTGGAAGGACGATACCAATATCCAGCAAGCGTTCCTACAAATGTAGCAGAAAGGAAGAGATATGAAATCAATGCCAAAGATGTGAATGCTTTATTAGGAAGTCTGCCACAAAACAAAAAAAATCAAAGTTATGCAGCTAAATTCAGCAAAGGAAATATGGGACAAGATATTTCAGAGCTATGAAGGTGATGAAAAGGTAAAAAGTGCCAAACTTCAAACTCTTAGAATACAATATGAACATTTAAGAATGCATGATGATGAAATTATTGCAATTTTATTGCTAATATTAGATGAGATTGTAAATTCTATGAGGAATATGGGTGAAGATATAGAAGACTCAAATTTAGTAGAAAAGATATTGAGATCTCTAACTCCAAAGTTCGAGTCAAAAGTGTCAGCTATTGAAGAAAAGAAAGGTCTACAAACTCTTACTGTTATTCAACTACATGGTATCCTAACTAATTTTGAAATGAGAAGAGGAGGTCCCTCACAAGTCAAAGAAGCTTCTTTTAAGGCATGCACAAAATGAAAAGAAAAAGAATTTCTCAAGGAATCAAGTTATATATCAGATGAAGTTGAATCAAATTTTGTGAGAAGACTTCAACCAGGTACTGGAAGATTTGGAGGTAAGCTTCTCTTCAATATTTTCGCTGGTGGTAGAGTTGGTAATTATGCCGCTAAATGTCCTTATAAAGAAAATAATGATAAATGGAAACAATTTGAAAAGGGAAGGAGTTATTACACAATGAAGATAATGATGGATTGTCAAATGAAGAAGAAGATTTTGATCAATATCTACAAGTGCTCATGGCATGTACCATGGATGATGATAATTCCCTAAAAGAAATGGATCTGGTTATTGAATAATTGCATAGTTCAAGAAAGAAAGGATGCTTTCATGGATGTTGTTTCTATTGTAATTAATTTGGGCATAAGGCCACTAATTGCAGGTTAAGTATGATGATCATATCTAAGAAATTGGAGAAGTTCCATCACACAATAAGAAATTGCAAGCAAAGCTAGAAAAATAAGAAGCATCGATCAAAAACTTAGGGAATATTGACCCTACTGCAATCATTTGTTTCTAAATTTTACTTCTCATCATGATTGCAGGGGTAATGTGAGATAAATTATAGGAATCAGTAATGCATCATCACAGGGGGAGAAATATATGGTGATTCATGTGGTTGGTTTGGTAATTCTGGTTGTGTTTATTACTAACAGTACATCTGATGTGACAAACATAAGACATGTACAGAATTTATAAGTTTAGGGGGAGATGATGATGAAAGTATTGCAAGTGAAGGGTAAGATATGAGATGATTATTTATTCTGAAGAGTTGTGCAGTCCTGAAATAATTGCAGATCTATACGTAGGTTCGTCTCTGTAAAAGCACGTAGGTATGTAGGTTCGTTTCAGAAAAAGCGTGTATGGAATCTATGGTTTTTCTTAAATGTGTGAAAGGAAATTTCTGATCAGTTTTGTTGTATTACTGATGTCTATCATTGATGTCTTTATATAGATCTGGGTTGATTGAATACTAATTATGATGCTAGTTGATTATGATTAAAGATCAGTGGTTGGATGGTTGATTGATGATTAAGTGAATGATTTGATAAGGTTATGAGTTTTAGTTTGTTGTATGTTCTTTGAGCTTAAATGTGTGGAGTGGGTCCAGTCTGAAAATCTAATGAATGAATGATGCTCTGGTCTAAGTTAAGATTTATCTGCATAATAAGATCTCTAGACATATGCAAGTTTCTTTAAATATAACTATGTGTATATGTGATTTGGGTTCATTAAATTCATGTATATAAATTAGTAAATAAAAAGCAAAAGTTTACAGTAAGTTATAAATATTGATTTACCCCCCCCCCCCCCCTCCTCAGTATTTTTCCCAACAGCTACACCTATGCGATGTCTGTTGTCACATCTACGGTTCACCGTAAGATGTGATGTGCTTTCCTCACAATGGAAAGATCATCACCATAGATCAATTGACATATTACGATCCGAAGTCTCAGCTCTCTCCTGAGTTTATCATCTCTTTCGTAGTCGATAAGAAATCAGTCCCACCTCTTACCAGTGTTTCACCTCGAATCTATAAATATTCCACCTTACTTGGTGCGTTCCCTGGTCCCACTCCTCTTGTCGCAAATCTCATTTCATCGAATGTTTGCATGATGCAATCATCTTGGACTAACCATAAGCGATCTGGTTCAACCACCCATTAGCCCAAGCCTCCGCAACCTGTTGGTGGTCACTCGATGGAGCCTGCAGGGCCTTCCTTTGAAGGACCCTCCTCTTTTCTCTTCCACTCCTTTTCAACCAGAAACGGTTCCCCCTAGCCTTAACTAGTTGGGAGCCATTACCCCTTCGGTCAGATATCGTTTCTGGCTCCCCCTTTCAGATTCTTTTCATTGCATTTTATGGCTACTTTGAGCCTTCCCAATTTTACCTTGTGGATCCCAGTCTGTTACATTGATCCCCTAGCCAAGACCCCGATTGGTCAGCTCAAAACTTATACCGCTTTGACCCCAGTCCAATCGGTCGCCACGACTTCAGTGCCTCTGCCACCTCAACAAGAATCTACTCCTGTTGTGAAAGAATCTTGTCAAGGGGGCAAAGCCAGAAATAAGGAACCTAAGGACAAGGCCACCCAAAAAACTCCTGCTCCTCCTAAGCCTCTAAAGAAGTCACCTCTGTGCGCTTTGTTTAATGTTGTTGGGAATGCCACCCATAACTATCCTGAACTTCCTTGTCTCAAACCTGTGGTCAACGATTCATTTCCTGAATCTGATATCCCGGAGGTCCATGTTACCTTACCAGATTCAGCTAAAAAACTCAAATAGTTGCGCACAAACCACCCTTATGATTTGTGTGATCTTTATGGCCACTATTCTCACCTCTATCCCCATCTCAATGACTTTCGCGACACCCTTGAAGGTGTTCACGAAATATAGGCCGCTCGTCGTGGATCATGCAGCACATGGCGATTGCCAGACAGGGCATACGAGATTTTCGGGCTGTAGGAGCCGAGCCATTTTCTTGGGTAATCTATTTCTTGGGTAGAGGGATTTACACATGCCTCAATGTAGTAGTAATATAGATCTTTCTAGTCGCGCTCTGATACCCCGGTCGTCAACAACTTGCATCTGCAGTAGACATCCTCCAATAGTGCATCTAAATCAGATCGGTTAGCTCCTGTAGTTGTATTAGACCCTACAACCCCTAGCGCTGCGGGTCATCCCATATACCGGGTTGGTCTCGTTGGTGCTATATCTGCATACCAAAGGTAACGAATTAGTACCATATACATAATTCTATAACTTTAAAATGAATCATGAAATATAACAACTTGTTACTCACCATCTGGTCCCCATGCTCGACCGAGCGGAAGTGGAAAGTCTGGGTCCCCCTGATAGTTCACACCATTGTATGGATTGTTGTCTATATACAACGTTATTCGGTCCCAATGTGCAAAGAAATTAGGTTGGAACACCCACCTAACTCCCCCAAGTCCCCATGCATCCTGGGCTCCTGTGGGCCTCCATCATGGATCTATACATGAGGACGAAGCATCAAGATCTTCTCAAAGAAGAATGAGCACAACATATTCCCAAAAGCACAGTAATAGTTCACTTTTCTCTTGCATAGTGACAGTTGTATTTTCAACGATAGCAACATCATCTAAGCCCACCCATAGTAGGTCTCGCTCAACACACTCTCAACAAGCATCATCTGCCTTCCGGTGATGTGGTGGAAGGCTTGGTTGCCCAATATCCACAACACTACTGCTGCAATAGCCTAAGTCTCTAGAGTCTCTAGGTCTCTGATCAGTATAGTCATGCCCTTGACATGAACATCCAGTCAACAATGGTGGTCCACAAACTCATAAATATTCCACCCTCATGGTAATACTGGCTGGATGTTTCCCACCATACCCCATGGTGGGAGACCAATCAAGACATAAATTTCATGCATAGTTAGCTCGATCTGGTTCCTCTACACTATAAATACCTCTAGGTTCAGGTCCCAATAGCTGACTATCATGCCTAACAAGGGCTCACCTGCCCTCATCAAAGGGTTCTCAACCAACTTGAGCACCCCATATCTTTACAGTGCACCTCGAATAACCTAATCCCCCTGGATCTCAAAACGAAGCGCCTCAATATCTCTCTCTCTCTGTCTCTCTCTCTAGTTGATCCTTAGCTTCTCCATACCTAGAAAAAACCAGTAATTTTTTAGTTAGAACAAGGAAAAACTTCCTCAAAAACATCAAGACCCAGTTCCCAGCCAAAAACCAACAAAAATCCCAACTTTTGGCAGCTCACAGCTTTTTCAATCCTGTACATGCGAGGTCCCAGTTTCTACCCTGAAACCTACTACCCAAGTCACAAAGAAGGCCTCAAATGGTGCGAGCCAACTAAGAGGAGGGCCAGAGTTTTTTTCGTGGGCTCTGGGCACCTAATCAGAAATACTAAACCACTGAAATTGAAAAGTATGGTTAGGCCACCTACCTCCAACTGACGGATCTCGATTTTGACAGTCGGTTTTTTCACTACAAATGCCGCAAGATCTAGGGCCTTTTCCTCCTCTCCACATTCACCACAGCTACACTTGTAAATGAATCAAATTGAAGGGAAATAGCCCTATTAAAATACAAACCCTAATTTTCTTTCTTCATATGCAACCAAACTGTAGCTCTGTTTGACGAACCATTGGCACCATTCGAAAGCTCTCATCGAGCTCTAAAATGGGTATTCATTCATTTTCAGTGATTTGATACTTCATCTCGAAGTATTTTTTCCAAGAAGGGTCACTTTTCCGCCTCTCAAAATCAAATTTCTGCACTTGCGCCACTTGTACTTGGGGCATCACTTAGCCTTCATAATTTTTTATGCTTGTGTCAACTTTTTTCATGAGTAACCATCTTTTTCTCATGATTTTATGGTCCCCACCGGGCTTATTCTATGTGGCAGCATCATTGAGTCACCCTTTTTCAGAGCGTCCAAGTTGAGTCATCATCGCATTCATGGAGTCTGTCCCGAGTCCCTTTTGTCTCCTGTTATCACTTAGTAATTTCTCAAGGTTAAAGAAAGAACTCACCGAGGTAACCACAAACCTACTTTTAAGCTTAGGATCTAGCCTTCCAAATGCTCAGAGAATTCTCTCTCTTTATGATTTAAATTTGTTGTTTTTAGTTGATTTTAGTCTAGTTTTGTGAGATTGATTTGTTTTGGTTTTGATTTGGTTTGGTGGTGGAATTATTGATTTAGATGGATAAATGCAAGTCTGTTTTCCATTGGGCTATGGATTCAATGTATCAAGCAACAGGGAAGAATCAATTTCTAAAGGAAGTGTTCACAAGGCAAGGTAGATGAGTAAATTCATATCTTTAGGCTCGAAGGTGAAATGGTTTCAATCGAGATGATAGAGCAATTAAGGATTCTCAGATCCGAATAATGAAGGAAATGACAGAGGTCAATAGAAAATAAGGAGAAATGAAGAATTCCTTAATCTAGATATCAGAAGAAAACATGAAAATGAATAACAGTTCAAGACAGAGTGTATTTAAACAGGTTCTGAAATATAATTCCTGTTATAACATTAAATTGGAAAACATGCAAGTATGTGAAAAACTTCAGAAAATAACAAAGCACAATTGAAATTACTTCATTGAAGTGGCTCAAGACATGAATCCTGTAATATAATGCCTTTATTGCTTGTCCAGTCTGCTGACTTGAAAATGGTATAATGAACCCTCAGGTTTCAGATTAATACAACTATAGAAATTTTTAGCAATCCACACACACTTAATACTTCGAATGACTGAAGTATTTATACAAAAATTAATACAAAATATCCTAAATTGATTTAAGATTTAATCTAGGAAATAAAATATCTGGGTATTAAAAGGTAGTGACACCTTTCAACTAATTGAAAGATGTCCCTATTTTACTTGATTTTTGTTATATGTTAACTTCTCTCATGCTGGCTTGTTTCTCACACTTCCTTCTTCCTTTGTATTTATCTGATTTCCCTTTTGCTTCTTTTAACTCTGTTTTTGTTGTCATTGTATTCGCTTTGACTTGACTGCTCTTTTACTCTTTAACTCTTGTGAGTACTTTCACCTTTAACTATGCATGCTTTGTTAATTGCCATAGTAAATTCCTCTTTACTTTATTGCTATGTTTGCCTGATTTTACTTTTACCTTTTACAATAAGACATAAGTAACAAGGAATAAAATACGTCTTAGAGATTTTATTTTCAATAACTTCGTTGTTGTTGCTATAGATGTTTTTACTCTATTAAAACCAATTTACTGTGTAAATTATTTTTTCTCTGTTGTATTGTTTATTTTAACTTGATCTTCCTTCTGTGTATGAAAATTCTGCTTAATAAGGCTATCGAATTCATTTCCCAAGAATCTGGATTTAAACAATCTTGAACTAATATCAATTGTTTATCAGATTTCTTGGTATGCTAATATACCTGCAAAACAAAACCAATTATTAATAAAACCCAGGTTTGTAGGGGGGGGGAAATAGCTCCACGGAACAGGGAAAACCATGGAAGGAGTCCGAACAGTAATGGGGTATCAATTTTTCTTAGAACTAGCTTTATTTTTGCAATTTTAAATGGAGATGGCCAAATAGCGAAATTTCATATTTTGTAGTTTCTTGTTGAGTGCAGGAATAGATTTCAAACAGTGGGTCTCATTACACTACGTGGAATGGTATGTAATAGTGATTTACAGCAACACAGGGTGGACAAGTAGTTTAATGTATAGTCTATCGCAGGGTGATTTTCTTCACAATGCAAGAGACAGGTGGTTTTTTCACATAGGTTAAAGTGGTCGAGCAGTTTTCAGGATGAGGGTGCGATAGAACAAGTGATTATCGCGTGGCAAGGGGAGGGATTGCGAAACCACCTATTTTGCAACCCTTTCATCATATTAAACAGCGGGCCATCGGAGGTGTGAAATGGTGTAAGGGTCATTGTATTAGCTGATGTTAATCGGTCGGTGGATAAATGAAGGGGTTTCACGTTTTGAGGTGGTAGGGTTGAGTATTGTGAACGCGAAGGGGTTTAATAGATAACGTATAAGCTATATGTTAAATAATATAAAGGGGTTGTAGAATATGTATATGGGATTTAATGTTAAAATGGGATATAATATATGGAGGAGTTAAATGAAAGTGGAGGGGTTTAATATATGCGATGAAATTAATAATAGATGTAGGTCAAGTAATATGAATGCGGAGGTGTTAATGTGTTAGTGGGAAGGGGGAATTTTAATAATGGAAATAGGTTTTTAGCTAGGAAAAGGGTTTTCAAATGGGGAAAAGGGGATTTTTTAGCAAGGAGAAAAAAGGTACTTATCAAAAAAGGAAAGATTTTTTACTAGGGAAATGTGTTAGAATAAGGGAAAATGAATAGGGAAGGGGTTTTCTGGAATTAGGAAGGGGAAATTAGTAAAATATAGTGATAAGAAACAAACCAATTAATGCTTTCCAACGTTTATGAAAGCAATCTACCTACCATTTTTTATCCTAACATTTTTATTCTCTTCGTTGGGCGCATTTGAGCTTGTTAACCCTTTTATTTCTTCAAATAAGCAAACCATTTTTTATCTACTTCTAACCTTATAACTTCCAATGGCTCAGATTAAGCTGATGAGCTCATTTATTCTCTATCTAACTACTGATCTGCCAAGATTAAATGGTTTGGCGAGATCCTATTCACTATCTATCAACATGAAATTCAAAGTATGAATAATCAAGAGTAAACTGTATGATTATCATGAATTCTAGCATTTTGGACATGCTGCACACAATTTTATTTGCATAAAATAAACCAATAGTAGTGGCCTTTGAATGTGCAACACTTTCATGATCTTATTTTTATCTCTTTTTGTGGGGTTCATACTTGATATTCTTTTTTGTTTTTGTTTCTTTTGGTCCTTTGATTTTTCTTTTAGGACTTACCCTCTTTTCATTTTTTAAATATGGGAAAACATTTGCAGAAAGAAAAGGTATGTACAATATTAAAATATTTTAAAATAGTGAATTCAAAATTATGAATCCTATTATTATAGGACCCTAACAGTGGCTTCAATTGGGGATGGCATCTCCTTGTGAGATGTCAAGAACACCGTCGAATAGTAGCTTGATCCATTGGGACAATCCCAATAATGCTCATGATTTTGTTATATAATCTCTATTACTTAGTCCTACACCCTTTTCTACAAACTGAAATCTGATCTGAAACTAAAATTGCTGCAACCTTCAAACCAAACTACTAGATTATCAATACTCTTTAGGGTATTCTCCTTGGCTTTAAATCTTAATGAATTATGTCAACACTCGCTAAAAACTGAAGATTGAAATAAAATGAAATTCTACCTACTTACTCTAATCAACTATCCAAATGCTAGTTATGTAAAATGAAACAGCCAATGCAACCATTCAAGCATTATATACATTGAGGTATTTTGTTGCATGTGCTTTATTGTGATAAAAACTAAAATTCTACATTCCAATAGAAACTTGTCAACAAATGTAGAGATAAGGAAATACTCATTTTTTTTTTTACTCTAGAAACTATTCAAAATTATCTTCCAAGTTATATGTACAACGTTTAAATGGATCCAAGCAACTATACATCTTTTCTGGATGGCCTCCATGCCATGAAACTAAACTATTATTTCCTTGCAAAATTAATTGTTGATTTTCAAATAAGCTTTGTGATGATATTTCTACTGATAATAATGTATGTCTGATCAAACATTTATCATCTTTATTCTGAAGCTCATAGTTAGTTAAAAGAGAAACGTTTTGAATGCATTCGTCATCCAACATATCTTCTATTGGATCATGAAAAAATTGGAAGGATTTCTGCAACCTATTGGATATGGATTTCAATGGGACTTCATAGATTTCGAGAGGTTGCTCATCCTTGGCTTTAGAAATATTATACCAAATTTCCTTTAAAAACTGAAATGATTCAAAAGATAATGTTATAGAACTTTCTTGTGTTATCTGATCAGGTATTTCAATGAAATTTGATGAATGTAATTGTGAAACTCAAGAATCCTTATCAAGAGTTTCCTTGTCTTCTTTGTTGTCAATAACAATACCTGAAGATTGCCAAATTTGGATTGCTTTAAAATTGTTTCTGATAAACTAAAATGAAGCAAAACAAAGAGGCAAAGATCCTTCACTTATTTCAAAATTTTCTGAACTTTCTTGTTCACTCTCATAGCTGATCTGTATTGGCTGATCGCTGTATTCGAGCTACTGAAACTGATTTTTTTCATCCCACAAACTAGCCATTGATTACTCTGTAAAGTTAGCTTGAGTTTGGAGATTATAATTATCATCATACTGGCCATACTTAGGCAAATCATTAAAAGAAGGAATGTCATCAAACATACACATTAGATCAGTAGATTGCTTTTCAACATATTGATCTGTAAATCCATTTTATGATCTATGGTAATTGTGATTAACTAGGAAGTGTGTATGACTAACAACCTCTTGTTTTGTTGAAATAAGTGGGTCATGGTGATCTTGAATAAAAAATCCATCTTTCATGGAGATTTTTTGTATAATTTCCTCAATTTTACTTGCCAAAATGTTGAATTTTTCCTCTGAAAATGTCAGGTGTTCTGCCATGTTTTTCTTCTCTTATTCTGCTTTCAACTTTTCCCTTCTGATCAGTAGATTAACTTCTACATCTACTGCAATGTTCTGCATCTGTTCAAGTGTTGAGGGGTTTATTTCTCTCAACTGAAACTCTATTTCTAGATCAAAGGCATTTGGATAATGCAAGAGAGTTGAATCAAGAGGAGGTTTGATATTTGATGGAATTGAATAATAAACTTGATTAAATATGTCAGAAAATTGTTGTATTGTTTCATTTGGTTGTCTTTTCAACTGATTGTATTCTTCTATGATCATGAAAGATTAATTTTGATTATCCATCTATCAAGGAAAATTTTGACAAACTACTGGAAATTTGAGATGCTTGCAATTGGCAGATTCTTGAACCAAATTTTTACTTTACTTTGAAAAGAAAGGGAAAAAAGTATGATTCTAACATCATCTTCATCAATCTCAAATAGGTCCAGATAATACTCAAAACCTTGAATATGTTTTTGGGCAGTGATATTACCATTTTCTCCATCAAACTTGTGGATATATTTGTAATAATTTTCAGGGAAATCATGGAGTATAGGAGGTAAGATGAGTGGCTTATATCTATTAGGAACTTTACAAGGTACAGGAATATGTACAGGGATTGTAAGATCATTCTTAATTACTTGAGGCTTTTCAATCGGAAGATGATCATTATAAGTTTCTGAAGAAAGCTGCTCAAATGGATAAGAAGATTTTACATTTACAATTTTCAAAGGAAAGTAATCAAATATTAGTCTAAGATCATTACTAAAATACAATATACATTGAAAAACTTTCTTGATAAGAAAGAACATAATGTCTTGGATTAAGATCCAAGTTGAAAATCTGATATTCCCATGATGTTCTTCTAGGTTCATTTCTCCAGTGGAGTCTTGATTTCGAAATTGATTTGGAGTTGGAGTTGCCAGGTGGATGATTTTAACCTTTGTATGTTTGATCACTGTCCACCATCATAGATCATATTTGATTCTTGTATAATTTTTCTGAAGGAATAGATTTATTTCCCCAGTATGGTCACAAATATTTTATCACTCAATAATTTCTCAAGGTTAAAGAAACAACTCACTGAGGTAACCACAAACCTATGTTTAAGCTTAGGATCTAGCCTTCCTAATGCTTAGAGAGGGCTCTCTCTTTATGATTTAACTTTGTTGGTTTTAGTTGATTTTAGGCTAGTTATGTGATATTGATCTGTTTTGGTTTTGATTTGGTTTGGTGGCGGAATTACTGATTCATATGGATAAACACAAGTCTGTTTTCCATTGGGCTATGGAGTTAATGTATCAAGCAACAAGGTAGAATCAAGTTCTAAAGGAAGTTTTCACAGGGCAAGGTAGCTGAGTAAATTCAAATCTTTAGGCTAGAAGGTGAAATGGTTTCAATCAAGATGAGAGAGAAATTAAGGATTCTCAGATCTGGATAATGAAGGAAATGACAACAGTCAATAGAAACTAAGGAGAAATGAAGAATTCCTTAATCTAGATATCAGAAGAAAACATGAAAATGAATAACAGTTCAAGACAGAGTGTATTTAAATAAGTTCTGAAATATAATTCTTGTTATAACATTTAAATTGGAAAACATGCAAGTATGTTAAAAACTTCAAAAAATAACAAAGAACAATTGAAATTACTTCACTGAAGTGGCTCAACAAATGAATCCTGTAATATAATCCCTTTATTGCTTGACCAGTCTGCTGACTTGAAAATGGTACAATGAACCCTCAGGTTTCAGATCAATACAACTATAGAAATGTTTAGCAATCCACACACACTTAATACTTCGAATGATTGAAATATTTATACAAAAATTAATACAAAATATCCTAAACTGATTTAAGATTTAAAGGTAGTGACACCTTTCAATTAATTGAAAGTTGTCCCTATTTTACTTGATTTTTGTTATATGTTAGTTTCTCTCGTGTTGGCTTGTTTTTCACGCTTCCTTCTTCCTTTGTCTTTATCTGATTGTTCTTTTGGTTCTTTTAACTTTATTTTTGTTGTCACTGTATTCGCTTTGACTTCACTGCTCTTTTAATCTTTAACTCTTGTGTGTTCTTTCACCTTTAACTCTACCTGCTTTTTTAACTGTCACAGTAAATGCCTCTTTACTTTATTGCTCTGTCTACCTGATTTTGCTTTTACCTTTTACAATAAGACATAAGTAATGAGTAAATTATGTCTTAGAGAGTTTATTTTCAATAACTTCGTTGTTTCTGTTGTAGATTTTTTTACTCTGTTAAAACCAATTTACTGGGTAAATTATCCTTTCTCTGTTGTATTGCTACTGTTAACTTGATTTTCCTTCTGTGTACGAAAATTCTTCTTAATAAGGCTATCAAATTCATTTCCCGAGAATCTGGATTTAAACAGTCTTGAACTAGTATCAACTATTTATCAAATTTCTTGGTATGTTGAGATACCTGCAAAACAAAACCAATTATTAATAAAACCTAGGTTTGCAGGGGGGAAAAAATAGCTCCAGGGAACAGGGAAAAGCGTGGAAGGAGTCCAGACGGTAATGGGGTATCATTTTTTCTTATAACTAGCTTTATTTTCGCAATTTTAAATGGAGATGGGAAAATAGAGAAATTTCATATTCTGTAGTTTCTTGCCGAGTGCAGGAATGGATTTCAAAAAATGGGTCTCATTACATTGCGTGGAATGGTATGTAATAGTGATTTACCACAGCGCAGGGTGGACGGGTAGTTTAATGTATAGTCTATTGTAGGGTGATTTGCTTCTCGGCACAAGAGACAGGTGGTTTTTCGCACAACTTAAAGTGGTCGGGCGGTTTTCGGGATGAGGGTGTGATAGAACAAGTGATTGTCGCGTGGAAAAGGGAGGGATTTCGAAAACACCTATTGCACAACCCTTTCATCGTATTAAACATCAGGCCATTGGAGGTGTGAAATGGTGTAAGGGACGTTGGATTAGCTTATGCTAATCGGTCAGTGGATAAATGAAGGGGTTTTGTGTTTGGAGGTGGTAGGGTCGGGTATTATGAATGCGAAGGGGTTTAATATATAATGTATAAGCTATATGTTAAATAATATAAAGGGGTTGTAGAATATGTATACGGCATTTAATGTTAAAGTGAGATATAATATATGGAGGAGTTAAATGAAAGTGGGGGTGTTTAATATATGTGATGAAATTAATAATAGATGTAGGTTAAGTAATATGAATTCGGAGGTGTTAATGTGTTAGTGGGAAGGGGGAATTTTAATAAGGGGAATAGGTTTTTAGCTAGGAAAAGGGTTTTCAAATGGGGAAAAAGGGATTTTTTAGCAAGGAGAAAAAAGGTATTTATCAAAAAAGGAAAGATTTTTGACAAGGGAAATTTGTTAGAATAAGGGAAAATGAATAGGGAAGGGGTTTTCTGGAATTAGGAAGGTGGAATTAGTAAAATATAGTGATAAGAAACAAAACAATTGATGTTTTCCAACGTTTGTGAAAGTAATCTACCTACCCTTTTTATCCTAACATTTTTATTTCCTTCATTGGACGCATTTGAGCTTGTTGACCCTTTTATTTCTTCAAATAAGAAAACTATCTACTTCTAACCTTATAACTTCCAATGGCTCAAATTAAGATGATGAGCTCATTTATTCTCTATGTAACCACTAATCTGCCAAGATTAAATGGTTTGGCCAAATCTTGTTCACTATCTATCAACATGAAATTCAAAGTATGAATAATCAAGAGTAAATTGTATGATTATCACGAATTGTAGCATTTTGGACAACCTGCACACAATTTTATTTGCATAAAATAAACTAATAGTAGTGGCCTTTGAATGTGCAACACTTTCATGATATTATTTTTATCTCTT
Organism: Pinus albicaulis; assembly: GCA_034641835.2. Taxonomy (NCBI): domain Eukaryota; kingdom Viridiplantae; phylum Streptophyta; class Pinopsida; order Pinales; family Pinaceae; genus Pinus; species Pinus albicaulis. The sequence goes on along the minus strand of CM076575.1, from coordinate 1,424,604,143 downwards.
TTGTGGGGTTCATACTTGATATTCTTTTTTGTTTTTGTTTCTTTTTGTCCTTTTATTTTTCTTTTAGGACTTACCCTCTTTTCATTTTTTAAATATGGGAAAACATTTGCAGAAAGCAAAGGTATATACAATATAAAATATTTTAACATAGCAAATTCAAAATTATGAATCTTGTTATTATAGGACACTAACACCTCCCATCACAGTATTCCATCCATTCATGCATTGTCCCTCTCTCATGTAGCCCTTTTTGGCCTCCAATCCCACTAACCCCCATCCTCTCAGGAATCAAGTCAGTCACTGCCAGGTCATCCATGTTTTTTATGCTATGACTAGGGCAGTCATCTATTTTCTTCTCAGTATCCCTCCATTCCATGATCGTCCCTGGTGTTAGTCCATCAGTCACTCTAGTATATTCCCTTGTTCCTTATTTGAGGACCCTCATTGCCTCACCTATAGCAGACCTCCTTCTGTCGACATCAGCTCATTCATTCCATAAGATATTTCTAGAGGGCGGTGTATCTTGGTTCCAGCTTCCATCATTGTTCGATGCCTCGGATCAAGCAAAGTGACTCCTTAGTGCCCTTTAACTTGATTTTTTCTCATCTTATCCACTTCAGCATGATCTAGATTCATATACTCGATAGTTCAGTGATCCAGCATATTGATCCAGTGATTCTTGAGTGTGTGCGAGATTTTTCAAACCTCATGTGGGGATGGCCCTTCAGGTAGCCCCCCACATGCCTGGATGACTTCATTCTCTTCTACAACCTCAGATGCAGCTTCGCATATTTAATGGGTTCGGCCCCAGCCACTTGTAGTTCCTCTAGCATGCATGTATCACTTAGATGATCCATTTATATATTCAGAGACCTTTCATGTTTATCAGGACTTCTCTGGTTGTTATTATATCTCATGTACTCAGATATTATTGTATTCACTCCTGGATGTTGTCCCAGGCGCAGTATGTACATGGGATTCATTATATTTTTGTCTGACCCATGTTTAGGCCAGCATATCATGTACTTTATAGCTCAATTTCATTTTACTAGGCAAAACATTATTCTTTGTACTTTGTTATCTCGATGGACATAGGTATGCCTCCCCCGCCTCATTGTATACAAGTACTCAACCATTAAAGGAGACTTACAATTGTTGGTCTCGCCCCCTCAAGGTTATTATCCTCTCATGCTTCACTTCGCCTGCATATCTCTCTCTCTATGACAATTCTCTCTGTGAAGTGATCAGAAACTTCTACAGCATACTTTGTCATAATGATTAGCTCCTAACGCCCAGACGCTTGGGGGCAATATGTTACACCAATTTTTCATCATCTAACCATGTATAATTAGATGGGATCAATACACCATGTAAGAACAATTTTACCACAAAAGAAAGTTCTTTCAATAGCGAAATAATTTAATAACCATAGTTTATTAAGTTATTTTCAATTCAAATAGGAAAACCACATGAGGAATAATTAAATGAATCCTTATTTATTTGATTTTCCTCTAGGAATAATTACACTAAACTCTCTTTAATTATAATTCAACGTATTTCACCCAGTTAATGAGAAATATTTAGATAAGTCATTATTTCTCTTATTATTCTCTAGGAATAATTAATTAAATCATTATTTAATTAATATTCCTTGTTAAATTTGACTAAATCATTTAGGAATATTAAAATAAATCATTATTTGTTTAATTATTCCTTGATTCCGTCCTTGAAATAATAAATAAATATTTTATTTGCTTATTGTTTCTAAATGAAGGGATTTAACCAATTTAAATTCCTTTTCCCTCCAACAAAAACACCGTTACCGATGAAATAGGTAACCGCACTGTTACCTACTTTTTTTTGGTAGCATAAAAAACACCCGATTTTGAAAAGTAGTGATGCAGAATCACCTTTTTTTTTGTAGCACATTTTTGACACTCTAATATTTTTATTTATGAAGTATGAATATTTGTTTTAAAATGTTAGTGATTTTCATGCTAATTTTGAAATGTATTGATGCAGCATTAACCTCTTTTTTTTAGAGCGGTGATTTTCATGCTAATTTTGAAACGTATTAATGCAGCATCAACCTTTTTTTTTAGAGTGGCGATTTCATGTTGGTAATAAAACACAAAAATTATATATATATATATATATATATATATATATATATATATATATATATATATATATATATATATATATATATAAACAATAAAAAAAACCAATAAAAATGTAAAAAAAAACAAAATTAACTCATAAAAATAAAAAATTTAAACAAAAATAAATAAATAAAACAAAAATATTCGAAAATTATATCAAAAGAAATCACAAAATTTGAAAAAAAACACATAATTTAAAGAAGAAAAAAAACAAAAATTAACCAAAAAAATATTTAAAAAAAAAACATCAAAAACATTTTTTTCTAAGTTATTAAAAAAAACCATATAATTAAAAACAAAAAATTTAAATAGAAAATTTAAAAATAATTTAAATTACAAAATTAAAATTTAGATTAAAAAAAATAAAATTAAAAAAATAATAATAAGAAGAAAAAAAAATACAAATTTTAAATTTAAAAAAAAAAAAAATTTAAAAAAAATAATAAAAAAAAAATAAAGAATCAAAATTAAAAAAACTATCATTAAAAAACAAAAAAATGAAAAAAACCACGTGCAAATAATCAAAAAACAAATATCCAAAAATTTACTGTTTTTTTTTAATGAAACAATTTATAAATTTTAAAAATGAAAAACTAAATAAACTAGAAGATTAAAAAAAAAAATTAATTAAATTAAATTAAAATTTAATAAATTTAATAAATAAATTTTAAATTTTAAAAAATCATTAATCTAAAATATTAAATTAAAAAATATTAATAATAATAATAATAAATTAAATTAAATTTAAAATAAAAAAATTTGAATTAAAAAAAATAATAATGATAATTTTAATTTTTTGAATTTAAAAATAAAAATAAAAATAAAAAATAAAATTATATATATATATATATATATATATATATATATATATATATATATATATATATATATATATATATGATCGTGGTGGCGCCGCCAATCGGCCTCCCGCCCAGGTGGCGATGGAGGCCGACCGCTGGGCGGGCGGGCGATTCCGAGAATCGGCCTCCCGTGGCGGGAGGTCGATTCCGAGAATCACCCTCCCACAGCGGGAGGCCGATTTCGGGAATCACCCTCCCACCGCGGGAGGGTGATTCCAGGAATAGCCCTGAGGCCGATTCCAGGAATCGCCCTCCAGCGGCGGGGAGGCCAATTCTGGGAATCGCCCTGAGGTCGATTCCAGGAATCGCCTTCCCGTCGCGGGAGGCCGATTCCGGAAATCGGCCTCAGGACAATTCCTGGAATCGGCCTCAGGACGATTCACGGAATCGGCCTCCCGCGGCGGGAGGGCAATTCTCGGAATCGGTCTCCCGCGGCGGGAGGTCGATTCTTGGAATCGGCCTCCCGCCCAACGGCCGGCCTCCGCCGCCACCTCGGTGGGAGGCCGAATGGCGGTGCCACCTCGATCAAAAAATTCTTTTTTTTTTTTAATTTTTATTATTTTTAATATTTTTTTTAATTTAAATTTTTTTTTTTTTTTAAATTCAAAAAATTTAAAATTATTTTTTTTTAATTTATTTTTTCTGTTTGAAATTTAATTTGCTTTAATTTTTTAATTTTTTTAATTCATTTTTTCGTTTTTAATTTTTTTTTTCTAAATTTTGTTAATAATTTTAATTAAATTTTGTATTTTTTCTTTTTTATTTAAATGATTTTTTATTATTATTATTATTAAATTTTATGTTTAATTTTTTCATTTAATTTTTTAAAATTTAGTAAATTTTTTATTTTTTTTAATTTATTTGAATTTTATATATATATATATATATATTTATATATATATATATATATATTTAATTTTTTATTATTATTTTTCTAATTACATAACATTTTTATTTTTTTTATTTCAATTAAAATTGTGTATTTAAAATTAGATTTTTTTTTTTTTATTAAACTTAATATTTTCAAATTAATTTGTTTTTTATTTTATTTTTTATTTAATATATTTTTTTTAATTTATTTTTTTCAATTTTTCAATTTTAATTGATTTTTAAAGTTTTTTAACTTTTTATTTTAACAATGTTTTTTTTCTTTTTCTTTTTTCTTTCTTTTTCTTTTTTTCTTTAGATTTAAAATTTATTTTTTATTTCAAAATTAATTTGTTTATTCATTTATTTATTAAAATTTAATATTTTTTTTAAATCTAATTTGTTATTTTAATATTAACATTTTTTTTAATTTAATAGAATCTAATATATATTTTTTAATTTAAGTTCATATATATATATATATATATATATATATATATATATATATATATATATATATATATATATATATATATATGATTTTTTATAACTTAAATTTAATTTATTTTTTAAAATCTATTTGTTTTCTTAATATATATTTTTTAAATTTAATATTTTTATTGTATTTTGTTTTTCATTTTTTATTTTTAATTAATTTTTCATTTTTTTACTTTTAATTTCAATAATGTTTTTATTTTTTAATTTTTTTTATTTTAAAGTTTTAAATTTAATAAAATTTAATATATTTCTTTAATTTTTATTTTTTTTAAACATTTTTTTTTTTAAATTTAATTTCTATATTTTATTTTTTTATAATTTCTTTCCTTTTTTAATTTGTTTTTTTTTTAATATTTTTTTTTTTTTTTTTAATTTTAATCTTTAATTTTTTTATTTTTTTATTTTTTTTTTCTTAAATTTTTGGTTTTTTTATGTTTGAATTAAAATTTTTATTTTGTTTTTATTTTTCTTTTTTTATTCCTATATATTTTTAAATTTTAATCTTAAAAATGTTTTTATTTTTTAAATTTATTTTTTTCTTAAATTTTAGGTTTTTTTTAATGTTTGAATTTCAAAAGTTGAAAAATGTTATTTCTATTTTTTTAAATATCAAAAATATGACACATTTTTTTTTTTTTGTTATTCCAGCATCAACTGGTTTTGTTTTGAGGGTGTTTTTTCAATCCTTTTTTCAAGAAACAATTTTGTTTTTAGCATAATTTTATAAAATGTTGAAATTTGACCTTCAAAAAAAACCAAGTGCGTTCTGGAATACATTTTTTTTGTTTTTGGGGTGTTTTTTCATGTTTTTTGAGTCTTTTTTGGCTAGAGTTCCCGTTTTGAGGTCAGGTTACCTATTTCATCGGTAACAGTGTTCAAAATATAATAAATTATTCCAAGCACTTAGATCTAGTTATTGGTTAATAATATTTTATTATGTACCATTATCAAGGATAACTCAATATTTTGTTATAAATAGGAGGGTTTTCCATTCATTCCCTACCTTTGATCCTTTTATCTTGGTCAAACTTTGATCCTCTTATCATTGTCTATCTTTGATTCACTTTTATTTTATTTTTGCTTATTGAGCTCCCTTTGAGTTCTACATGTCTTGGGTATTCTACACCATTGAGAGAGAAACCCTGAAGCTAAAGCATTTGAGGACAGCCAAGGACCCATCCCATTGAGGGGGACTCTTTATGTTCCCTTCCCAGGTGTTACATAATACAAAAATTTATTTATAATTCTTCTCTTGTCCATTGGATATTTTGGAGAAAATCTTATTTCATTTTGTTGGTTCGCTGCTTTATTTGCATAGATCTGGGTTTATTTTGCATTTGTTTCGACTGTCTATTGCAGATCTAAGAAGTTTGTTGTTAGGGTTATTTTTCATGTGCAGCTAAAGTGATCTCTTTTCCTACACTTGCATTAAGATTTCATACTAACACATAGGATAGGCCCAAACCTTCATGGATGCATCATCTATAAATGTTACAAAATATGATGCTCCTCCTAATGACTTGATGTTAACAGCTCTAAACACATTTGAGTGTATCAATTCTAACACATTTTTATTTCTGTTATGATCACCTTTAAGAAATGAAACCCTTCTTTGTGTACCATATATACAATGCTCACAAAGATCAAGATTGTAGGATCCGAAACCTAGTTGTATTTTTTTACCAACAAGGATTTTTAAACCCTTCTTGCTCATGTGACCCAAGCGCTTATGTCATAGATCTATTGAATTTACTTCTCTTGTGACAATAGCCAAATCCAATTTTCTGATCGTTGCCTTCAATGTATATAGTGTTCCTGTATTAGGTCCTTTGGCCATGAACAATGCTCCTTTTCTAATTTTCCATCCTCCTTTTCCAAATCTTGTGTAATAGCCTTCATCATCTAGCCATCCCATAGAGATCAAACTCATGCGCATTTCTAGGACATGCCTGACCTGTTTCAACAATATATCGTGTCCATCCTTCATCTTGATTTGGACATCTCCCACTCCAACAATACTACAAAAATGATTATTCCCCAAATGCACTCTACCATAATCACCAGGATCATATGTAACAAAACTATATTTTCATGGGTTTACATGGTGAGATGCCCCAGAGTCAAAGATCCAATCAAAGCTTCCATTAGATGTATATAAACATGCATCATCTACTGAAACTATAAACAACACATCACCATGTGTGACTCAAGCAGTAGTCTCACCTTCATTTGTGTTGGATGACTTGTGATTTATACTAGCCGGTCTTTGATCCTTTCGTCATTTCTTTAAGGCTCAGCATTCTTTACTCATGTGCCTAGGTTTGCCACAATGAAAGAATATGATCCCGTCCCTCCTTGATTTTGATCAGCCTCTCGACCTTGATCACCCTTGTTGGCCTCGATCAATTATCCTACCATGATCATCTAGAGCTAGAGCTTCTCCTCTCTGGTTTTCCGCAATTGACTTGCGTCATGGCACCTCATTCATTAAACTGCTGATGACATCATCAAACTTCAAGGTCCTTGTGATCTGAAAATGATTGTTAATTTTTTTGTGCTAATATCATTTTCAAATTTAAATAAACTTTGCTTTGGTTTACCTATCCATTAAGAGTTTATCCATGAGCATATGATTGTTTAATCATTAAATTTGGTGAAATTTAGTGTTTTTCATGAAGTCAAAAGCATAGAAACTAATAGTTGAACAACAACAAATAAGTACACAGCAAGCACAAATAACAGAGCTTAATACACAAGTTTTTGATGAAGGAGTTCACCCCTCCTAGGCTACATCTCCTTAGGCCAGCTTCATAGTGTGGACCTTTGTATTAGCTTCAAATGTGAAAAATTCATTTTTACAGTCTCCTATTTCCTCTACAACCTACTCTAATGGCTTCAAAACATCAAAATCTACCAGAAATGACTCTTCCTGAGTTCATTTTGGTCGAAAATTACATGATTTATGACAGAAATAATTTTTCCTAGGTTTTCTCCTCCAAAACAGGAGTTTCGCCAGTTAAAATTCTATTTTTGGCATTTCTGCCTAAAAATGCGTCTCTGCTATCTCCGCCATCAAATTAATCTATCATTAAATTATGGATAAGCGCACTTGTCTTAACGATAAGTGCACTTTAATTGAGTCCTTAACACAAAGCGCATTCCAAACTAATCACAGATTAATTAACATGTAATCTGGATTTAATACATGTATTAGCGCTAAGACAGAGTTTAGCCTTCCCGTCGATTTTCTGTCGGAGCTCCCGGTTGTCAAGCATTGGTCCCATGGGAGGGTTTTGGCCCCCTCCAAACCCCCGTTTGATTGAAATTTAAACTTTAGGTGGAAGTCAAGAGCCATAAGGGTTAAGACCCATGGCATAGGCGGAGTGGTAAGGCACGAGGATGGTGAGCGGTAGGTCTGGGATTCGACCCTGATGCCCGCCATAACATTTTGCATAACAAATTTTTCAACCCGCCGATATAGTTGGAGCAACTTCGCCATAATAGTATGTCCGCTAACCTGTTGTAGAATTCCTCCAAGTTTAGTTGACTCTACCGGTGTATAAGGTTTAGGACTTAGGTTAAGTAATCTATATATATATATATATATATATATATATATATATATATATATGAAATTAGAATAATGTCCAACTTGGCTCTGACTGCCATGCCACTGGGGATTGCATTGGCATGCCCGTTTCTAAGGCTATATAAAAATCCTGCACATAGTAAAATAATGAGCCATTAAAACAAAGTTTCCAACTCAAGAAATGGAGGAAAAATTCAACTTACCATGGCAACCTTGGTAAATCTAAAGATGACACTTTTCACAGTATCACTGGTTTAAACTAGAGAAAACCTTGTGAAGTTGACTAGACTTGCCACAACATCCTTGTACCTATTATGCTCATTTTTTTTCCTGTTTGGGAAAACGAACAACAGGCCATAATTCCCTCATACGAACTAGAAATTTGATGAAACGGGTTGCGTTGGAATCCTGGAGATGAGCTCTATCCAAGCATTCATGTTTGAAGCATTTAGGTTCTCACTAGCAACAAATTCCCCATCTCCCCTCTCATGATCTCATACAGCGGATAAGAGTGGCAGTCCTTGGTTCAGTAGTTGAAAACCAAAAGATAAAGAACGATAGGACCTCCATGCATGATAAATTGTCGCTTCAAAGATATCTAAACACATTATGTTTATCACAAGCTCTGATACCAGTTTTTGAGTATAGAGCAGCGGAATACATAACAGAGGCATGCAACAAAGAATAAAATTCACAGACAGAACATAAAACAAGAGACAAGACTAAACACACAAAAACTGGAGAATAACTTCACACAAAATTCTATTACAATAGAGGCCTTGCCTTCGCTTGCTAGCTCACTCAGGCAGAGGCAGAAAATACAAATTTATAGATCAAGGAGGAAGATCTAGAATTTCCTAATCATCCATGTGGATTACATGGATGCACAAGAAAATTATTGTGGTGGTTGTTAGTCGACTTCAAGCAGGTGGGTGACGTGTTAGGTTTTGCGTCGATGTCTGTCAAAAATTCAGCGAGCGCCAACCTTATTAATTTGGCTTCACGTTTAACATGTTTTCTTCTAAAGTGATCCCTTTTTGTTCTTAATGTACATTAAATTTCAACCAAATATTAATTGAGATTAGTACAAATGGAATGAATGAACACAAATTATGAATAAAAGAGGCATAAAAATAACCAAAAGAGGCAAGATGAGGCAAGAACAATAATTAAATTCTTAGATTTGATTGAATAGTAAAAAAACATGGATATTAAGCCAAAAGTTGTTAAGTTCCTGTGGAAATAGCCTAAAATGTTATGTAAATCTTTCTATAATAAGAATTCAAAGAGTATAATATAGCTTGCCAATACAATCTGTTTAGATTCGAATATGCTTAGATTTGAATTTTGCATTCTGCAGCAAATGGCATTTTTCTTTCAACTTTGCCTTTGCCTCCAACACATAGCAATATAATTAACACTATAACTAAGAAACTAAATTAGATGTATATACAAAGTAAATTATCTACACACCTCGAATTGATTTCATGACTCTAGTTGAAGCTATAATATGTTTATTAATCACTTTGCTTGTTTATCTTTGTATTTAACCACTTTTCTTATCACTTTGTTTGTTTCTCTCTGTTCTTAAATTTCAGGTTGCTAAATTTTCCAAAAATTTTGTTGAATTTGGACCAGGAAGAAGCTAATATAAAAAATTGAATACAGTGAATATAGTGAGAGCCCAGAGCTTTTTTCTCGTTATGAATAGAGTGAGAGACCAAAGATTGTTTCTCTATGTGAATATAGTGAGATCCCAGAGCTTATTTCTCTATGTTGTTAAATTGCAAGTTGTTGGTCTAGTTTAGGTTATTACAGTCTAGTTTGCTAGTGTTTTTTCAAATTTCCATAGTTTTTAGCCGTTGACACACAACCCATTCAAATTCATGTTTCAGATGGAGGAGGACAAAGGCGAATACTTTGGGTGGTTCATCTGCAATTGGACAACCATCGAGCTATTTTTCAAGATTCATCAAGCCCTAACAGTTATCAACGTTATATGAGAAGGTAATGGTCGTGTGGTTTCAAATCTCGAATCGATAGCTCTGAGTTCATTTTGAAAGATTTATTGGTTTAATTTTGCGACTTCCATGGGGTATGATGGGGATTTTACTGTGATTTATTGATTGTCATCTTAATATTTACATGAATGAGCATAGCGGTCGGCTCTGTTTGTATCTTTTCCATCGTTTACTCTGTTTTTCTGGGAGGTAATGGTGATATAGTGATATCATCGTTTTTTGATGGAATGGAGACATGGCCATTTCTAGGAGGCTCCATTTACTAACTGTGGTGTGGGGGGATTGGCTTCAGTCCTTTTACTGGCCAAAACCATGTACAGACTTTTAGGTTTATATTTTCCATCAATGGTGGCATGTTGGTAGATGTCTTTTTTGCATTTGTTGCTACTGAAAATGATTATACCAGCGGTGGACTTTGGATGTGGATTGGGGTTTTGGTTAGGCTCACAAATATTTTCTCTGGTGCAGGCTTGCACATTTTGGTGTACTATTTTCCCGGGTCACTTAGAATTCCCCAGTGACCAGATCAGGGAGGATTTGAATTTTTGATAGAGGGAGTCTCGGGCAACTCTTTTGAGTGTGATGTTTCTCCTACTTAGTACCTCATGAATTTACGTCGATCCATATTGTACTAGGACCATCTGAGCAGGTGGAGGACGGGATACTTATCCCCATGGCTCGTAAATGAGATATATGCTTTGGGGACTATTTACATTTATTTTTACCCCTCTACATAGACAACAAATTTATGATCAGGCTGGTGGGTTGTTTTCTTGGGACAGTCTTGGTTTATGATTTTTAAATATTAGACGACCTTCTTACTTACTCCACCTGTCATCTGGACATCCGTTCCTATACATATTGGGACACATGGCAAACTTATCGATGTTTTTGCAGGAGTTAGATGGCAAGAAGAATTCAGAAACCTTGTTGCATGTTGCGAAGGTGGTGGACGGAGGTGTATCTCCTACATTTCATTACGATGGTCTGCCACCCCTGAACAATTCGCAGATTGATGGTATCCAATGTGAATTTACACAGCCTCTCCATGAGACCCTCGACCGTTTCTCTACTTCTGGTCTCCAAAGTAATGAAGTTTTCACACCTAATAGCGAAGGGGAGGGTATCAACCAGATCTAGACAAGACGAGACAATCCCTTCAAGCCTGCTCTAGAGGGACATTTGCTTAGTTTCAGACACGATATAATGTGGGACAGGGCCAAGAGTCTGCAGACCAAATCATTGGTTGGTAGATGGGTATATGATAAAATGTGTAACACTGATCTTCAACAATGGCTGACGAAGGCTTAGACCAAGCTACTTGGATATCCACCAAAGATATCCAAATTACAAAATGGATGGTGGATTTTTCACTTTATGAAGACTGAGGATGTTGGTGAAATTTTCTGTTGGACATGGGTACATGGGCATGCATTTCTTGCACTTCACTAATGGTATATTGGTTTCAATCCCACGTGAGACACCCCGTCGAACTATATGGTGTGGGTGAAACTCCTTGGTCTTCCATTAAAATTTTGGTCGATGCAGGTATTGACTACCATCGGCAATAGCATTGGTATGTGTAGGTATGTTGATCCAAAATGCTTGGGATTTTTTGGCAAGAAGGTGGCGTGGCTCTTATTTGACTATCTTTCTCAGGAGGGCTACCTACTTTTGTTGACTTGGAATGGGAAAAGAGGGTACACAGACAACTAATCGATTATTGGTAATCGCCAATTCGTTTTCACACTTGCCACTAGACTGGACATCTTCAGTGGAATTGTAAACTGGGGAAGCAGACAGGGAGCTTGCAGTCGTCTCATATGGAGATGGTGAACAGCATGGTACATAAAATCTCCCGACAAACTCATCCTCTGACTCTGTATTTCTTGGTTAAGAACCATTCTATACCAATACCACCTTCAATTAATCAAGAATTGACTATCATGGATGGTATGAATGCTTCGATGGGGATGGGGAATAGGATTATACATAGTCCTAAGTCTATGGGATGATATAATTCAGTATCATGTACCACCTCCGCCACTGTGGATAGTTACCAGCCAAGGTTTTCACTACCACACTCCATATAATTCTCACCCACATCCTATGTTTTCTCCTTCTGATCCCATGTCATCCACGCCTACGAATTCACCGTCGAGGGAGGCGTCCCTTTCTCCCCAGAATTCTGTAGGTAATGACATTGAACTATTGCTAACTATTCCGGAAACCAAATTGATCCCCCTTCTGATCCACTCTAGTAGGCCTTCGTCCCATGATATTTTTATCAGCCTGAATTCTACTTCCAATGTCACTCTGCGAAAAGGACGTGGATGTCCCACCATAAGAAGAAACCCATTAATGCAGATGTTGATGTTTCTGATCTCACTAGTGGTAATTTTAGCGATATCCCTATTAAACTAGCATTAGATAGGGTTCTTAGTGCTTTGTAGCCCTTGAAGCAGGTCACCATATGATCCTTTTCTCTTATAACATTAGGGGATTGGGGGGCAGGGGTAAATTCGTGTCTCTGCAGGAGTTTTTTAGACAATTAGATCCTTATATGATATTTATATAGGAAACTATGTCCTCTGTTGATCGAACAATCTCCTTTTTTCGTACCATGTTTCTAGCCTAGAATATGATAGTGAAGGATGTATAGGGACGATCTGGGGGACTTTTTGTGCTTTGGGACCCGAGATGAGCATCCTTTACTGCTTATATTTTTTTCAGCGACATTTTACTAGCTGGATTCTTGCGAGGTTTCAAAATTAGAGTGAAGTTGGTCACCCTTTATGCTCCGTATATAAATAGAGATGGTTTTTGGCATGAAATGTAAAGGTGTGGTTTCCTCTCATTGGAACACACGATTCTTACGGGGGATTTGTATTATACGTTAAATAGAAGTGAGATTTGGGGATCGAGGAATTTGGATCCTTTGTCGAATTTTCTGAATGATTTGTTCCTAGATAACCATCTTAAGGATATTATACCAAGAAGTATGGGACCAACATGGTATAATGGCCGATCGGGAGGGGACTTTATTGCTAAGCGGCTAGACTGGGCCCTTATCCAGGAAGAATTACTATCACATTTGGGAGGAATTTCTATGTGGGTGGCACACCTCTTGATTTCTGATCATAGGCCATTAGTGGTGGAATGGCAACGGCAAAAACAAGTGTGGGACATGCCCTTTCAAATTCAATAGGGCACGGTTAGAAGATCCAGAATTCAATTGATTAGTCTGAGATTACCTTAAGATTCATAAGTGGGATGTTGGGTCATCCCCGATGGAATTCCTCTCACATAACTTGCGGATATAAAAACAGAAGGTCATATCTTGGAAGAGAGTCAAAAATAACCATATCAAACTCAAGATAGAGTTGATCAAGGATCAGGTGGAAATTTTACTAAGACAAATTGATAGTTACCATCAGAAATATGAATCTTGGGAAGTATAAAGAAACTACGGACATAAAAAAGGAAAATCCTCCTCTTCCAAGAGAAAACATGGAGACTTAAAAGCCGAGCCATTTGGCTCAAAGAGGGCAATCAAAACATGAAATTTTTTCTCACCTACGCCAATGGGAGGAAGATACATAATGCCATCTGGCATATCTCACATGAAGGTAATGAGTACAATACTACAGATAAAATTCAACAGGAAACAATCTGATATTTTGAGAAATTCTTCAAGGCAAGGGAAGGATCATATATTGAAGATCAAATCTGGATTGTGCGAGACTTCCCACTGATGTTCTCGGCTGATGATAATGAAAAACTAAGTATGCAAGCTAGTTTGGAGGAGGTATGAGGTATTCTTAAAACCTTCCAAGCATATAAAAGCCTTGGGCCAGATGGCTAGACCCCAGACTTCTTTTTACACTTTTCTAACCTATTTCTAAGGGACGTTACTGATATGGTAGAGGAGATTAGAAAGAAAGGGAAGATTCTAGGGTCTATCAATTCAACCTTTCTGACACTTATCCCAAAAAATAAAGGATATTCGACCTTCGAATATTATAGACCTATATCACTGTGCAACACACTTTATGAAATAACATCCAAGTTGATTGTGGAACGAATTAAAGGTGTTTTATCTATTCACATAACAAAGGAACAATTTCACTTTCTGAATAATATGATAATACATGATGTTGTGGCTACTGTACAGGAGGTGATGCATTCAATACACAACAAAAAAGCTGAGGTGATCATTATGAAATTTGATTGAAGTAAAGCATATCTCTGCATAGATTGGGATTTTTTAAGAATGATACTACACAAAATTGGGATGCACATGGATGTGGTTGAATGGATCATGGGATGCGTCAACAATACAGTGATGGCCATTATTATTAATGGATCAACTTCTAGATTCTTTAAACCTAGGAAGGGTCTGTGACGAGGTTGTGCATTGTCACCCCTCCTTTTTCTACTTGTCATGGATGCATTAAGCATGAAGATCAATGAGGCTAAAGTATTGGGCATATTTAAGGGGATCAAAATCATGATCAATTGGGAATTCACTCATAGCTTATTCGTTGATGACGTGGTGTTATGTGGTATGTTGATTCGAAAATGTTGGGTATCTCTCCATCATATCTTTCAACACTTCAGCAATGCATAAGGGTTGATTTCCAATGATCAAAAATCATGCATTCATTTTTCAATGGGGGATCCCGACTATATTGAACTGATCAGTGACATTTTTAATTTTCAAATGAAATCTAACTTTCAGGGGCTGACCTATTGGGCTTTCATTTAAAGCCCGCGAAGTATAGAGTGGCTGATTGAAAATGGATCATTAACAAATACCAGAACCTGATACAAGGGTGGTCTCTCAAATCGTTATCCAAAGGAGGGAATTTGATCCTCATTCAGGCTGTGTTACAACAAATCGCAGTGTACTGGGCACATCTATTTTTTATCCTGACTACCATTATCAACAAGATTAAAACATCGGTGACTAATTTCTTGTGGGATGGAATAAAGGGAGAAAATAAATACCATCTTTCCTGTTGGGACCTCCTTTCCATCCCAAAAGACCACAAGGGCTGGGGCATATTGAATATAGATATTGTTGGGAAAACATTGCTAATGAATTCCTTATGGAGAAGCATTAACAATACTAGTATATGGAGAGACATTATAAGATTTAAACATCTGAAATCCCTCGATATAGATGATGCCTTCTTCATGGAATGGGGGAAAGTGGAAAAAGGTTCTCAAATATGGAGGAGATTCATCAAAATTTGGCCATGTTTCAAAACACACCTAAAATGAAGTTTCGGAAATGGACATAGAATTATGATTGGTGAAAGAAATATTAGAGGTTTTCCTATGGATGTCACCCTCAGGGAACAAGTGATGCAATGTCTAAATGGTAGGGGGGTATTCTTCTTTGCACAGATTATCCTATACTGGAAGGACAGTACTCCAAGATGGCAAGATTTTGAATCCTTGGGGATACTGGGACAAATGTACTCTGATTGGAAGAACTACTTGGAAGTAAAATGTACTATGACTGGAAGAACTACTTGGAAGTGGTTAGAGGTATGGGTTGGAACAGGAAAGTTGATGGAGATAAGATTATCTAGGGAGGCAGCTTACACAAAGGAAATATAAGTACAAAAGAAACATATTTGGATAATATGAACAGTCACTTGGAAAATTTGGTAAGTGTTGGTTTACTAAAATATGGAAGGTGAAGACACAAATTAAAATTATAATTTTTTTGTGGTGTGTGTGGAAGGAGAAAAACCTAACATGGAAGAACCTTAAGAAAAGGGGCAAGATTGGCCCGGGCATATGCACACTATGCATGACTGGGGATGAGGAAAATCAGCATATATTCTGCAATTGTGTATATTCATCTAAGATCAGATCTTTACTATGCAGACATTTCAAGTTACAGGACTCTGACTATCAGTTATTTGTAGAGTGTACCAAATGGTGGTCAGATAAAGGTAAATGTTTTCTTATCATTCCCCTCATTTATCACTGGAATATATGGAAAAGTAGAAACTTGAAAATCTTTGAAGATAGGATCACACTACCGACTTGGATTGTGTCGCATATTATTCAGACATGGGAAGGCATGAGAATACAACAAAAAATACCTAGAGATCTGTCAATCAGAATGAGACCTCATGATATTAACTTTCCTGCTGGGTTTTTCGATGGGGCAGCACAGAATGGAAGATGTGGCTGTGGAGCATGGCTGATTGATGCGGACAAGCTACAAAAATATCAGAATACGCATGGAATCAACAAACTATTATACTTTAAACCTGATCACACATAAACCCCAAAACAATTGCATGCACACGGAACTTCTTTACTGGAGGGTCCCACAACACTTTCGACCAATCACAAATGATCGCACTTCACAACCTTTATGATTTACCTTCCCCGCAACTTCGCAATTTTAACATTTTAACAAAGTTGCAATTTCGCGATTTCACGACTTCTCACTTCTCACACTTTACAATTTAACTTAATGGTTAAACTTTATTCCTTTCGATCTGTGATATTGTGTAGTGCTGACACATTCCCTTCTTCACTTTGCATCTCATACAAAATAACTTACCGTGCCATGCCTTAACACTAAACTCTAAAAGTTTCAATTTGTGATATCGCTTCAGATGCGCTTTGATCACTCTCATTGGTCTTCGTTGGATCTGATGGTCCACGCTTGTCGCCTTTCCGATCTATTTTGCATCGCAAGTTAAATAACTTAGCTTGTGAAGTCTTAACCATAAACACTAAATCTTGTAATGTGTGATGCTTTCACGGTTGCGATGTGATTTCCCATCGTTGATTTACGCAAGATCTACGGTCCTCGTTGCTGCTTGCAAATCCTACCTTATGTTGTGCGCTTAATGCAATATTCGATTTAATAGAGAAATAAAACAGAAAATTTAAAACAAAGAGCCCAATTAAAATACAAAAACAATTGGAATTAAATTATAAATGAATTGCACAAAGCCAAGCCCTTGGTTGGCTAGTTTTTACATTTATTTCTGCTCTTTGTTGACTCCTCTCTCACTCTTCTCTCACACCTATTCCACACCTATTCACTCTTTTTCCACTCCACTTCTCACACCTATTCATATATATATATATACCTGAAGCAGTTCCTCTCGTATTTTAATAGATTTATGTTTGAACCACTCTAACAAACAAATTCTACCCAGTCCTCATCCTCTATTCTATTTGGCTTAATCTCCTCACAGGGAGAAACCAATTGCTATTTTATTCCTAATAAATTTAGCAAATCAAAACTGACTAACTCCTCTCATTTAAAACTAAGTAAAATATTAATAACCAATGTTTATCCACCTCTTGTTAGCCACAATATGTGAACACACAATCACATTGCTGGCTAAATCTGGATGCTCCTGCATCAAAATCCCAGGGAAGAAAAGATTGATCCATCAATGTTTCAGGATCTATATTAAATTTCTATAACTCTGTTTTTGTCATCCAACTGGAATCTTCCACTGGGTGTCCTTTCCATTTGACTAGATATTGATAATAAGTTTGTCCTCTGATCTTCTTTGTTTCTCTTTTCTCCAGAATAGCTTCCACTTCTTTCTTTGTTGTCTTTGGCATCCGTTCCTTCCAATTCAAATTTTGGTCCTACTCTTCTATAGATTCTTTTTGTAGTTCTTCCTCTGTTCCTTTGAATGGGTACTAATCTACAACATTAAATATGGGTGATATCCCAATTCCTACTGGTAATTCAATCTGATATGCATTTGAGGAAAAATTCCTCAAAATTCTACAAGGCTCTATCTTTTTCATTTTTAGTTTGATATAAGTCCCGACTGGAAGCCTTTATTTCCTTAAATAAACCATGACTAAATCATCTACTTTAAACTCCCTTTCAGACCTCTTCATATCAGCTCTTTGTTTATACTTTTGGGTGTTTTTCTGTAAGCTCTGCTTGACATCTTCTTGCAACTTCTGTATCTGTTCTGCAAATTCTTCAACTTTTGCACTCATTGTCTCTTTTTTGCTCAAATCTCTAAGTTCATACACCCCTCTTGGGTGCATCCCAAAAATAATCTGAAATGGACTTATTCCAGTACTTTGATTAGGAGTATCATTATAGGAAAATTCAGCTTGAGGAAGTAAAAAGTCCCATTGCTTTGGATTTTTGTAAACCAAACTCCTTAATATGTTCCCAGGCTCTTGTTCACCACTTCAGTTTGTCCATCCGTCTGAGGATGATAGGCTGAACTTAAACTAAGGTTTGTACCCAGCTTCTTCCATATATTTCTCCATAAGTGTCCTATGAACTTTGTATCCCTGTTTTAAACAATACTCACGGGCAATCCATGCAATCTTATAACTTCAGAGAAAAAGAATTAGTGATGTGAGTTGCATCACTATTTTTCTTACAAGCAATAAAATGTGTCATTTTAGACAATCTATTTACAACAACATAGATAGAATCATGTCCTCTTTGAGTCTTCAGCAATCCTAAAACAGAATCCATGCTGAGATCATCCCAAGGTCTATTGGGTATTGGCAATGGCTGATATAACCCAGTGTCTTGGCTTCTTCCTTTGTCATGTTGACAAATATTGCACTTCTCAACAAAAATTTTGATATCAGTTTGCATTTTTGGCCAATAATAAAAGGCACTTACTTGAGAAAATGTTTTGTCCTATCCAAAGTGTCCAGATAGTCCTCCACTGTGTTTTTCCTTAATCAGATTTTCTTTCATGGAACACTTAGGTATACACAGTTTATTATTCTTGAACAACAATCCTCCTTGAATCAAGTAATCTAACCATTGGCTTCTATTATGAATCACTAGATTAACAGCTGTATATATTTCTTTGAAATCTGTGTCTTCCCAAGACATGTCAATCATCTCTTCAAACCCCAAAATGCCAATCTTCAATTCCTACATAATCAAATTTACTCTGCTTAAAGCATCAACAACTTTGTTTGACTTACCACTTGTATGCTTGATTACAAAGGTAAAACTCTAAAAAAACTCCACCCACTTTGCATGCTTTTGGTTCAACTTCGGCTTTTTATTTATGAATTGTAGTGCATGGTTATCTAAATACAACACAAATTCTTTGAGCAACAAATAATGCCTCCATATATTCAAAGCCTGCATAAGAGCATAGAACTCCTTATCATAGGATGAATACTTCTTCTCGGCCTCATTTAACTTTTCACTGAAATAAGCTATCGTTCTCTACTCTTAACTCAAGATAGCTCCAATTTCTATCCCACTGGCATCAGTCTCAACTTGGAATATCTTATCAAAATTTGGCAAGGCAAAAACAGGTCTTTCAGTGATCTTATTTTTCAACAACTTGAAATTCCAATCTATTGCTTCTGTCCATTTAAATGGTTGGTTTCTCTCCTTTATTGTTTCAATTATTGGTGCACAGATCGGACTAAAACCTCTTATAACCTTTTTGTAAAAACTTGCAAGACCATCAAAACTCCTTACCTCAAATACACTTCTCGGAGTTGGACAATCCTGTATTACCTGAATCTTTCCTGGGTCCATCTTCAAGTCTTATTCTAAGACTATAAATCCCAAGTAAATGAGCTCCTTCTTCATGAAACTACACTTCTTCAAATTTACGAGCAACTTCTCCTTTTGCAAAGTAATTAACACCAACTTCACATGCCCCAAATGCTCCTCCTTACACTGACTGAAAATCGGGATGTCATCAAGATATATTATCACACAATTTCCTGCATACTCTTTCAAAATCTCATTCATTAGTCTATGAGTGTGCTTGGTGCATTAGTGAGCCCAAAAGGCATCACTAACCACTCATACAATCCACTATTGATCTTAAAATATGTCTTCCATTCATCTCCTTCTCTAATCCTTATTTGATGGTATCCACTCTTCAAATCTATTTTAGTAAAATATTTTGACCCACTTAAACAATCCATAAAATCCTATATGCGTGGTAATGGAAATCTATACCTGATAGTGATCTTGTTTATGGCTCTGGAATCAGTACACATGTGCCACTCACCTCCTTTCTTCGGACTAAACACAACTGGTACTGCACATGGACTAAGACTTTCTTTGATTGGTCCTTTATCTAACAGCTCTTGTACCTGTCTTCCAACTTCTTCATTCTCTCGAGGGGTCATTCTATACGCTGCTTTTTTTTCTAAACTTGCACCAGATATTAAATCTATGTGATGACTGATACTTCTAATTGGTGGCAATTTACTTGGTAATTCATCAACAACTATATCAACATAATCATCTAACAAATTTTTAATTTCCACAGGCAGATTGTCTAAATTAGTAGAAGTCAAATTACCTTGGGTTTACCCACAACAGAAAAATGCATTTCTTTCTCCTTTTTTAGTTCTTGCAGCAACTCCTTTCCACTAATCAGCATAACATTATTCTCAGCTATTCCTTTATCTACTTCATCCTTCAAAAGTAGCAATGTGTGCTTCTTTCCATCCTTCTCTATGGTGTAGGTATTCCTTTTTCCATCATGAATGGATTTTCTGTCAAATTTCCAAGGTCTTCCCAGCAATACATGGCACATGTCCATTGGCATCACATCACACAATATGACATCCTTATATGTATCAATCTATATCTCTACTTTACATTGCTCTGTCACCAAAATCTGATGTCCCTTCTGTAGCCATGACACTTTGTAAGGAGTAGGGTGTGCCATCTTACTCAACCCCAATTTCTCAACCATCTCTGTGGAAACAAGATTATCAGTGCTTCCACTATCAATCACAAATTTGCAGGACTTTTCTTTACACTTGCATATAGTCCTGAATAGACTCTTCCTTTGTGTTGGCTCATTTGATTCCTTCTCTGCCTTAAGTAATACTCTTTTGAGAAATAAAGACTCTCCTTCCTCAAGTGGTTCTTCTTTTCCTGTGACTTAAGGATTTTCTTCCTATGCTTCAGCTACATTCACATTCCACTGATTTGCTGGTTTGTTATGAGGACGGTCCCCTGATCCGTGTCCCCATTCTCCACATGTGTAGCACCGAATTTCTCTTCCTCGACCTCTACCTTTGGGTGCAAGTCTCCCTCTACCAAAGTCTCATTTATATGGCGGTCTACTACTTGAACCTTTTGTTTCATTCTAAAAGTGTTGAAATCTTGATCTGAACATTCCTCTTCCTCTTGCTGGAATTTTACCTCTAGTCCTCTAACTTTGTTTCCTCAACGTTTTCTCCTCTGCCTTCAAAGCTGCTTGGTAGGCATCCTCAATTTTCTTTAGACTCAACAAACTAATTTCATCATGTATATCATACCTTAAACCACTGATGTATCTAGTTGCTTTCTCCATATCATATTCAGCATGACCTACTCTAATGCTCAAGGGCGGAAACGTGAACCTAGGTTACACTTTTGTGAGAATTGGGGGTTGAAATTTTTTTTCGGCAATAGTTCGGCCGAACTTGTTTTTAAAGTTCAGCCGAACTCGTGATTCTGTTTAGACTGACGGCTTACTGACGGCGCGGGCAAACAGAATTTTTGCCAGAGATTGGAAAATCAGCAAATAAAGTTCAGCCGAACTTATATAAAAGTTCGGCCGAACATTTAGTTCGGCCGAACTTTTACATTTAAAATAGTTCGACCGAACTATTTTCTATAAATAAATCGCCCGCGAAGTTATGTGGTTACCGATTTTATTGTTCCCGCGTTTTCTCTGTCGCTGTTGCACCTCGTCGTCGTGCTGGTGTCCCTGTCGCTGTTTCTCCTTGTCGCCGCAGCTCCTCGTCGCCATGCTGTTGTTTGCCACGGTCGCGCTCTTTGGTCATCGGGTATGTTACTATCACCATGTATAAGCTTCATAACTAGATTTAAGTTTTTTCAAAATGTGGAATGATAAAATCAATTAGTTTACTAATTTTAATGTAGATATTCACCATTTTTGGTGAAATTTTTATCATCATAAACTATATAAAAAAAATTATATAAACTTGCAAAAGAAAACCTTTCAAATCTTCATCTTGGATTCCTTACATTATCTCTTTTAAAAATTGTTATGGTTTGTACTAAAAGCTAAGTTTGTCAAAGTTACTAAATGACATGGATCTCTATTTTGTGTAAGCTCATTGTTACTAGTGTTCTATGTTGTATCTATACAGTAAGTGTGTTTGCTCTTTACTTCTTAGAGATAGCTGGGAAACTGGCATTCACTTTCTTGAAATGTTGGCATCTCCTTTTTTTCAAATCTACTTGACTGGAAAGTATTATTCATAACCTGGAGTTCCTCCTTGAATCTTGCCTATAAACCATCTAAAAAGGACATTAATTCAGAGCCTGCTACTGATTGGAGTATCTGCTCCATGGTAGGTAATGGGAAGTTATCTTTAAGGCTTGCTTTATTCAGATTTCTGAAATCTATACAAATCCTAATGTCGCCATTTTTCTTTCTGACAGGCACCATATTAGAGACCCAGTTTGAGTGTCGAACGGGAAAAATGATCTTAGCTTTCAAGAGTTTATTGAGTTTTGATTTTATTTGACTCTCTAAGTTCGGATGTATTTTCCTTAATTTCTGCTGAACTGGTTTCTGATCGGGAAGCATTGGAATGGTATGCTGGATAATAGTTGTATCATATGTCTTTAGATCATCATATTTCCAAGAAAAAACATGTTTATGTTTCTTTAAGAGTTTAATGAATGCTTCTTTTTCTTCTACAGAAAGTCCTAATCCTAGATTAACGTTTTGAGGATTTTGTTCAGTACCAAGGTTTATCAATTCAAATCTTAAAGTAGAGCTTTGGAGCTTTGGATTAGTTACAGGTTTAAATCTGTCTTTAATATCATAAAGATCCTCAAGCTTCACCACAGGCTTTGGAATTGAATTTTCCTTGGATTTACCTCTCATTTGAAGGTCATGTTCGCTTTCCTCAATGATCTGGTCATCATAGGACTTTTCTGAAGTTAAAAATTGTAAAATGTCTTCATCATGATTAAACACTCTCCAATTAGTGACATTGTCAGGAATTGATGGCCTAAAAAGTAATTCTATTGAAAATCTATCTGGGCTATAATCTTCGGAGGGTATGAGTCTCGAGGCAACATTGGCTAGCAAGTCTGCTGCTGAATTTTGAGACCTAGGGATAGAAGAAATATTGAATGCAGAAAAGTGCGTGGTGAGTTCTTGTACCAGCGATTGATAATGTTTGAGGTGATTTGAAAGACAGTGAATTGTATTTCTCACCTGTTTGACAATAATTTCAGAATCGCCGAATACCTTCAAATATTGCACTTTAAGGCCAATTGCTTTATACAGACCTTGGATTAAGGCTTCATACTCGGCTGTATTGTTTGTGCATTCAAATTCTAACCTACAGGACAACATTGTTTTTTCTCCTTGCGGGCTAACCAAGATACACCCTGCTCCTGAACCTTCGTTAGATTTGGAGCCATCAAAATATAAAGACCAAAATAAAGAAGTATTAACAATCTTATTTACAGTTTCCCCAGTATCATTAAAACATCTTGACCTATCGGTTTGTGAATAGTTTTCAATCTGTGATGTTAAATTGTTTACTGAGAAAGGAGATGGTTGGGCAGTGAGATTTCCAAAAAATGACTCTGATGAATAATTTCCCAAGATGTTGTTATTAAATGCAATTGGTTGATTTTCCTGTTCAAAATCTGTTACAGTATGGGTCATGTATTTTTCTCGATTGATTTTTATTTGATTTGGCTTTCCCCTATAGGGTAACCACATGTGAGACCAATCGGTAGAAATATACCCGTGGAGCTTTTCAGACCAATCCCTACTCAAAATCAACCCATAAAATTCAGGTATATCAGCTATTAAGATATCAATTCGTTGAACTACCCGTGGATCAGCTGCTAACCTGATAGTTACAGAGTTAATCTCTCCTAAAACCTGGACCTTGCTTCTGTCTAATTGTACAATGTGTATGGAAGACTTTTGGGGTTCTATGTTCAGTTTAGAACAAACTGAAGCTGGCATTATATTGGATGATGCCCCTGAGTCAATCAAACAATTGTGTAGGTTTCTGTTGTAGATCTCAAAAGTCAAAAGGAAGGGTGGAGTATGGGAATTTGATCTATCCCCAATCAGGACTGAATCAGTAGCTTCTATCATACCAGAAGGTGGTTGACCAGAATCATTTGCAGCTTTAGCACTGGGAAGAGGTGAAGAGGGAATAGCATTCAATTCTTTGAGAAGCAATTTCTGCTGATGTTTTAATTTGCTAAGTTCAAACATAGTAATGTTTGCCTTAGTTTTCTTCATATCATCAACAATATTGTAATCCATTGAATCGGATACTACTAATGTTTTGGATGTTGAAGGAGTACTTGAAGTTGAAGGTAGGTTTTGGGGGACTACTGTGGGTGATTTCTTTGTAGGTACTTTTTCTTTTGTTGTAGCAGCACCTGCACTCCGTTTCTTTGAAGTTGTCTGAACAGGTTCGGAAGTACCTTTACTCCTAGTAGAGACAGGTAAAGCTTCTTCATCATTATCTGTATCGGAGTTAGGCAGTATGAAATCCCACATGCCATGACATTCAACAATTTCCTCTTCATTATCAGTTAGTGAGATTGTTTCCTCTTCTTCCTCTTCTTGATCTGAATCTGCATAAGATACGATATTTGGTGGTTTTGATTCGGTTTTCTTATAATTCTTAAAGGGCCTTTTGGTTGAAGTTTCAGCTACTTGTTTCTTGATTTCAATCATTTCATTTGACATAGTCTTGAGGACCTTTTGGAGGCCTTCCATATCATATGGATCTTTCGAGATTTTCTTCTTTGAGTCTTCTTTGAATGAAACTTTTTTGGTTTTTCTTTCCTCAAGAGCCGCTTTCTTTTCTAGAGCATTAATACGTTTTTCCACAGCAAGTGCTTCTTTCATGTTTTCAGCAAGTGTTGGTTTTGCGGCCCTGTCTACAAAAATAGCTATATTGGCGGGTAGGGCAGTAATATACCACTCACTTCTGATTTGTTCACTTGGTTTGGAAGTCGTTGGGATTTTATTCAAAAGTTTATTGAAACGAGCATTAAATTCTTTAATGGGTTCCCTATGCTCTATCCTAAGATTGGAGAGATCATTTATTAGTGTAGCTAAAGATCTGTCGTCTCCATACTTAGTGAGAAACTGTTCTTGGCAAATGTCCCAACTGGTAATAGAATCAGAAGGCAGGGAAAAATACCAGGATCCTGCTGATCCTTGCAATGTATAAGGAAAAAGCCTAACAACGACATCTTGCTCAGTTACTCCCTTCAAATTAACTGCTAACATGAAGTTATTGATATGTTCCTCGGCTTGGGTTCCATTTTCTGGATTAAACTTGGGTAGCCATTTTTCAGGAGCATCAGGTAATGCATGTAATGGTGCGGGCATATTGACTGCACCAGGTCTGGTCCATGGATCTGCCATTGTAATACCAGTGGTGGATGATACTGTTGTTGAAATTCCAGATGTTTGGGAAGGAATTGATGTTGAGGAGTGAGCAGTTTGAGATGTTGAAGTTGCAAATTCCTGGTGAACAACAATATGTAATGAGGGAGTGGATGGTTGACTTCGCACTGGGGAAGATGAGATGGAGGATGTGGATGAAAGTGCTTCACTGTCAGAATCTTCAGTATTTTTCTTTGCCCTTTTCCTTTTAGGTAAAGGGAATTCAGTAGGTTCAATACCGAGCTTTTCACTCTGAAGTCTAGTGAGAGGGTGAGGTAGATTGAATTGCGAAGTCTCACTGGTTTGAGATAGCTCAGATTTTTGTGGTGAAATCGAGAAACTCTGAAGTTTATGGATGAGAGACTGAACTTCAGGGGATTCAAGACTTAATTGTTCTGAAGTATGGTGGGTTTGAGCAGTGATAGTGGATACCTCTTCTTCTTGCTTGGATGTTGAAAAATCAGCATGCAATTGGGAAGTACGAGGTGATGTGGAGGGAGAATTACTCTTAGAATGGTTTGCAGATTTGGGTTTGCTTGCCATTCACAGTTGATGGCCCTCCTTCTAGCGCCAAAAATGTTGATGCCTCGAAAATCGCTGCAACAACATTGGGGGATAACCACCCGGTCCGGACCTTAAGACAACTCCTTTTCCGTTTGGAATAGTGGCTCCGACTGGATATGATGGGACCAGTTTCCCGATAAAGAATAGAAATGGGTGAATGAGTGATAATAAGTGGTATTGGATGGAGTATTTAATCTATAAACGACAAATATAAATGACTATTATATCCCGGGAAGTTTCTATTCTTAAGTGCAACGTTTGATGATCTATGTTTGTAAATAGGCATATAGATGACACTATTTAATAAACAAAGATATTCATTTAAATAATAATTACTTCATTCAATTAGTTGAATGAAGTAATTGATAAAATATTATTACACTTATCTCAATTTATATCATTGACATATATATGATTGAAAGAAAAGCATACCATAAACATCCAATAATGGAAGGAATACAGAAATACTGTTAAAACACATACATATATCCAATAATAGCAAAAGTAACCAAACAACAATTTATATAAAAAAGAATGGATTCAGACATAGATAATAGTACCATATGAGCTGCAAGTCATTCCCCAATATCGATCGCTATTTGAGATTCTTCTTTCAACGCAAAAATACTTTCACACAAAGACAGTAGTGCACATTTGCATAAAAGCTTTCTTATCAAAATTAGAATAATTGGTCGAGTTTTATAAAAGAATACACCTGAAGTACAGTAGTGCAACTTCAGATTTTAAGTCATATACAAAACTTTACGACCCTTTCTAAATGCATGAAAGGGTCTATAAATACTACTTCTATCTAAATATCTATGAAACTGAAAATCCTACTTAATTGGTATCATACGATCTTGAATATCTCCTTCATGGCAATCTGGCAGTCGGCGGCATGAATCATCACTTAGGCTGTTCATCTCTAATTCTGAGCTGGCAAATTGCAAGCATCGGCTCCGCTTCTGGTGGTCGGTTAAGGCGAGAATTGAGTTGGGCATCATAGGTGGCGTCCTGCATTTCAGGAATGATGCATCCGATTGCATCCGAGAGGCATTTGAGGGCGGCTCTCTGGCTGTAAGGTTTGACTAAGAACATCCAATAGGTGTCCCATGTCAAACTGTTAATTCCTGCAATTAATCTGCCAGTTTTCTCCAGCTCTGAGTAACATGACTGTTCCAATGTTCTAGCTGATGTCAATTTACCTGGAGTACATTGGGAAATCATGTTAGATAAGTAGAGAGTGTCATTAATCAATTCAACCAAATTACTTGTGGTTAATTTGCATCTGGAAACTTCCCTCTCTGCTTTGTTTAACTGAGATTGCCATTCCATAAATAATATCTCTTTATGTGATTCTAGGATCTTTGGCAATTTAGCTGACTGTCCTTCCTCAGTACTTTGCCACTCAAGATAATTGGTCACTGTTTCATCGGCCTGCTCGAAGTCTGCTATAGCATCAGCTGATTTATTACTTAGAGATGTTGTTAAGTCACATAAAGGTTCTGCCTGGGCGATTTGTTGACATAACAACTTTATATGTGTTAATAATGCTTTGTTTATTTGTACTGCCTCTGCCCTGAATTCAGCTACCTGTGGAAGATTCTTTGTTTTCTCAAGCTGGGCTGATATTTGAGCAATCTTCTCATCTTTTATCTTCAGCATTTGTTCATTTGCTGTCTTGAGTTGTGCCAATGCCTCTGATAACTCTTTTTGCTTCTGAACTGCACTCTGATCAATCCTCTGCCTTTCCTCCTGCAATTGTTGAGTTAATTGATTATTGGTTTGCTGTTGTGTTAACAATTGCAGTTCTGCCTGCTCTGCCTTTTGCCGTGCTTCTGATAATTGCATTTGTAACGAGAGAATATCCTGGTCTTTTGTTTTTAATAAAAGACTTACCTCCGATGCCTTATCTATTGTTGCTGCTGAATAGGCTCCAGCATATTGTGATAGTTTTGTTAAGTCCTCAGAGGGATCAAATTCCTCCTTCCAAACTACATTGCCCGTCACTGTTAATTCTGGAAACAGGGAAGGCTGATCAGTCCTTTTCCTCTTCCTTTGTCGTTTTACCACAGTTTTATGTTTCGGGCTATAGAAGACATCCAAGGGGGGAATTTCTTCTATTTGCAAAATAACTTGGTCGGAGGGGTCCTTTGGAATTATCTCTTTTCCTTTAGAACTAGGTAGGCCGCTGGTTTCATCTGGAATCTGCTTTGAAACGTTCTCCTGTGTGTCTGCTACTCTTGATGTTTGGGCTTCCTTTGAACCTTCAGGATTGTTGATAATTGAATCGAATTGCTGCCATTCCTGGAGCAATTCGGGGTCAATTTGAGTATCTTGATTTATTTTTATGATGCTCTGTTCCTGTTCTTTTGTCTGGGTTTTCTCTTGCACTTTCTCCTGTCCATTTGTCGCAACCATAGGTTCCTTAGTATGTCGTTGTTCTGGCTCGCTTGATCCTGCTGCTGGGCTTGTTGCTAACAGATCTAGGGGCAGAGTTTGCAACCTCTGTGCTCTAAGTCTGTCGAATTCAACTAACCCTTCATCTTGATATTTCATCCTGGCCAACGATCTAACTTGGGACATTGACTCGGCTGTGGAGAACAGGTCATCAAACATATCCTCTTTATGATCAAACTTCGCCAATTTGGCCTGTTCAAGGGAATTATAGGCAACTTTGTCGGGATCAAAATGCCTATTAGGGAGAGTTGCCAGAGTTAAGGATTTCATCTTTATAGCTTCTTTCTCTGCATGTTTGAGATCATTCAAAGTGTAGACACCACATCTAAGAGGAAAAGAGGGCCAGACCTGCTTCTTATTTCTCTTTAGAGTTTGTGTAACGCCCTCGAAAATAATCTGATAGGCTATCTCCCTTGCCAGCAGTTTATCAGGTATGTACAGAGGAAGAACATGAGGCTTGGCTTGGCTACCAAAAATTCTTATATAAGTAAATTTTTCCTCTGCAAACCATCTCCCTAAGCCAGTTAAATCAATCCCTGCTTGGTAGGAAATCTTGGGAGCAGGTTTATCAAAAATAGAGTAATGAATGGGTAACATGAAGCCATTGCAGATTTGGTATAAATGGTGCCTATGGGAGGTTTTCCACAATTTCTGATAGTATATGTGAATGGGCATGGGCTCTTTTGGAGTCCACCTCCAGCCGAGCACGGGAAATTCAGAATTAAAACACAGGGTGTCCAGGATATAAGCACTGTAGTAGAATGGGGAAATAAACCTTTCAGAAATGCGGGTCTTGCCTCTGAAATCAAGAACTGCGGTGGCTAATTTGTCGGACAGTATAGTTCCCCAATCCATAATTTCACTATTACACGCTGCCTCCATTAAAGGAACCATTTCTATAGTGAAATTAGAGGAGTCATGCAAACCCCATAATCTACACATCATTATTCCAGCATAGTAGTAAGGAGAACATAGAGAATCAACAGAATACATACCGGAAGACTTATGCTTGTGTTTTGCCGGATTCTGCCTCCAATTTCGAATGGGTTCGGATTCAGTTTCATTCTCACTTCGGAATTTCTCCAGAAATGCTTTGTTGTACTTCTTCTCAGGCTCAGGAAAATGATACATCTGCCTCAAATCATTAGCTTGGAATGAACCGAAGACTCTCCCATCTCTGGTGCAGAAGGTTCTGTCTGTGATTGGGAGTTCCTCAATTGCCCACCTTACTACATCCGTGTATGGGAGAATTTGTTCTCGAGCTGCTATCCGATGAAGGAAAGAGTCAGCTAAGTCCTTTAAAGTACCTTCAGATTTCTGAGTGGTATCGACTGTGGCTTCTACTGTTGTTGCTTTGGGTTCTTCAGCTTCTATCAAATTATAGGTACTTTGCCAAGAAGTTTTGCCAAGACCAGAACATGTAGTATCGGATATCAATCCTTTCTTTTTGTTTCCCTGATCAGCGATGGCTTGTTCTATAACTGGCGAGGCGGAAGCGTTTGCAATTTTCTTGGACTTCTTCCCCATTTTGCTTGCATCTATCAGCTTAGAATTCTGCACAGGAGAAAAATGAGCGTAACGCAGAGAATTGATAGTAAAAACCAAACACGGGGGAAATATATTGCGTGATGAAGAATTAACTTAATGTTGCCATGGATTCAATCTGAAAAAGATTTTAAACTTAATATTTCATTAAATGGCCGCAAAAACCCGTCAATCATTTAAATATCCATCACGTCGTTTATTGGTGAAATGATTTGTTTAAGCGTGCCTTGGCCGTTTTGGTGGTTGAGCACAGGTGAATCTTCATTATAAAGATAAGGCTTTAAATACGAATTAATCGTAATATCCCCGTTTTAACAGCTTTTTCGAAGTTCGTGTTTTGGCTTTATCGCATCGCATCGGGACGAAACGGCGCTTTTCTTATATTAGCATCTCTTAGAATCTTCGATCGCCGATAGCGATATCGCATCGCTTTGGGAGCATTGACCGGGGCTCTTTGTTAAAGCATGCATGTATTGCCGATCGCCGATTGCGTGTTATCGCATCGGTGCCAACCAGTGTTTCCATAAGTTCTGTCTCCTCTGTCATTGCGATATGCGATCTTGCGATCGCTTTATCGCAATGATAAAAGATTTAATTGTTTATATCCCAAGGTCATTATTGATTTGTATATGGAAAAGGTTTCTTATAATGTTCTTTATTTCATGTTCGGACCTTTTCCAAGAATACAAAATTGATACCAATTTAAAAGTAAAAGGGTCCCATTTCATATTATGGTATTGTGAATAAAAATTATATGAAATGGGGGGTTGTTGTAGAGGAAAAGGTTCGAAATTAAATGTTTATGAAGTTTTATAGAATTTTTAGGTTAAAAAAATATATGCATTGAATGACGGTCAAATCAGAAGACGAGTGGTTTTGGGCACCGAAAGGAGAAACCACCAGTGGTTATCGCATAGGCTCAGGGCAGTAAACGGTTTAATTGAATCGAATGTGATCCAATAATAAAGCATCGCTTGGAGTGGAGAGAGTATAACAAAACTGCCTATTTCGCAAAATAAAAATTGATTAATGTTATCGCTATGGAGAATGTGATATGGCATTTGGTTCGTTAGATCTAGAGGGAGTTGCTTGGTATGTGGGGCATGGGGCCCGAGAAATCTTATGTGTCGGGGTTTAAATAATACATTTAAAACATAGTTTTTAACGTATAATTCAATGTATTAATATGATAGGCGGGGTGTGTATTTACATAGAAAATAAGGTATTTACATAGGTTTTATGAAGGCGGGTTATATAATGTGTTTAACCTTTGGGAAATGGGTGGGGTAAATTTTACCACATGAGTATTTATACCATAGTTTTAAAAATTAAAATAGTGGGTTTTGGGATATTCAAAATAAAGGAATTAATATATATACGGGAAGGGGTAGTTTAAAAGGATTTAATACATTATTTTAGAGTTAATATGAAATGAAAGAGTGGAATGCACAAAAATAAACTAAGTGTAGTGTAATATAAAATTTTTGAGCACAATGATTGTCCCATTAAATATTTACACTTAAACTTATGATAAATTGTATTTTTTGGGGTTTTTGAGTGTTTTTGGATGGAATGAGATTAATAAAGGGGGTTTTACTTTTTCTAAGAAAAAAAGGTGTTTTACTTAGGAAAAGGGATTGTATTTTTGGTAAATGGTGAATATGTTGAGGAAATGGACTTTTATGAAGGGAATCCAGTACTGTTACCAATCATTCATTAAGCCTTGCGTCCGGTCCCAACAGAAGTCAGAGAAATGCTTTGAGCCTCTTTAACTGAAAGTTTTGAATACTGGAACATTGTAGGTGAGGGGAAATTAGTAATTTTCCAAATGATTTTTTATTACATGCCTTGCAAAACTGGTTTCTACCTACCCATCACTATTCTAACATTTTTTTCTTCATTTGCATGGGTGCATTTGATATTGAAACCCTAAATCCATTTTTCTTTTAAAGCATAAGCTATCTAATTCTAACCTTATTTCATCTGAGGGCTCAGATTAAACTTATGAGCTCCTCATTTATTCTCTAACTATCTACTGATTTGTCAAGTTTAAACAGTTTGACAGATCTTTATTCTCTATCTAAAACATGAAAGTTAAATCATGAAAAGTTAAGATTAAACTATTTAACTCATCATGGATTATGGAAATTTGGACAAGTTGCACATAATCATTATTTTTGTAGCAAAAGTAAATAGTAGTGGCATTTTGACTTGCTCACTTTCATGTCTTATTCTTATCTCTTTTTTCTTTTGGGGTCCATTTTTATTCTTTTTGATCTTTTCTTTTCAAGTCCTTTGATATTTCTTTTAGGACTTTTACCCTCTTTTCATTTTTTTATTATTTTCAAATATGAGAAAACAACTTGCAGAAAGCAAGGTATGTACATATTTACAAGACTAATCATAGTCAATTAAAAAATTATAAACCCTATTATTATAGGAACCTAACAATGGCTCCAAATGGGGATGGCGTTTCCTAGTGAAATGTCAATAACTTTTAAGACTAGTAGCCTTTGAATTTTGACTAAGCTGACCTTGTAGATGCTATCTGATCTCTACAATTGTTCGTACTTATGAAATTTTACCTCTCAAAGCTTAGGGCCTTCTCTTCGGGCTTCAAATTTTTTAGGAAAAAATCCAATCCAATCTAAAATCTTGCAATGTTATGTAGAATGGATAAAGTAAACAAAAATTAACTATTGGTTATTTTTGAAGAGTAGTAATGCTTCAGCATTCTGCCATTGAAAGGTCCACCTAGCAGATCTTATCCATTGATTTCTTTCAAAAATAAAGCGTTGTTACCTCTGTAACCATAAATAATATAAGGTCCTTTCCATAGGAAATCAAATTTCCCATGTTTACCTTTCTCTTCTCTCCTTGAATCCCATTTTGACACTGTCACCAAAGTAGAAATCATCTTCTTTACTCTTTTTGTCAAAAAATTTATTTATCTTATCTTGGATAACTTGAGACTTAAGATAAACCTCTTCTCTTGTTTGTTGCAAGTGAATGGTTTGGTTAATTCTTATTTGAATGTCTGTAATGATCATTTTTCTGGATTCTCAAGATTCTATTTCAGAGATGGACTATAGAGGAATTTATTGGATATCTCAGCCTTCAAAGAAAGGGTGAGATCCAAAGGCTACCTGGCCAACTGTAGACTCTATCTATAGAACTTGGAATAACCCCTTTTCAGGAATCTCAACAAGGTCTTCAAGGAAAACACTGTATAAGTAAATTTGAGCAAGAATAATGCAGATCAGGGCTGGGATCCCCTCATTTATGTTGTATGTGACTTATATATGTAATTTAATTAGAAAAAAACCAGTTTAAGCACATTAAACAGATCTTCCACAGTCAAGACTAGATAGAAATCAACCAAAGAGAAGGGTTGTTGCAACATGAAAACTCTCCCATAAGATTTGCGCAGTTTTGACTGAAAATCAGAGGAGGACAGCCAAGGATCTGATATTTTAGATTTATAACAGCAAATCAGATTTATATTTGATCGTATTCCCTCTACAACAGCTTACAAAAAGAACTAGGGAAAAATCCCTTCAGAAATTAGAGCTGCAACTAGAAATAAACTGCAGAAATACATAGACAACGTTATTTTTCAGATGGTTCAGCTGCTGTACATTAAATTTCAGATCTCTGACATATGTATGGATAAAAAATCAGATCTAATACAGATATGGAAACTATATGACTTTAAGAACAAGATCCATTTGGAATTACATCAAAATATTGCATAATAGGTTGTAGATCTGAATTACAAATTGCAGTGTTGCAAAAAACCTAGAAATTTCTGAAGATAACTTTATTACTGAAAGATCAGATCTATGAAGACATGGATCAGCAACCCATTCCACAGATCACCAAGGGAAGGCAAGCCTAACACCAAGATAACTTCCTCCAATCTGATAGCAAACTGAAACAAGAAAACCCTCTTACAAAAATAATGTAGTATTGAGCAGAAACTACACTGAGGGTGAAGGAGACTGAATAAAATAAATGAAATTGCAGATCAGATACAAAATATGGATAGAATCTCTCTTTGAAGGCTGAAAAACACACTCCAACATAAAAATCCTCTCAAAACAAGCTAGATCTAAGCAGATCTAGAACACCACTTGCTGCAAATGACAGCCACTGCAAACCCTCAATGGGACAGCGCTACTCATGAAAATGAAGCTTGGTCTCCAACCAGATAGTGGCTTACTTCCACAAATAACTCCTCTAATGATCCTCAAGGGAAGAGATGAAACCCCTAAATAGGAATTCCAATCACAATCCTCCACTAAACATCAAAGAATGGTATTTGTCTAAGCAGACAAATACTTCAGAAATATAATCTATCAACAACCTCCTCTTGCTACCCTCCTTCTCCTTTTATAAGATGAGAAAGCTCTTGAAAACCCTAAACCACTTTGATGAGTTGGCCCTTTTCACATTAGAGGCTCCCTTCTAGAACTGCGCAGTCCCTTTTGGAGATGTAATGAACCTAGACAACGCAGTTGATTTGGTCAAGGTGGACCCAGTCTTTGGCTCAAACCTCTTTCACACCTACAAGTGATTATTTACATAGCCCTGATTTGTCTTTGTTCACATGGGAATTGATTTATTCAGACTTTTTAGGAGTTTTACATGTCATCCTTTATTCATGTATTCATAAAAAATAAATTAAATCAAAATTGAATGTTTCCTCTTAGCTAAGTCTAAGTAGGAACATTACAGTCCTCCCCTCCAAAATGTTGCTTGTCCTCAAGCAACTGACAGGGTAAGAGCTGTAGTTCTTCTCCTCCTCATTTGATGGCACCATCAAGAATCAAGATTTCATCATGGGTTAAGTGCTTACCAAGCCGATACATCAGAAACTGCTCCTCCAATGCTAACATGATAGGGGCATAGTCTACCCCTTCAAAAGTGTAAAACTCAACAGAAATAAACATGGATGAAGCAATGTCACATCTAAAACATGTATCATGAAGTACAGGATAAAGTTCCATCCCATGTGGTACATATAAACTGCCTATTTTTTGTCCATACAAACCCATAAACAATATCAATATGTCATCTATGTATGGAAGCAAGATCACATATAGGCAAACTGAAATTTTCACTTGAGGAGGTGGGTGACAATCCCACGTAAGGTACTAGCGCAGTGCACTCCTTGTTTTGAGTATATTTGAGTGTGATAGGTGGTACCCCCACCACATCTTTGCTGCACGGGTCACTTTGACATGGCTAAAAGTGAAGCCCTCATTAGGTGCCTTTGGGAAGCACCCATCATGATAGATAATCTCCCTTTGCACCTCAAGGGAGTGGCCAGATTTGGAATTTTTATTGGCCTCATCAATGCCATGAGATCTGCATGTAATATCACTCCTTGTAGGAGCCATGGCCTACATACATATGGTAAGAGAATGTGTCAAATAAGAAAAATAAACATACTCCAGAAGATTAGATTCTTTACCATTCAAGTCTCCCACACCCATAGAGTTAGGCATGGGCTTTTATCCTCTTTTAAGAGAAGAGAGAGATGGTTGAAATGTCTCCTTCATAGGATCCCTTGGCTGCCCCATCTCCTCATAAATATTGCACTCTTGTAAGTGCTAATATAGTTCCTCCCAATCATAGTGCTGATGTAGTTCTTCCTCCATACCCTCCCAATCATAACTCTTCAAGATTAGGGAGTATATTTTTGCTGACTACATATAGCTGGAAAGGAACTCTTTGTGTGCTCTTTGTAGTATCTCTTGCTTAAGCTTGGAGGCTTGAGACAAGAATACTTTACCAAGATGATAGATGACCCCTTCATGGACCAAATAGCCTCCTCCTTGCTTCATGCCATCTAATATCATCCCAGTGTGCATATCTTTGGAGTAATCCACAAGGAGTTGAGAACTCCAATATGGATCTACACTTCTCAACAAAGACAACGATGTTGATGCATCTATGGTGGTGCTTGCCTTGTTGCTGCTTGTTTCTTTGGCAT
Source organism: Pinus albicaulis (assembly GCA_034641835.2). Lineage (NCBI taxonomy): Eukaryota > Viridiplantae > Streptophyta > Pinopsida > Pinales > Pinaceae > Pinus > Pinus albicaulis. Next base: position 1,424,568,145 of record CM076575.1, on the reverse strand, counting down.
TATGCATGCCAAAATTGTTTATGGGAAGGCTGATCCTCCCCCTTGCTTCCTCCCACATCGTTGTGACTCTCTCTTCCATTGTTTCAGCACTTGGTGAGGCTTCCCCCACAGAATCTAATGGCACCCCAAGTGGCTTGCCATGATGTAGGAATGTTCCTTGCAGCATTCTCATAAACATGAGAGAAGGAACTGTGAGGTCCCTGCCCCCACTGCGCAATTTCATCTTTGTTGTGTGGGTGGACACATCAAGTGAAGAGTAGGTGTGCATGCCTTGAATTATTTGTTGTTTCCCACTCTTCAAATCCACCCATTCCATCTGCAAGGCCTTCCAATCAGTGGTGACTTTTCCCAAAGTAATCAACCACTGGACACCCGAGATGATGTTGGTGTATGGTATGTGCACTACAAAGAAATGGTCCTCCAAGGTGTAGGTTCCCATAGTCACAGAAAGTGATGGAACATACTGCATGCACTGCATAGTTCTATCTAATGGAACCAAAACATAGAACCCATCAAAAGTATCAGTAGGGATCCATCTCCTCTGCACAAGGTGAGAATCAATAAAGTTGTGGGTTTCCCCACTGTCAATCAGAATAGACACTCTTTGGTTCATAACTGAACCTTGCACTCTAAAGGTCAAATACTTGGGCACTTCTCTCAAAGAAGCAAGAGTCCCACTGGTTGGAGAAAAGGCTCTTTCTTCTTCTTTGGATGATGATTGATCCTCCTCCTCATCATCACCAGCATTGTGACCTCTCCTAGGTCCATCGTTTACCTCTTCCTCCTCACAATCAGAGAAGACTTCAATATAGTGTGCTCTTCCAGCAGCACATCTATGTCCCGATACCCATGACTCTTGACAAGTGAAACATAATTTCTTTTTCCTCAACTCCCTCTGGAGATCAATGTCAAGATGTTTCTTCAGTGAGCTCTCCTTGGGTGGAGCAGATTTCCCCTCCTTCCCCTTAGAAGAGTGAGTGGCTTTACTTGGGAAGATTGCCTTTGCCCTTGGCAAGGCATCTTGGAGATCTCTAGTTCTCTCAATGGAATCATGCAGAGTGATGAGCTTGGTAGACTTAACCAACCCATGCAAAGGTTCTTCCAGGCCATCAATGAACATGTAGACTCTCCTTGCTACTGATAGGTTAGGGACCGTTACAGACAACCTCAGGAATTCAGAGATATAGGCCTCTGCATCTCTTGTCTGTTTAAGCTTTTCCAAGCTTATGAAAGGGGCCTCTGGGTCTTTCCGATCAAATATCTCCACTAGTCTCCTTGTGAACTCAACATAAGTGGACACATTGTTGTGCCCCAATGTAGAAATTCCATGAAACCACCAGTTTTGGGCTTCTCCCTCAAAATGCAACGCAGCAATCTTGATGGCTTCTGCTTCAGGCTCTTTATTCAACTGGAAATAGATGTCCAAATTCTCCACCCATGCTTTGGCAGAACAAGAGGGTGATCCATCAAACTTAGGCAAGAATAACTTGCCCATAATGTGGTGTCTCCCATGAAGGAAACCTCCATCTCTGTACTGCTGCCATGGCCTCCTCCGGTCCTTGAGATGGCAGAAGTCTTGAAAGCTCAAGATATCCTTGAACCTTTGACTTTGCGAGTCATATTATACAAATTACCCCTCCAAAGAGGTTTCCTCTTGCAACCCTTCATTCTCCACAGCCAAGAAGGTAGGCATTGTAGAGCGTTGTGAGGTCTGTGAAACTTGTGGCAAGCTCACAGGTTGGCCAGTCCATTTTGTTGGACGGATAAATCGTTATTACAGACAAGACCGATCTCCCTAGTACTAAAGTATCTAACAACAAACAGCCAGATAGACTAATATTTCTTTAAGCATATATAATATATGAAAAGCTCTATATAGGTGTTTAAAGACCTACCTTATGTCCAGTGCTTGTTTGAAGTTGTTGTTATCCTTTGCGCGCTTGAAGGAGTTTCGCTTGTAAACCTGCAGTCACAAACAAGCAAAGTATTACATAGCACCTATATAGACATCATCATAAACCATGCTTATCATAGTGATCAAGGAATCTATGAAATAAACCATTAACAAACAGCTTATTGAGAAAAATGAGTATATTTGTATTAATTTCAAAAGAAAGAAAACCTTACAACCTGAGCCTTGATGTTGTACAGGCCTTCCTGGGGTCCGAAGCAGGAGTCTCCTCTACTTTGACAAGCTCTACACTCTTTCAATCAAGACAAATAGAGGTATGTAATCTCTCCTCACAAAAGTCTTGTTTAACTGAGTCTGAATCTCAACAACACTTATCTTCAAATATTCTAAAGCTTCTAACTCCCTTTGAGGCTATCCAATGCCTCCTTTTATAATGGAAAAGAGGAGGTTTTTCAGTTCCAAATATGAAGGGATAGAATCCTCCTTCAAAGGGATAAGCTCCTCACATCAAGGGGTTAGCTCCATAAGGTAAGGGATACATGTACCTTATCAAAGCGTACTTATTCCCGAAAATTCTCGTCTAGAATCTTCTAGAATTAATCTCAAATCAACTTTTTAACTTTACTTTCTCGCCTTTTTTAGTTTTACAGGAGTCCGCACCTATAACACATAGAAAGTGTGGTGTTGGTCCGCAGGATAGCTGAACATTAGGTGCGGGCCCGCAGGCAATGTATAGAGAAAGTGAGATACCAAAGTTTAGGAGATTTTTAGGAACTTTTCTCTGATTTTCAAGGCTTGATATGAGAAACTGATATGTTAGACTTGCAAAAAGAGGAAGTATGAGCTATAATGAGCTCATACCCATAACAGAATGTCAGGATGACAATTTTTAGTGTAATAGATTTCCCCCTAAAGTGCAAACTCTGGAATAGATGAAACTGAAGTCTGTCATATATGAAGAGTGTAGTACTTTATCATTTCAAGGATCATCCTGTGGACACCCCAGTCGGAACCTGTAAAAACATTCAATGCAAAATATATATATGTAATCATATCATCGTTGAGGTAGGCATTCCCATACTCAGATCAAAACTAACTAGAACTAACTTAAATTGTTCTGATACAGGAATGATTTTGAATACATCACAGTATAGACATATGTCGACACAGCATGGACGCAACCATCTGTTTATAAATAGTCTATTGTATGAATGATAACAAAATTCCTCGCAGCCTGGATGGTGGAAACTAGATCCAGGGTCTTGATTTCCGCATCTCGAACTAGTACGATTCTATCCATGTGAATAAATGTGTTGAAGTCGAACATGGTAGAAACCACTTGTTTACCAGTCAATGATGTGAACTGTTAACAAGTGTGAGAGAAACCACCAGTAATGTCAATGGCTCTCAAAGTACTCAGTACAATCCATGAAATGTGAATGAATGAGCTGAAGTCGAACATCTCACGAAATCATTCGATCGAAGGTTAATGATGCAACCTGTCGTCGAAGGCGAGAAACCTGCCATTGAGGCATGCAGATTTCAAGGTACTGATGATTTCTGGATCATCTTCCTAGATAATGTGCTGATGTCGATAGAAAGTGATCTGTCGTAGGTAAACCCACAACACGAAATCATAGATCAAGTTTTGAAAATATATTGGCAAGGACTGACTCAGGGATGGTCAAAAATGGATGACAGATATTTTGCAAATGAATGGTTTATTTGAACTGTCCTCTTGAACACATAACGACACTGCAGATGGTTTGGTGACAATTGACCCAAAGCTAATACCCAGAAACTGGCTGAAGACTTTCAATGTGGTTTGATTAACTGTTAGGCAAAGGATTTCCCAACCCAGGTAAATGAAAGTGTCGTGTTCAAGAGTGGTTGACTGGATTTTCGAAAAATCAAAATACAACAAACACGCCCATTTTTCTCTCTTTTCCCCCACCATTTCTGGCAAGTACCTCTTTATTTTTGACAAGCTTGAGGAGGATAAAATTTGCTTGTTTATAAGCTCATCCTTCGGATGAGTCCAACTTAGTTTAAGATTCGAACCCTAAGAAGGAGTGGTTCGTTCCTGTTGAAAATTAAACAGGTCCTTTATTGTTAAGTTTTAACGAGTCCAGTATAGGAGAAACTCGGTGTTTTTCAATTTTAGGGAGTCAGAAGAAAAAACTTAAGAAAACTCCATGGGTGTACTTTTTCGTAAATTTAGTCTCTCGAGCCCGAAAAGGATAAAATAATGCGGGAGAGAACTCTATTGACCATAATTAGTCAACGTATACCTTTTTCGTAAATAGTCCATTTCAGTCCGTAAAAGGGGTAAACTTATACTGAAGGGACGATCATTCATTTACTTTTACGAGTTCGAATAATCAAGTGCTCGGCAATCTTTTCATGTTTAGAGAGTCTGAAAAGGGCTTAAAAGAGAACTCAAAATTTCACTTTTTCGTAAGTTTTAACGAGTTCGAAAAAGGGATAAAAATGTACTCATATGGCCGACTTTCAATTTAATTTACGAGCAGGAAAAGACGGAAAGAACTCGGCATTTTTATATGTTTTACGAGAATGAAAAATAGCAAAATGATCTCGAGATTTTCATGAGTTTAACGAGTCTTGAAAATAACCAAAATTGACTCCAATGTTTCGCTTTTTCGTAAAATTTTTGAAAGAGTCCGAAAAAGTGATAAAAGTATGCTCTTTGTTGAAAAACGATCAATTCTCCTGAAAAATCCAATTTCTGCACAAAAACTTGAAACATTACACATACCTATTTAAGATAAGTAAAAATGCTTTCAAAAATACCCTTTTTAAAGTGAAAAATAAACAAATTAAAAATTCATCTATTCGAAAAAACTTATAAAAAGGACTTTTTCAATTTCATTTTTACTGTTCAGTTTCAAAGTGAAAAGTAAAAGCTTTTGGGTAAGAAAGTTCCTGTGAAGATTCTGGAAAATCCGTCCGGCGAAATCGAGAACCGTCAGTCCCATGTAATCCACGACCTCTTAATATTGTATTTCATCCGTTTACAATTCAGTTTTAGGCTTTAGATTTTATTTTTAGGGAAAAATATGGTTTAAAAATTTGCCCACGGGGGTCTGCAGGTAAGACACATGGGACCTGCGGACCCCGACTTTTTTCTATATAGAAAAAATTCATGGGTCTAGACTCATCACATGGAGCGCGTGCGTTTCTACACACTGTGTATAAAGGCTAAGTGCAGTCCCCGCACGTTTAAATTTAAAACTCAAATTTCTCATTTGCCGCCCAAAAATTTCCAAATTAGATTGTTCTAACTTGTGTTTTTATGCATTGTAGGAGTAACAAGATGTTGATTTGGAGAGAACGCGAACATGAGGACGTGGATGATGCCGCAATGCTCCATTTTCCCACAATGCAAGCATTAAAAGCATGCGGTATATATAAATTCTGGGCCATCTAAGGCATGAGGGCACAGGTAGACCTCCTAACATGGCTGGTAAACAGGTGGAACGTGCAGGACCAGTGTTTTATTATTGGTGGCCACCAGCTCGAAATTGAGCTGGAGGATATTTATTTTTTGACTGGTTTGTCCAAAAGGGGCGAACAAGTTTCTCTGTTTGGGACTAGGCCAGGTGGCCAGTCTGTCGCTAGTCTTCAACTAGAATTATGTAATGATCAGGCAAACCCTAGGGACAAACGGATTGACATAAAAAACATCATCCGTCCCGAGTTGAAAGTTATTGCATTTATTGTTACCAGACTGTGTGGGAGTGCTACGCTACATGTGGCTACCGGTTCCCAAATGCGTATTGTTGTGGACTATTTTCGTGGCACCATTTTCAACTGGTGCGAAGCTGTGTTGGCCAATATAAAAGGCCAATTGACTAGAGAGAAGAATGGTAAACTAAAAAACTTTGGATGTGGACCCATCATTGTTACCTTTTCTCTAGAGAGGATCCCCATGCTAGCTCCGCAGAGTATTTCTGTTGATGTCGGTCGACTTCGAGAACCTAGGATGACTCGTTGGGTCGCACTTATGGCCCGTCACAGTATTGAGGGCTCTGAAATTGTTCGATTTCCTCCTTCATATTTTCGTTGGCTGGATCGCTAAATTTTTACCATAGAGGATTTTCCATATGCTGGGATAGATTTCCACGGCGACCGAGAGATGACTCTCCCAGCCGGGGAACAATGGGATGAATCAGGTAAAATCATTTTCAACAATTTCTAAGTTCTATTTTTTTTTATTTTTTTTTATCGTCTTTTGAAACTAATAACCAAAAATTTTGAATGCAAATGTGGGCCCACGGCGACCAGCCCATCTCCAACCTTATGACAGAAGACAACCAGCTGCAGTTGCACCAGCCCCAGCCCCAGCAGGCCAATCAGCGGAAATCTTGTCTGACTTAGAGCATCACCTAGAGCGCCTGACTCTAGATATTCCAGAGACGGACATAGATGAGATTCCACTCAGATTACAGAGATACGTGATTGGTGTTCCAGGACCTTTTAGGAGGTTCCTATGTAGGGTGGCCCGAGCAGTGGTCTCTTATCGTGATCACCATCAGTGATGGGATGATCGTTTGTAGACTCATATTTTGACTTTTGTGTTATCATTATACCAATCATAAGGTGTTTCCAACCTATGATTGAAGACGATGTATATTTTTGAAAACTCTCCTATACTACGATATATCACTCTTTACCGGCTATCTGTGTACATGTTATAAATGTTATTTGTTTTACTGTTTTGATTATTGCAAATGTCAATTTATCATACTAGAAGAAACTGCATCTGCTAATGTATTTAAATGTCTTGGAATATGTTGATATTCAATGTAATCAAATTCACGTTCCAAGAGATGAACTCTTAAAAATAACCGTAATAACACTGGATTTCTAATGGTATAAACTCTGTTTAATTGTAATACAACAAGTTCAGAATCCAACCTAACAATCAAACTCCGAATTCAAAATGATATGGATTCAGACAATAACTCAATCACTGCACTATACTCGGCAATGTTATTCATTGTTTGACCAAGGCTTACCCCATGCATGGATATTAACTCGTCAGAGGGTGAATAAATAACCCAAGCTGCGGAAGAAATGTTCCGTGTACTACGACAAGAACCATCAGCAAAACCAATGTAGGTTTGAAGAGACGTCGACATCTGCAATATTAGGAGTAAAACTTAGATAAGCAGGAATAGTGATAAAAACACACTTCTAAACTAGGCACACTTTTCTAATCTAAGACACACCAGCAGTAAAGAAATCTAATCTAATAAAAAATCTCCACACCAAGTTTTAAGCATAATATCGCTTTAGATAAAGCCCATTTCTGGGTTTATCCAAAGGGACACCGTCAAAATCTATCAACTCATAGGCTCCTTTTGCTAACTTTCGTTTGACAATGAAAGGACCATGCCACATAGGCACGAATTTCCCAGCCCCTAGTTTATCGTTGGCTTGATCATAAAGTAAGACTAGGTCTCCTTCTGAAAAATTTCGAGGGGTCACACTTCTATCATACTGAGCGTTAATTCGTTTAACATGAGCCTCGTTTGCTATTGCAGCATTTCGTCGATTCTCATCTAATTGAGCCAAGTACAAGAAACGTTTTTCCTCTTCAGACGTAGCTGGGAGTAATTCTATGGCTAATTTCAGTGACGGAATTTCGCATTCAATCGGCAACAGAGCTTCCAAACCGTAAACGAGTTGAAAATGAGTGAAACCAGTTGATGTTTTTACCGAGGTTCGATATGCCCAAAGTGTTGAAAATAACATGGAATTCCAATTCGTCTTGTGAATACCAATAATGCGTTTGATCATGGTGACTAAAACTTTATTGATGGCTTCAACCAGACCATTGGCTTGTGGATAATATGGAGTGGAACTATCATGACGCAGGCCAAGTTGATCTGTTAGTTCAGTCATCATGACATTCCGAAAATGACTTCCATGATCTGTAATAATGGCTTGAGGAACATCGAACCTAGAAATTATGTGATTAAACATGAAAGTTTCAGCAGTCTTGCCGTCAGCCGAAAATGTAGGCATCGCCTCGACCCACTTAGTAAAATAATCTACTTCTAAGATAATATACGCATGCCCCCCGGCCGAGTGAGGGTTACATGTAATAAAATCGATACCCCATTTCGCGAAAGGACCAACAAAAATTATAGGGTGAAGAGGAGCGGGTGGCGCACGCATTTTACGATAAAAAAGTTGACAATTATGGCATTTCCAGATGGCATAAATACAATATTTGAACAATGATGGCGAGAAATAACCCTCATGCAATATCTTTTGGGCAGTGGCATACCCAGACATATGACCGCCACATGCTCCAGAATGGCAATCATTTAAAACCTTTTCAGCTTCATCATGAGTAAGACAGCGCCATAAAACAGAATCCGCTCCACGACGATAAAGTGTATCATTAATAATATTATATTGTTGGGATTGGAAGCGTATTTTCCGTCGCTGAGATCGTGAAATTTCAGGCTGAAAAGATTGGGTTTGGAGATAAACAATAATATCTCCATACCATGGATCAAGAGTACTGATAAGAAACAAATATTCGTCCGCGATGAACTCTTCTGCCACTGTTTCAGTATCAGTAGAGGGGAAATCACACATTAGTTCCGCAAAGACCAAAGATTTCTTTGCCTTGGATTTTTCAAATTCCAAGTCAAATTCCTGGAGGATAATGATCCATTTGGAATATTTTCCCCCTAGCAATTGTTTGGTCAAAATGTACATCATAGGGTTGCAATCATAAATTACTATGGTTTTGCGTAACAAAATGTAATGTCTAAATCTTTGGACAGCTTGTACAGCTGCCAAGGCCAATTTCTCCACATGTGTATATTTGATCTCAGTCGGATGTAGATTTTGACTAAGATAGTAAATCACATGTTCATTGTGAGATTCATCTTCCTGAACCAACACCATCCCAATAGTGGAATGAGAAGTAGCGAGGTACAAAAAGTAATCCTGATTGTAATTGGGAGGATGCAATAACGGTGCATGGGTCAACGCGTGTTTAAGTGCATCAAAATATCGATCAGTGATCTCATCCCAAAAGAATGGAATGTTCTGTTTTAACAATCGGGTAAAACCCTTTGTAAGCTCGGCATAGTTAGGAATGAATCGACGTAAAAAGTTTGCTTTCCCCTGCAAACTTTGGAGTTGGCATAAAGTCAAAGGAGGAGGAAATTTAACTATAGCTTCAACCTTTGACGGATCGACGCGAATGCCTGCTTTTGAAACAACAAATCCCAGTAGACGACCTGATTCTACACAGAAAACACATTTGTGTGGATTAAGCCTAATTCGATAATGCCAACATCTCATAAAGATGGCTCTTAAATGAGTGAGATGATCGGCCCTATGTGATGAATGAGCAGGTAAATCATCGAGATAAGGATGCACAATATGTTTAATGTCATGAAATGCGTAAGACATTGGCCGTTGAAAAGTTGCTCCAGCATTCTTTAATCCAAAAGGTAGTTTGCAATAAGAAAACATCCCCCATGGACAAATAAAAGCTGTTTTTGGTTGATCAGCAGGGAGTATGTTTATTTGATTGTAGCCCAAAAAGCCATCCATAAAATAAAACATTTCACTGCCAGCACAATCATCAATTATTTGATCGATATAGGGGGTTGGATAATTGTCCTTAGGACAAGCTCGATTAATATCCCTATAATCGATACATACTCTTATTTTCCCTTGTTTTTTAGTCACAGGAACAATATTAGATACCCAATCCGTTAAGGGGATTGGATAAATGAATCCTGCACGAAGTAATTTTTCAACTTTTGCTTTGATAGCAGCAGCTTTTCTAGGATGAATTTGACGTAAACGTTGACGAAGAGGTTTAGCATCCGGGTAAGTCTTAATTTCATGTACACCGATTGACAGATCAATTCCTGGCATTTATTCATAGGACCAGGCAAACAAATCACGAAATTCTTGAAATAGGGCTTTATAAGCTTTAATTTCATCTTCAGTACAGCAAGCACCTATATGAATGTTTTCAATTATTCCTGGTTTTACTGAAATGTCAATGGGAACCGTTCGAGATATATTTTCCAAATTTAACTCAGAATCAGGATTTTGCAAAGGATTCTGTGGTTCTTTAACATATTCAGCAGTAAAAATTGAAGCGAAATCATCTTCAAAATGATCTAGCTCAGGTAAAAATGAAGATTGGTGATGTAGATCTTCCCATGGTAAATCGTCAACAGACAAAAACTCACAAATTTGCTCATCAGTATGAACAAGTTCAGGAAATGTCATTGTGATTGAACTAGATATAGAAAGTGATTACTCATGGATCCCATTCATTGGATTAGTTTTGGTTGAATATGGGTTGGAAAGTGACTGTACAGCCTGATACACAATTTCAAATGGACTCAAAGGCATCATGCCATCAAATGAATCTAACTCGGAGTCAGAAGGTACGATCCAAGGATCATCAAACGTAACAGTGTCTGACGAAATCATGTGAATATTTGCAATAGAAGGCGATACGTTAGGAGGAGGAAAGGAAAAATTTCTTAGTAAACCAGAATCTTTAATCAATCCTACTCCAACATCCTTGTAAGGGATAGCTGTTTTTCCAACATGTTGGATTGTTTCTGTAGAGGCTGGGTCGGAAGAGAAATAAGTTAACTGATCTATTGTAACGATCTTTCCTTGATATGGAAATTTTATGAGTCGAAAGACCGAAGAAACAACAGCAGTCATAGCATAAGACCAAGTGCGACCTAGGAGAAGGTTGTAATCTAGAGGGGCATCAACAACTTCCACATCTAGATTTACTATTTTACCTTCGACCCCTATGGGTAAATCCTGCAAAATACCAAAAGGTTGAAAACCTCGACCATCAAAAGCCTTAAGAATCGTCGGAGATTGGTTAAGTGTAGGAGAACCAAGTGATTTCCAACACTGAATCGACATAATACACATTGAAGCTCCCTCATCAATCACAGTCCGAAAGATTGGTCTGTTTTTGACTAACACTAGAATCTGGAAAGCCATTTGATGAGGTAGACGAGGTGTACTATTTTCTAAATCGAAGATTATAAGGTTAGAATCTTGAATATCAACAGCTCCTATAGCAGACAAAAGCAATTTACGCTGTGCTGGGCATGATTGCAGCACTTCCAAAGCCGACATTGCTGAAGGAGAAATAGCTAAGTCTTCAACAATATTGTAATTCTGAGCAGCTCTCGCATGTGGATTGAAAGCTGATTTACGAAGAACACCTTTAGCAGGCGGTTTGATTATTAAGTCTGGATTTTGTTTCTCGATCTGTAGCGGACCAGAAATAGGAGGAGGTGTAGTTGATGTGTTTGCATTAGAAGATTCTGCTTCCTTACCATCAACAGGATTCTTACTACCGTAATCTTGCGATCGCGTCGCAACCCTTACATGAGACATCATCATAATAGGTTCTTCAAAAGTATTCGAGGTAGAACCAACCATTTTACTATCTTGAATTGGAAAAGGATCCTTCAAGACAGCAGGTTGTTGCGATCCTTTAACGAATTTCGTAACTTCGGCTCGATATGGACATTCTTTCGTGAAATGATCCTCTTCACAAATGAAACAAGGATAGCGAGGTTTACGTTTTTCATCATTGGATTCATTTTTATCATTTTTCTCTTTCGAATTCTTTTTTTTTTATTCTTCCCTTTCTTTTTACCACCGGATTTAGATTTGGTCGTAGATGTCTCTACGGCGTGAATATCGGCAGAAACTTCGAGGGAAGATTATCCTTTCGGGGAATCAGGTAAAGTTATAATAGGAGAAGAATTCTTTGAAGATTTCTTCTTGCTTTTAGAATTGACCGTACCAATCATACCGTCAGTGGCATGAGACCCTGAAGGAGTAGCAGCTATTTGACCTTGTTTTGGAAGGTCTGGGATTTTTTCATGTAAAGTACCCGACTGCGTATAAACGAGGTCAAGGTACTGAGCTTGAGCAATTACTTGCTCTTCAGTAACAACACCAGCTTTAGCTACATCTTCAGTAATCTTGGGTAACAATGATTTAACAAACCATTCCGCCAAAATTTGATCCGGAATATAAACTTTCACCAAACGTCTCCTACGTCGCCATTCATGGATATGATCAGAAATATACGTAGACGTGGATTGTTTCAGCGAAGTTAATAATTCCGTGCCATTTTCGTATCTGACTGGCAACTGAAAATGAGTCAAGAAGGCAGTTGCTAACTGACTAAAGTTATGAAACGAGCCTCGTGGTAACTCGATGTACCATTTGGCTGCAAGACCAATAAGAGTTCTTTGGAAAAGACGTAAGCGAATTGAATCATCAATAATTGAATTAGACGCACACCAGAGGTGATAAGTCATGACGTGATTTGATGGATCCTCTCCTGACTTACCTTCGAATTTTGGTATATCACTGGGAAACTTATGTGGCATTGGCGGCCAGTTCTGATAATAGAAAATTGGATCATTCGTAAGGCGCGTCAAATCAGGTAAATCTAAAGTTTCTATAAATGGTAATTGACAGTTAGGATCATGAAAACCTTGAGTAGCCAAAGCAGTTCCAGGAGGTGGATACCCAAGATAGCTGGGAATCGGATTTGCATTAGGAATTGTGTAACCTCCCGGATAACCAGGATTAATCGTACCAAACTGGGGTTGTTGAGGCTGTTGATAAGTATAGCCAGGGTACGGTTGATACTGATAGTTTGGATTTTGTGTATAGGGACCGAATTGCGGCTGTCCCTAGTACGGTTGATACGTGAATTGAGGTTGACTTGTGACCACTGTACTTGTACCGGTTTGTCCTACAGGTATCTGAACTGAAGGTCCTGACTGAGGTACAGAAACTTGAGGGATTTGCACGGATACAGGGATAGCCAAACTCGGGGTTACAGATACTCCAGAAACAAGTGTTGCAGGTTGGACAGTCGTTGCAGCAGTTGCAGCAGTTTGAGGCAGAGTCTGAGGTGAACTAGGCCCAGCCTGCTGAACAGAACTAGGTGCAGGAGTTTGAATAGTTGGCTGGACAGGTTGCTGGGTTGGACCAGAAATTAAAGGTTGTCCAGGCTGATAAGGCAACTGCACATTAGGCTGCATAGGCTGTTGATATTGGGATGGATCCCACACCATCATTCCGGGGTATTGTCCCGCAGAAGGTTGAACATAAGGACCATAACCTGGTTGAACGTAGGGTTGATAATTAAGTGGTAAATTTCTGGCTCCTTGAATAGATGGTTGACCAGAAGGCTGTTGGTAACCTTGAATTGGGTACTGACCTTGAGGTTGATAACCCTGAGGCGCGTACTAAGGCTGGGGTAGATAAGGACCCTGAGGAGCATATTGAGTTTGTGGTTGACCTTGAGGTATGTAGTGTCCTGAAGGTTGATACCCTTAAGGTATGTACTGTCCTTGGGGTTGTCCCCCAAAATAATATGATTCCACAGTTTGTCCTAGGAAAAAGCTACCTTGAGTTTGTGCCCCAGGTGGTAACTGACTACCTTGAGGTTGCCCTCCAGGTGGTAACTGACTACTTGAAGGTTTCCCCCCAGGCAGTAACTGACTACCCTGAGGTTGCCCCCCAGGCGGTAACGGATTTCCTTGAGGTTACCCCCCAGGCGATAACTGACTGCCTTGTGGTTGAGGATTGGGAACTTTACCAGACATCATAAAAATTTTCTCTGCATTCGACATTTCAATTTTAAGACCATTAAGACCAGATGATAACATGTTTTCAATGGGTTGAGGAGCTGCTCCCGAGAAAGTACCAGATAGAACCTGGTATCCTGAAGGAACAGGAGGACCACCGTGTAAAAATGATTCCGGAGTCTGGGAAAACATGGATGACTCTTCTGTCATAATGGATGGCGGATAGTAACCTTTGGGTGTAGGATGAAATGGAACTCGAGGTGGATGAAAAGCAAGACCCGGATTCTCCAAAAAATTTGTTAAGGATAGATACCAAGCACTAGTTCGAATAGGGCTGTAGAAAATAGATTCACGCTCCCTAAGATTTAAAGATTGAGGGGAGTCGGGAAGAGATATATCTTCGTCTGGATTAATAAGTTCTTCAATAGAAATAAGACCAGCTGGAAGATCGTCAGTGACGATATTTCTTACCCTAGGTGAACCAAGATCGCTAGAAGTTGGTGAAATAAATCCTGAGGATGTTTCCAAAACAGAAGGTTCAGTTTTAGGTTCAGAGATTTCAGGTTCATAAACTAGTTCACTGGAAGGAGAAATATAACCAGTAACTTCAGAAACTGAAATCAGCTCTTGAATGTATTATGTTGTAGGTGTTTGATAATCAGGATGAATTACAATGGATGAAGTTCCAATTTCTGTTGATCTAATCCTACTTCTGCTAGATGATACCAGAGCATGTAGCCCTTCAAGGTGACTTGGTGTATATTCAGGGGGTTTCCCTTGTAGTCTCCGGGATTGTCTTGGCAAGTCCGCCATGATTAAAAATTAATTAATCACACGCAAACAAAGGAAAAATTTCAATGAAAACACCTAAAGTCTCTAAGAAACAAACAGTTGAATCATACGCTTAAAAAATCTAAGAGTTCAAACCACACACAAACAGTAACTTTCCGTACTAAAAACACTAGTTGGTGATGAAATCCAACTTAGTAGAAATTTAATACGAAAAGGGCGGTTGGAACAGTTACCCCGACAACCTGCTTAATGAAACAGACCGGTGCAAGTTTCTCCACTATACCATCTCGAGTGAAGATAACCCTCCGGAGAGTCCAAGTGAGTCTAGCCGACGTCTGCTCCAGGTACTGTGGGATCTTTCCTCCACCGTCACCTTAGGAAAGAATCCTAAAGATTATGGCCTCTAAGGTTACCAACAGAAACAAATATACCTGGGGGAACAGTCTACGATCCGACACACACGCAAGGGCAGAGTAACAAAGCTCAATCCCCTTGAAGGCTCCTTGAAATAATCCAAGGTATGCCAACAAGTGACCCCAGGCTCCTCGACAATGGTCTATCCGAGGTTTACCGTTGTTAATACGTGTATATCTTCTATCGTTCCCAATGAGGAAGGATTGATTACCTCACTGGTTCAGATATGATCTCGTGCTTAACTCCTTTAGGAGGAGCTTCCTAGAGCATAGATGCAACAATTGGAATTTCTTCCTACCACAAGATTTGTCTACTTGTTTGTTTTTACTATCTTGGAGAGTTAATTACTCCCTACTCCAAGATACTAGCCTAAGCTATGTTGGTGATAAGAGCCCTAGAAAATAAAAGATTGCTAGATGAATTTTAATTAAGCGTTACTTTTATGAGTTGTTTCTTAAGTCAATGGGTGTGGAAATGAAACTTTGGTGGTGTGAAGAATCGATTTCCAAAAAGACTAAAAATGCACCTAAGAATGATAATCAATTCTTTTTCTTTCAATGAACTTCTATCTAAAGAAAGAGTTGGAGAATGCAATCCTTTTAATAAACAATTCTTCCTTTAAACATAAAGAATGATTGAAAGAAAATATTTTTGTCTTTTCCAATAAATGATTGAAGCTCACAACGAAATCCCTTTTCTTTCAAAACTTGTAGCTACAAAAACAATTTTCCTTCAAAAGAGATCTACAAATTTCTAAAAAGCACTCAAAACTACAAAACTAATCTTGAGATCTAAAAAATTTTAAAACAATCTAAACGAATAAAAGCTTTAAGATTTTTTGAAGAATGTTTTACTTAGTTGTTCAGTAAACTAAGGATCTATTCGTTAAAAATAAAAAATAGATCAAAAACACTCAATTATGTGTTAAAAAATGAAATTCAAAAACCAATAACAAAGTTATTTTTCGAAGATTTGCAAAGAAACAAGTAGCTCTATTTCTAAATAAAGGATGATTTCACAAGCAGGTCAGATTCGGCAAAAAGACAAGAAAACCGATGTAATCTGAGGTCTTTCAAAATGTCAAATGCTTCAAATTGCTACCAAGACCAAGTGAAATGCAATCCAAAATGCAAAGTCTTCTAGAAAATCATCAAAACATCAACACTGTTGGGATTCATTCATAGAAAGTTTTTGACAAAAATAGCAATCAATCTGGGCAGAAATCAAAAATACTAAATCAAAATAAAGACAAACTAAAGAAAGAAATCTAGATTTTTTCTAAAATTTAAACAGGGTCCGCAGGCTTCCAGAAGTACAAAGTGCGGTACCGCACTGTTTACTAAAAGAAGATGCGAAACTGCCCGCACTGTCAAAAGAAGACAGAGTGCGGTCCCAAAAAAATTAGAGAAAAACACTAAAGATTTGAAAATTGTCTAAAACAGAGAAAACCTAAACTACCGAGGCATATTTCTATCAATCAAAAACTAAGAAAAATGTTTCCTCGAATCAAAAAATATAAGAGAACCAAAAAACACTACAAGTTCTTCCCTAGCGGAGTCGCTAATTTGTTGGACGGATAAATCATTCTTGCGGACAAGACCGATCGCCCTAGTACTAAAAGTATCTAGCAACAAACAGCCAAATAGACTAATCTTTCTCTAAGCATATATAATATATGAAAAGCTCTATATAGGTATTTTAAAGACCTACCTTATGTCCAGTGCTTGTTTGAAGTTGTTGTTATCCTTTGCGCGCTTGAAGGAGTTTCGCTTGTAAACCTGCAGTCACAAACAAGCAAAGTATTACATAGCACCTGTATAGACATCATCATAAACCATGCTTATCATAGTGATCAAGGAATCTATGAAATAAACCATTAAAAAATAGCTTATTGAGAAAAATGAGTATATTTGTATTAATTTCAAAAGAAGGAAAACCTTACAACCTGAGCCTTGATGTTGCACAGGCCTTCCCGGGGTCCAAAGCAGGAGTCTCCTCTACTTTGACAAGCTCTACACTCTTTCAATCAAGACAAATAGAGGTATGTAATCTCTCCTCACAAAAGTCTTGTTTAACTGAGTCTGAATCTCAACAACACTTATCTTCAAATATTCTAAAGCTTCTAACTCCCTTTGAGGCTATCCAATGCCTCCTTTTATAATGGAAAAGAGGAGGTTTTTCAGTTCCAAATATGAAGGGATAGAATCCTCCTTCAAAGGGATAAGCTCCTCACATCAAGGGGTTAGCTCCATAAGGTAAGGGATACATGTACCTTATCAAAGCGTACTTATTCCCGAAAATTCTCGTCTAGAATCTTCTAGAATTAATCTCAAATCAAATTTTTAACTTTACTTTCTCGCATTTTTTAGTTTTACAGGAGTCCGCACCTATAACACATCGAAAGTGCGGCGTTGGTCCGCAAGATAGCTGAACATTAGGTGCGGGCCCGCAGGAAATGTATAGAGAAAGTGCGGTACCAAAGTTTAGGAGATTTCTAGGAACTTTTCTCTGATTTTCAAGGCTTGATATGAAGAACTGATATGTTAGACTTGAAAAAGGAGGAAGTATGAGTTATAATGAGCTCATACCCATAGCAGAATGTCAGAATGACAATTTTTAGTGTAACGGTCCCAAAAACTGAGACATATCATAACTTTCTCCTTGATGGAATCTCCCAAGGGACTCCCTCATTCTATCTATCCTCATCTCCTTTATCTCCTTGGATAGATCTTGCATAGCTTCCAAGAGAGTTTTTTCAAACTCCTCTGCCTCCTTATCTTTATCATTCACTAATTTAGGGGCTTTCCCCTTGTCTTGACCCTTGTCAAGGTCAACAGTAGTATAGTCATTCTTTCTATGACTTATATTCTGGTATCTCCTCTCCCTCTTAGAAAGAGGATCTTCATCTTTGGAATGCAGCATGACTGGTGCTCCAATGCTAGCACAGGCTGTGCCAAGAGTGGAGCTCCAATACCACTGTAATGATCCTTTTTTAGGATTCTCAATATTATATTTCAGAGATGGAATACAGAGGAATTTACTGGATATGTCACCCTTCAAATAAAGGGTGAGATATAGAGGCTACCTGGCCAACTGTAGACTCTGTCTATAGAAATTGGACTAACCCCTTTTCAGGAATCTCAATAAGGTCTTCAAGGAAAACACTGTATAAGAAAATTTGAGCAAGAATAACACAGATGAGGGCTGGGATCCCATCATTTATATTTTATGTGACTTATATATGGAATTTTATTAGAAAAAAATCAGTTTAAGCACATTAAACATATCTCCCACACTCAAGACTAGCTAGAAATCATCCAAAGAGAAGGGTTGTTGCAACATGAAAACTCTCCCATCAAATTTGTGCAGTTTTGACTGAAACTCAGTGGAGGATAGCCGAGGATATGATATTTCATATTTATAACAGTAAATAATATTTATATTTGAGATTATTCCCTCTACAACAGATTACAAAAAGAACTAGGGAAAAATCCCTTCAGAAATTAGAGCTGCAACTAGAAATAAACTGCAGAAATACATAGACAGCGTTATTTTTCAGATGGTTTAGCTGATTTAAATTAAATTTCAGATATCTAATATATGTATGGATAAAAAATCATATATAATACAGATCTAGAAACTATATGACTTTAATAACAACATCCATTTGGAATTACATCAAAATATTGCATAATATGCTATAGATCTGAATTACAAATTGCAGTGCTACAGAAAACCCAGAAATTTCTGAAGATAAATTTATTACTGAAAGATCAGATATATGAAGACATGGATCAGCAACCCAATCCACGGATCACCAAGGGAAGGCAAGCCTAACACCAAGAGATCTTCCTCCAATTTGATAGCAAACTGAAACAAGAAAACCCTCTTACAAAAATAACGCAGTATTGAGCAGAAACTGCGCTGAGGGTGAAGGAGACTGAATAAACTAAATGAAATTGCAGATCAGATACAAAATATGGATAGAATCTCTCTTTGGAGGCTGAGAAACACACTCCAATAGATAAATCCTCTCAAAACAAGCTAGATCTAAGCAGATCTAGAACACCACTTGCTGCAAATGACAGCAGCTACAAACCCTCAATGGGACAACGTTGCTCATGAAAATGAAGCTTGGTCTCCAACCAAATAGTGGCTTACTTCCACAAAGAACTCCTCCAATGATCCTCAAGGGAAGAGATGAAATACCTAAACAGGAATTCCAATCACAATCCTCCACTAAACAACAGAGAATGGTATTTGTCTAAGCAGACAAATACTTTAGAAATATAATCTATCAACAACATCCTCTTGCTGCCCTCATTCTCCTTTTATAAGATGAGAAAGATCTTACAAACCCTAAACCACTTTGATGAGTTGGCCCTTTTCACATTAGAGGCTCCCTTCTAGAACTGTGCAGTCCCTTTTGGAGATGCAATGAACCTAGACAACACAGTTGATTTGGTCAAGGTGGACCCAGTCTTTGGCTCAAACCTCTTTCACACCTGCAAGTGATTATTTACATAGCCCTGATTTGTCTTTGTTCACATGGGCATTGATTTATTCAGACTTTTTAGGAGTTTTATATGTCCTCCTTTATTCATTTATTCATAAAACATAAATTAAATCAAAATTGAATGTTTCCTCTTAGCTAAGGCTAAGTAGGAACATTACAATGTCATTTGTCTCAACTTGTAATTCTTGGATTATATTCATTACTGGTACTCCTAAGGAAGATGGAAAAACAACATCTATTCCATAAACAAGTTGGTAAGGGGATGTACCAATAGATTTTTTGGTGGTAAGTCTATCTGCCCATAAGACATTAACTAACCTCTTGTTCCAAGTTTTCTTGTTATCTTCTAGTAATTTATTTATGATGTTCACAAGGCTCTTATTGGAAGATTCAGCAAGGCCATTACCTTGAGGGTAATATGCAGTAGAATGGCCTAGGGTAATGTGGTATTTGTGGAAAAATTCAATCATCTTTTTGGATTTGAATGCAACTGCATTGTCAGTGATAATATTTTAAGGATATCCAAATATTGAAAGTATGTTGCTTTCTAAAAAGGATATAATGACAATGTCAGTGGCTTGCCTATAAGGTATGGCTTCTATCCACTTAGTAAAATAGTTAGTGGCTGTCAGAATCCACTTGTGTTGAGTTGAGGATGGAGGGTAAATTTTACCAATGAAGTCAAGACCCCATTTTTGAAATGAAATTTCTATTGAGATGGTTTTTAAGGGCAGGGGTAATAGATTTTTCTTTCCCTCAAATATTTGACACTTGTGACAGGAGGTCACATACCTTTTTACATCTGCAAAAAAAGTAGGCCAGTAGAAACCAACTCTCAAGATTTTTTTTGCAGTAGTATTCCAGTAGAGATGTCCTCCACAGTCACCTACATGAAATTCTTCTAAAACTTTGTCAGCTTCTTCCTTTAGAAAACAATTTAATAAAAATTCACTATGATCTTTCCAAAAAATTACATTGTCTAATAGACAAAATCTTACTGCCTTTAGCTTTAAGAATCTAGCTTTTTTTCTTGATAATCCAAGAGGAGCTTGTAAATTTAGTAATACAAATATAATATCTACATACCATGGTGAGTCTAAAAAAGCTTCATCGATCTCTGGATCGCCATCTCTTCCTAATCATCTACTTGGGAAATAAAATTAATGTCTAAAGCATGACAATTTGATTCATCCATTAGTTTGGCTAAACCTTGACCTTTTATGAGTTTAGTGGGTTTTATTTCTATGTCATATTCCAAAATTGTGGCAATCCACTTGCCTTTTTAACCATCAGGATCATTCTGTGTTAGAATGTCTTTTACAACTGCATTTGGAACATAGGTAATGATGTGTGAGTAAAGAATGTACACTCTAAAGTCTTTAATGGCCTTTACCAAAGCTAGGGCCTATTTATCCATGATATTTTACTTTAAAGTGGCATCTCTGAGTGTTTTTCTAAAGAAAGCTATGGGATGCTCATAGCCCTGGTCATTTTTCTGCAGTAAAACTGCAACAATGGTGCGTTCTGAAGCAAAGGAGAAAATGATGAAATCCTTTTTAAAGTCAGGACTTATAAGGACTGGGGTTTTGGTTAAGGCTTGTTTGATAGATTCAAATGATTGTTTGGCCTCAATAGTACATTTAAGTACCGAGTCTTTTTTAAGCATATTGTTAAGCTCTCTGATTATTTTAGCTAAATTTGAGATGAATCTTCTAAGAAAGTCAATTTTACCTAGAAAATATTGTAACTCTTTAATGTTTCTAGGAGGATTAATGTTAAGAATTTCCTCTATTCTGGCAAGGTCTATTCTAATTCCTTCTTTAGATATTATTTTTACAAGTAACTTACCTTCTTCTAATCCAAATAAATTTTTCTTAGGGTTTAAAGAGATGCCAAATTTCCTGCATTTAAGAAAGACTTGTCTGATATGATCCAAGTGTTCATAATATGTCTTTGAGAAAACAGTAATGTAATCTAAATAAATCACTAATAATTCATGAATTTCCTTTGCAAAGGCTATATCCATAGATCTTTGAAAAATGGCTCCTGCATTCATTAAACCAAAAGACATTTTTACATACATAAAAGTGCCCCATGGAGTAGTAAAAGTTGTTTTGGCTTGATCCTCAAGTTGGAATAAAATTTGGTTGTACCCTGAAAATCCATCTAACAGTGAAATCCTTGAAGAACCAACTACCATTTGTAAAATGTGATCCATATTTCGTAAAGGATAATTGTCTTTTAAGGACACTTTGTTCAGATTTCTAAAATCAACACATATTCTAATTTCTACTGTCTTTTTTCTAGTGGGAACTATATTTAAAACCCAATTAGAATATCTGATTGGTGCAATTATCTCCGCATCATACATTCTTTTTACCTCTTTTTCAATCAAAGGCATCAAAATAGGGTTTATCCTTCTTAACTTTTTTTTAAAATTTTTTTGGTCTTCTTTTATAGGGATTTTATGCTGTATTATACTGGTGTCATAGGATTTTAGGTCCTCATAACTCCAAGCAAAAACATCTTGAAATTCCTTGAAAAGAGAAATATATTTTTCATTTTATTGCTGAGGTAAGGCTTTTGAAATTTTAATCATCTTAGGTTTTAAATCTGTGCCTATGTTACATTCCTAAGTGGCTCCATTTTGGGTTTTCTTGCAACATCATTTGAGTCAAATAAATCTTCTAAAGGAGTTAAGCCTTTTGGTATAAAATTATCTTTTAAGTTCGAAATATCAGATTCATCATCAACTATCTCTTCAATTTATACTTTTTCTAAGTTATCTATGTCTGATTGACTAAATTTAGTAGGTTTTGCAAACTTTACTTTATTTACATCTATGTTATTCAAATCAATTTCACTATCTAAATTCTGATATAATGTACAGTCTGTGTCTATTTTACAATTCTGAAATTTATTTTCATTGTTCATAAAATGGTAAATCTATTGATCTTGTGATAAAAGTTGCCAATATTTAATATTATCTAGAATTATTTTTCTGTGTTTGACTTCTACAGTATACCTATGATTTGGCTGAAATGGCAGGTTACAGGTACTAGAAAAAGTTGCTAGGGAGTGAGCCTGTATGTTCTGTTTTCTTGGTATTGCAGAAAAATTACATTCCAACAGTTCATCTATCAAATCTAACACAATTTTTCCATATTGGCCTAATCTAGGATTATAAACGAAATATTATCCATTTATTTGTTTTACAATCAACTCTGAGTCTCCCATAATTAATACTCTCTTACCTCCTAAATTTATGATAATCTACAGTCCTAGAATGAGAGCTTCATATTCAACCATGTTATTGGTACATTTGAAAGTCTAAAAGCATGGCCTTCTGCATAATTATTTTTCATATTAGTTATCCAAATTCCTACTCCTACTCCTAGTTTATTGACTGAGCCATCAAAATATAAGTGCCATAATGATTCATGAAAGATATTTTCCCTGTCTGGTGTTTTGTTTTTATCTTTTAATTCAATTTTGATTTTAGTATCAGTTTCAGAGTTGCATAAGATGAATGAATCCATGTCAGTAGTTGTGATGTAAATTGGGTAATTTCTTGGTCTTTCTACACTACTCACCATGTATTTCATCAATGTTTCCCTATAAAGTTTCTTTGGTTGTCCAAAAATTGATATGGTTGCATATGACATGTCCAATTGTAGAGATCCCTATAATTTGGCTCCCCATGAGAAAGATAAGAACATTCCATATTTGGGTGGGATATTAGCTACTACAATGTCCATGAGTATGCAGGATATTGAACTAATGTGATACCCAAATCTTTAATCAATCCTAAACATTTCACTTTGCTTGAATAAAATGAAAAGATATCTTTGTAAGGCCTAGTGATATCTAAATTCAGGGTTTCCATTATTGATTTAGCATTAGATTGTGTGAAGCCCCTGAATCTAACATTGCATTGCATAATACTTGGTCATGAACAGTTAAGTTAATGTAAAACGATGGAACTGCTACATCTTGGTGTTTTCCATAAACATCAGGACCAAAAATTAACTCTAGTTGATCATCATTTAAGTTTACTAAGTCTTCTCCATCATTCATGTTTAAGGTTTCAGTGATAGTTGTTTTGTACAAATCATGTTTTACCAATTATGTCAAAGGAATTGGTATTTTTAAATTTTCAATTTCAGCTTGTATATTAAATGAAGGCTATTATTTACTAAGTTGAATTAACTCTTCTTTAGTAACTGTAGTTTGAGTAGGTTTGTCTTGTTTTTCTACAATTATCTTTTCATTTTCAGTTTGTGTTTCTTGTGTCTTACCGCTCTTAGTTTTATTTGCAGGAGTGGTTTGAGAAGCAGTAGGTGTTTTTTCAGATTTTGAATTATCAAAAGATATTTTGGCAGTGGCAGCTTTTGGATCTGCTGATTTTGGATCAGTAGTGGATGTTTTGGAATCTGAAATTGTTGTTTTAATAGAATTAGTTGTTTTAACAGCAGCAAATTTTTGTGAATCTATTGATGTTTGGACATCCTCATATGTTATATCAACAATTTTTGGACTAGGTGAAATTTTAGGGCCGGAAATTTTCTGGGATGAATTATAGTTTTGCTTGTTTTCCCTAAGGAGAATTTGCAAAACTTTTGTAGTGGGAGCTTCTACTGTTTTCTTATTTTTTGTTTATGCAGATTTCTTAATAGAAGGCTCGGTATTTTTCTTACTTCTAAGGTTAGATTGTTTATGTACTTCATTTATAGAAAAATCATAACCTTTTTTGTAGTCAAATGATTCACCTTAATCTAATTGAAGTTGTTGCATTTCATATAACTCTTGATATTCTTGTGTGAGAAATATAGTGTTATCATCATCTATACCCACTAGATTTATGGTGTTTCATCATCATCATTCTGTTTATAAATTTCAGCATAGTTCTCTTGAAAAGGAGGTCTTATTGTCTGATCAGGGACTGATTCTTTAGTTTTTCATGTGTTTGTATTTTTCCTGAAGTTGGGATTTCTGATTTGCTGTTGATTATCCCATTGTGGTCTTCTTTCTATATTGTCTAATATATCCATCATTCTCTCTAAAGTTTTAGCTAGTTGATCTATTTTTCCATATGAACTAGATGTCTCTTATTTTATGGTTACTCTCCTCTCATTCCTTAATCTAGATTTTCTAGCCAATATATTTACTTCTACACTAACAACATCTGTTTTCATTCTTTCTAAAGTATCAAAATTTCTCTCTCTTAATTGGTAGGCCATGCGTGTATCAAATCCATCAAGGATTTTGAGTAGGACAAAGTCTGGAGTGGGTTTAAGATTAGCTGGGATTGAGTTATAAATGATGTTGTATCTAGTGCAATAGTCTTGGACTGTTTCATTAGGAGCTCTTTTCATAGCATCAAATTCAGATAATATTTGTAGTGGATTTTTCTTCTTTTCCCATTTATTCAAAAATAATCTATGAAATACTGCTAAATTAGCTATACTACCAGGATTAAGACCTTTAAACCATTTTTTAACTTCCCCTGTTAATTTTTGAGCAAAGAGTCTCATTTGTACATCAGAATCATCTATTTCATGAAGCTCAAAATAATCTATCATCTTATTAATGTGTTGTTGGGCAGTGTAATATGTGGTAGCATCAAATTGAGGTATTTTACTATGGTAATATTGAGGCATATCATGTAACTTTGTTGGAAGGACCAAGGGAGCATACCTAACATCCATGGCTTGAATTATAGCTTGGCTAGGAGGTAGGTTGGAAGTTCTTGGGGCAGAACTGGAAGTACTAGCTGATGCAGTTAAAGAAGTGGCTGATGAAATTGGAATATAAGATGATATACTAGAAAATATGGTGGATGAACTAAAGGGTGAAGTTGGGGTGCTAGAAAATGAAACTGGGATATATGAAGAATTACTTGGAAATGAGAATGCTATGTTTGAAATTGCAGAATATAAACTAGTGGATGAAGTTGAGGTGGGGGAAGATGGAAATAATATTCTAGGTTGGAATGGTTTTTTAGGGATAAATGGATTTGTAGATTGAAGTGTGGTGGAAATTATGGATGATGTAGTGGTATAAAGGGATGAACCTACAGATTCTAAAAGGTGGGTATCTAACTGAGAAGTAGAAGGCTTAGGTATATATGCTGATGATGCAGGGGCATTAGGCACAATAAAATACTTTGTATCTTTGTAGACATAGGGGGGGTCTTATGTTTTTAAATTCTTATGTAATCCTTAATTAATTTGAGTGATTTTAAATTAAATATAGAGAGAAAATTGTAAATGTCTCCAAATGATTGGAGAACATGAGAGAAGTCGGTTAGTTTGGAGTGTGAAGAGTCAGTTTCAGTTTGTTTAGGGATTTAGGCTAAATTTAGGCTTTAAGGAATTTCAAGAGTTTTGTTGAGCTGTCAAAGAAGCTGAATCTATTTATCATTATTTTGTATAAATAAGCCTCAGAGGCATTAAGTAGGAGACCTGAAGATCTGGAGAGAGAGTAGTAAGGTAGAAGGGCCATCGAATTGAAGATCTGGCTGAGGAACAGAAAATCTGTAAGTGAACTCGTTTATATATATATGAAAGAGTCTGTTCAGTTTTACATGAGTGTTAATTGAATTAAATGTTGTGTGCAATGGAATTGAATTATTAATTTGTGTGTAGAACTGTGTGAATCGATCATAGAATGATCGATTTCACAATCTGATTCTTATTGATGAGATTTTAAGTCACATTAAAAGGGTTGAAGATACCGTGTGAAATGTTTCGAACTGTTCGAGCTTTGAATTGAAGTCGGGTTGAGAGTTATTAATTTATGTGGTGTAAAAGCCGTGAAGGGAGTGAGAATTTGATGTGAACTCACGGTTGTGAACTCATAGTTGTATTGCTTATAGAAATGAACAAATTTCATGTTAATAACCAATGCATAAAATAATTGGAGCAAAACTTCCATGCGATGTTCGTTAGCTTGTTCAATTCATACCGGATATGGTGAATCCAAGTTCATGAAAGCCAAGTGAAGGCGCAGGAGAATTAACATCAGCGTGAATAGTAAAGCTGTGAGCAAGGAAAAAAATTGGAAGTGAATGTGCGTGAGTGGATGTAGTAGAGTTAAGGTGGAACCATAAGGATAAGGAGCGGAACCATGAGCAACAACAATAAAGGCGGTTTTGGGAGAGCAAAACTGGTAGTATCGCGTGCCTTTGCAAGTGGTAAGTGGTAACACCTTTTCGAACATGATATATGTCTTTGGTTGACACGTGGTAATAAGTGGTTTGGAAAAACTATTTTCATTGCACAACTTTTGAAGATTAACGCTCATGCAATTTAGTTACACGACGATTGTCAGATGAGTGTCCACTTGAGGTTTGGAACGCGATGAAACATGGGCCATCAGATCCGTTCGACATTTAGTGCAAGGTAAGTGTGTGTGGGCCCGAGTGTTATTGAAGTTCGAATTTTATATTATTTTTGAGGTCAGAGTTGGGACCGAGCGGACCCCAATGTTTGTTGGTTTTTGTATTAAATCAAGGTCGAGGTTTAATAAAGTTGAGATGCATAAAAATGTTGAGGAAGTTCCACGAAAGTGTGAAGGTATGTTGAAAATTTATGTGAGGCCGAAGTTAAAGGTTGGGTTTTATTAAAGTGTGAAATGAAAGTATGAGCGTAATATATATGTGGTTTATTTGAAATTAACCCATAGGAGTGAAAACCTTGAAGATGCATGAAAACCCTGCGGACAACTTTATTATTGTACAGATGCATTATGGTGGTTTTATATGTTGTACGAAATCACATGTCATGTGATTTAATTAAAATAAACCCTTGGTGTTATGCATGAGCGTAAAAATGTATTATGGCCAGATGTGGTGTTTGAGGTTGAAGTCAATTTCCATATAATTGGTGTCAATTATTTACGTTTGATATTTGAGAATGAAATAGTGTGGTGTGAGTATTTCTAAGGGTAATTTGGCTTATAAACCTTAGAACTGAAGTTGGTTGTTGTATATGGTTTCATAACCATAGGAAATGAGATATTAAAAACTTCCACACTTATTTATTTAAATTGCTAGTTCAGAAAATAGAGTATTGAAATTTCCCATATAAGGAAATTGTGTTGGATTGAAAATTGGAGGTGCATTTTTATATGCATGAGAGTGTAGAATGTGGGTTTAGCAGGAAGGCAAGCCATCAAGTGGTATCAGAGCTAGAATAGCTCTTTGAAGGTTCAAAGTTTTTATTGATTGCATGTGTGATGAAAAGAAATCAGATTTTTGGAAACTGATAAAAAATTGCAACATACAGAGATGCAGTGCGGGTGAAAGAAGAAGAAAGATTACACAGAATCTTGAAGGTGAGTTGATGAGAAGTGTTTAACTCTAGTTTGAAGAATTTTTTGAAAAATTCAGATTGCAGACAATTGAAGAAATCTCGGCAAAAGAAGATCACAACTTTGAGAGCAGTGATGAAAGAGTCTAGCAGAGGATTCTAAAGTAAAGAAGAAAGTGTGGTAGAACCTAGAGATTTCCCAACAGAGGTTGGATGAAATAAGAACATATGTGTTCTTGAAAAGTTGCAGAGTGAAGCCTAGAGAGAGCAAAAGAGAGTGCTTAGAATGTTCCAGCAGATAGGGGACCAGTACTTGCCAAAAGCCCAGATCCGGAGGAAAGGATTGGTGAGGTGAGTGGCAGCAGGAGAGCTTGTTGTTGCAGAGGCTTAGTGCAGCTTATGAGTGAAGAACTCATGGAGGAGAAGATGAATTCCAAAATTCATAGAAGAGATAGCAGGGGTTCTGAGAGAGGCCACAATAGAAGATAGAAAGAAGATGCTAGGACAAATGACATGAGGAAGAAATTGACTGATGAAGAATATTGGAAAGAGGTAGCTGAGATCAGAGAACATTTTAATAAAATGGTAATGATGATAGAGAGGTGATCTAGGTGGATATTGGTGGCCACCCGCCTATTCCACTTGGGCCCCACCATTGTCTCTTTCATTTTTTCAGTTTCGGCATAACTTACTATTTTTAGCGGTTTTTCGGGTCATGAACTTCCGGAGCCATTTTGAGGCCCTAAACAACGTTTTTTGGGCATCGTGCCTCCAATGAGTATCATTCCATTTTGGAATGATATTTGTGGCGAAAGTTGTAGTCCTCGAATAGAGCTTTCTAATGATGTATCATGTGCGTCAAACGGAGATAGTATGCCAAAGTTACGTCCCTGGGAAGTTGAAACACCAATTTACCCAAACGGGGCCCATAGTTTTGGCGCTTCATCTCCTAGGGTTAGGTTTTTGGGATGTTTAGGGTTCTTCATTGTTTCTCAATAATAAATAGGCCCTCGCGCCTCATTGTAAAGCAGTTCAGAGGTCTGTAGCCACCACATCTCTTCTCAGAGATAGCTACCAGTACCCTAGCTAGTTTTATTTCCGTTGTCTGTAAGCAAATTTCGGTTCTTTGATATTAATGAAATGAAGTGTTATTTCCGCTGCATCTCTGTATTTATGGTTATGTGTTTATTCTGTTGCGTTCCTGCATAAATCCGGATCAGTGGTATCAGAGCGGTCTGCCTTTTCTCGATCCTTCTTTGCATGTCCCCAACGAGGTCGGGGTATAAGGAGCTAGGGCTTGATCTGGTGGAACCTTTGCAAGATCAGCCTCGCAAACCTCGACGGACGCCCATGGGGGACGAAAAGAAAGATGAGGGAGCAGGAGATCCTATCAAAATATTGCTCGAGAAGGCCCTCGAAAAACAAAGGAACGCGATGATGGATAACTTTGCTCGGATCCTTCAACGGCTACCCACCGGCGGCGCATCTGCATCCAGCAGCCACTCTAGAGGCGCGACTCCTTTTAAGGTACAAGTAAATTTTGACATTCCCATATTTGAGGGTCAAATAGACGCAGATGCCGTAGATAGATGGTTGAATCTATTGGAAGGATATTTCTCTGTTCATGACTTTTCAGACCGGGAGAAGATTATTTTTGCACTCCTCAAAGCTACCCCCCATGTTAAGGACTGGTGGGAAACCTACTGTGAGAACAAGGACCAGACAGAACCCTCTCTGTTCTCGGCAGTACCAACTTGGAATTCTTTCCGAGACGCCGTCAAGGAACAGTACTATCCCGTGGGGAGCTATGAGGACAAGTACATACAATGGACCACTCTGCGACAACAAAGGGATCAAGATGTGCACGAGCTGACGAATCTGTTCCATACCCTGCGCACAAAGTTGGGTATCAAAGATTCAGAGAAACATTTAGTGCTAAAGTATCGCAGCTGTCTGCACAGATACATTCAGGAGGAAATGGAGTTCCTCGACATCTCCTCGCTTGGTACGGCATACCGGTATGCTGCCAAGATTGAGCAGAAATTCAAACAGAAGAAGCGAGACTTTGGATCTGCGAATCAAAAGCAAGGAAAGGTGCTTCCAAACCGCAGAACAAAGGACAGAGCATGGCGGCTAAAGACAACCCGTCAAAGCCACAAGAAAAGAACAACACCGTAAAGCCAAAGAAGGACACGGAAAAGTGGTGTGAGTTCCATAAGAGCTCCACTCACAACACAAGTGAGTGTCGGGCCAAGCAGTCGCTAGTGGCCGAGATGAGGGCTTCTGAGTCAGATGCATGCTCCGACTCCGAATCAGAACCTGAAAAGGGGAATGAAAAAGGGAAACAGATTATTGATGCGGAGCCCAATGCCACTGTTTCCACTACAAAGATCCAGAAGGAGGAACCGGAAGATCCAGAGGAGGAGAAACGTCTCTTCCACTCCCAGATGTGGGTAAAGGGCTCCCCTGTACAGTTCATTGTCGACAATGGGAGCCAAAAGAACCTCATTTCAGCAGACGCCGTGAAGCGGTTGGGCTTGCCAACCACGGCTCACCCACATCCATACACCATCGGGTGGCTTCACCAAGGACGAGATCTCCGCGTCAGCCAGCAGTGCCGCCTTCCCTATAGCATCAAGCCCTTCACGGATGAGGTATTATGTGACGTTGCTCCTATTGATGTTTCTGATGTATTATTAGGACAACCATACTTGTGGAAGCGTCATGCTGTGTATGAGTCTCAACCTCGTGCTGTTATTGTTACTTTGGGAAATAAGTTGTACAGGATACCAGAGGTACCACCTCCTGCCGCTATCTCTTTGGTTACTGCAAAAAAATGTAGTAAGCTCATTTCCCAAACCAGGAAATTCGTTTTCCTGATGATCCGCCCCCAGGGCAAGAAGAAGACTGTGGCCACGACCTCCAGACAGGGCTCCTCTGCACAACAACAACAAATGGATAAGGTTTTGGAGGAGTACGGGGACATATTCACCTCACCCACAGGGGTTCCTCTGCACTGTCAGGTCAAGCACCCGATTGATCTGACCCCCGGTGCGCCGCTACCTAATGGACCGATCTATCGGTGCTCTGTTCTAGAGAATGATGAAATCAAGAGGCAGATTCAGGAGCTGTTGCAGAAAGGTCACATCAGACCAAGTTCATCGCCCTGTGGGAGCCCGATCGTGTTGGTACAGAAGAAGGATGGGATGTGGAGACTCTGTATTGACTATCGGGCGCTGAACAAGATCACTGTCCGGAACAGGTACCCAATCCCACGGATTGATGACCTTCTGGACCAACTCAAAGGTGCAAAATATTTCAGCAAGATCGACCTGAAGTCTGGGTATCACCAGGTACCAATTGAACCCTACGATGTGTGGAAGACTGCCTTCAAAGCCAAGGAAGGCCTTTTCGAATGGCTGGTCATGCCTTTCGGGTTGACGAATGCTCTCGCAACCTTCATGAGGATGATGGAAGACATCTTGCGGCCATTCACCAACTCATTTGTAGTGGTGTACTTGGATGACATTCTGATCTTCAGCCAGACTTGGGAAGAGCACCTTCACCACATCCAACAAGTCCTCCAAACACTGCGGCAACACAAGTTGTGTGCCAATTTGGAGAAGTGCACTTTTGGCATGACCGAGGTTCAATATCTGGGATACATTATTGATGAAAGGGGGGTGCATGTGGATCCAGCCAAGATCCAAGTCATTCGGGATTGGCCAGCCCCAACCACTATAACGGAGCTTCGCAGCTTTCTGGGTCTTGCTAATTTCTACCGTAGATTCGTGTTGGGATTCTCTCATATCACTTGGCCCTTGAGTCAAGTCACCAAAGGAGGAGCGAGAGAAAAATTCTTTTGGTCGAAACCTCAACAGAAGGCGTTCAAAGAATTGAAAAATCGCCTCTGTTCTGCCCCAGTGCTCACCTTACCAGACTTGCAGCAGCCATTTGAGATCGAGGCAGATGCCTCTAACTATGCTATTGGGGCAGTTCTTACTCAACAGGGACATCCAGTGGCATATCACAGTGAGACATTGTCTGAGACAGTTCGCAAGTATCCCACCTATGACAAAGAAATGTATTCCATTGTGCAAGCCTGTCGACAATGGAAACATTACATTTTGGGGAAGGAAACAATCATCCACACAGACCACCGGCCCCTGCAGTTCATACAGACACAAGGGAAGTTGCAGAATGATCGCCATCGGAAGTGGTCCACATATCTGCAACAGTTTCATTTGAACATCAAGTACAAGAAGGGTAGCACCAATAATGTTGCAGACTGCCTCAGCCGACCACCGATCGTGGCGCTCACCGCCGTGCTCAACTCTTGTGGGCACGAGACTTCTGATTGGCCGCTTCTCTATGAGAGTGACCCAGAATTCGGCCACACTTACAAGGCACTCTTGGGGGGTACGCAAATTCCAAATTTTCACCTCCAAGATGCACTTTTATGTCACCTGGGACACCTTTGTGTTCCTTCAAGCGAGCATGCCAAGATGATATGGGAAGCACACTACAGTCGAGTCGCTGGGCATTTCGGGGTCGAGAAAACAATAGCAATACTACAGAAGTATTTCTATTGGCCGAACCTTCGAAAGGATGTCGAGAAGCACATCAGATCCTGCATTGCTTGTGCCATTGCCAAACCGACCATCAAGAAGCAAGGCCTATATACTCCACTACCTACCCCTAGTCGACCGTGGGAATCCATCTCCATGGATTACATGTCGGGCCTGCCTTCTACAAAGAATGGAAATGACTGTGTTTTCGTGGTCGTTGACAGATTCTCGAAGATGGCCATCATGGCGGCCTGTAAGAAGAATATCACAGCAGAAGCCACTGCTAAACTCTTCTTTGAACGAGTGTGGGTGCACTTTGGGATCCCACAGTCTATCATATCAGATCGAGATGGCAGGTTCCTCAGCACATTTTGGTCCAGCCTCTGGTCAATGTTGGACACAAAGCTCACCAAGTCCACAGCTTTCCATCCCCAAACAGATGGCCAGACAGAGGTCGTCAACAGAATGATTGTACACATTCTGCGAATGTACAACTCAAAGCATCCACGCACATGGGACGAGAGCCTCCCCTATGTACAACACAGTTATAACCAGGCTCTCCATAGTTCAATTGGCCATAGCCCCTTTCAGGTGGGCTTGGGATTCCAGCCACTATGTCCCATTGACATAGCCATGCCGTTTGCAGCTGCTCAGGCCGATTCAGCTCATGTCCAGTCTGAAGTTGACAAAGCAAGTAGCTTCATCGAGCGCATTCAACACATCCGCCAACAGGTTCATGATATATTAGACAGAGCCAATGCCAAGTACAAGCAACGCCATGATCAACACCGGGTGCCACACAACTTCCAGGTGGGCGACAAAGTATGGCTACATTTGCAAAAGGAGCGCCTCACTGGACCCCACCGCAAGCTTTGCCCACTCCGATACGGGCCGTACACCATCACCAAGGCTGTAGGGAACAATGCATTCGAGCTCAGTATTCCACCATTCCTTGGTCTGCACCCAGTCTTCAATGTGGATCGCCTTCGTCCTTACTTCCCACCTCTACTGGACACCTCGGACATTGCGGAACAACTCACACCAACTGAGTTAAATCCAGACTGCATGGAACAGGCCACCACAGATTGCATCATGGACATGCAAATCAAGAACACTCGCCAGCAGAAGATCCAACTATATCGGGTTGTCAAAGCTGGCCAACTCCTGCACCAAGGAAAGTGGTTCACCGGGGACCAAGTTCAATAGAAATTTCCTCATCTCATGGAGGAACTTAACGCAATGGGGACCATTGCTTCCTAAGGGGGGAGGAATGATCCAGGTGGATATTGGTGGTCACCCACCTATTCCACTTGGGGCTCCACCATTGTCTATTTCATTTTTTCAGTTTCGGCACAGTTTACTATTTTTAGCAGTTTTTCGGGTCCTAAACTTCCGGAGCCGTTTTGAGGCCCTAAACGACGTTTTTTTGGGAAAACGGAGGGCAACATGGATCCATGGACGAATGTTGCCCGTTCCAAATTTGTAGTCCTCGGATAGATCTTTCTAACGAGGTATGGTACGCGTCAAACGGAGATCGTATGCCAAAGTTACGCCCCTGGGAAGTTGAAACGCCAATTTACCCAAACGGGGCCCATAGTTTTGGCGCTTCATCTCCTAGGGTTAGGGTTTTGGCTGTTTAGGATTTCCCATTGTTTCTAAATGATAAATAGGCCCTCGAGCCTCATTGTAACACAGTTCAGAGGCCTGTAGCCGCCACATCACTTCTCAGAGATAGCTACCAGCGCCCTAGCTAGTTTTATTTCCATTTTGTCTGTAAGCAAATTTCAGTTCTTTGATATTAATGAAATGAAGTGTTATTTCCGCTGCATCTCTGTAGTTATGGTTATATGTTTATTCTATTGCGTTCCTGCATAAATCCGGATCAAGAGGAGAAAGCCAGAGAGTTGGTTGGATCATGAAGAGGAAAGTAAAGTGGCTAGGCTACAGATGAACAAAGAGCAGATGATACATGCTCGGCAGAAAGAGAGATTACTCAGGATGATTAAGTATTTGGAGAAGGACTTGAAGACTCAAACTTCAAGTGAGACCAAGGGGTCAAATGACTTTACATCTGTTGATTTTTGTATGTTTGCAGAGAAGATGAGAAATCTTGAACAAAGGATGGATGTACAGTTGGAATGTGCAGAACTCAGAGCAGCTGAGTTGAGAAGAGAAGTTTCTGTTTGTGAAGCAGAACAGAGTACATATGAAGAATGGAGATCTGCAAAAGATCTTATGAACCATGGTGGAGGTTTAAGACAGCAAGAAGTTTGGCTTGCTGAAGAGGAAATTATTGATGATTTCCTGAGTTATTGGACAAGTCCAGATCAGCTGGATAATGTAGAACCTTGTATTTTTTTTACTGACAATTATGGGGTGATTACAGGTTTTGCAGAGGAGGATAAGAAATCTTATGAGTCTGTCACAAGTATGAAGAAGTATCTCTCAAAATATGAATACTCTGAAGTAAGATGAAATGTTGGAGAATGCCTCTTGACTGAAGGAATCAGTGATGCATTCGTGATTGAAGTTGTTGCAGTACAGGAAGAAATTCTTGTGAATGAAGAAGGAGAGGATTAGTTTGAAGAACTGATGTGAAACACCAGTTGAGGCTGTTGAAGCTTGTGAGTTGCAAACTGAAAATTTGTGTATGAATGCAGGGACTGTAAGTGAGGATGAAGTTCTTAAATAATGCCAGAGAGAAATTACGTTGTTGGAATACTTGTTGGAGAATTCAGAGTATGAAAGAGAGATTGCAGAAGGTAGAGTTCATCACAGTGAACAGGAAAACATCATGGAGACAGATGGTGTGAATGAAAGACTTGTTGACAGTCTTGGGAACTCTTTAGAGAATTCTTTGGGAAAGGTGAATCAACATACTGATGTGCTGATAAAGAAGGAAGGAATTTTAGGACAGCATACTGAAATGCTGGCAGAAGAAAGAAAGGCACCGAGGCCTTATGATTTTTGTTTTAACAATTGTTTTGTGAATGCAGATTTTGTTGATGATGGAGAAAATTTGACACCACTAGACAGTCAAAGAAAGGAGGAGGAAAATTCTGTGGAAGACTTTAATCCATGGAATGAAGAAATTGGATTTCTGAAGATTATGCTGAACAAACAGGATTCAATACAGGAAGGAGAACCTCAATTTCAAAATTGGGGATTGCAGAAGGTGAAGATACAAGGGAATGAAGATAGTGAAGAATTTATGGGTCTTGGAAGAGACTTAAAACTGTAGAAAGAATAATTGGTGACTAGATCATCAATTGAGGCCATTGGGTCTTGTGATTTTGAAACTGACAATTTGACTGTGGTTACAGGCATGGCAGAAGAAAATCCATCACTTGGATTTGTCTTGAATGAAGATGGGATGTTGAAAGAAGGTGAGACAGTCATGTCTCATATGAAGGAATTTGTTACTGATAATGACAAGAAGGAGCTGATTTGGCTGATGAACAAAGAGAAGACTAGAAGGCAGATTTTTGGAACTGTTACAGTGGTGAGAATCAGAATTTTACTCTAATAGAAGATGAGGACACAGTACTTGAAGAACTTGAATTTATTTCCAGAATCAATCAAGAAGATGGAAGACAATTACTGAATATTTTCAAGGAAGAATAATATGCTGAAACAAGTTTGCAGCATATTGATGAAATACTTGAAAATAGATGGCTGAATTGTTTGCTGAAAACATTTAGAGAAGAGAATGAAATGGTAGAGCAACAAATTGAAGTGTTTTTCGGAGGAAATGTTACAGCAACAATTTGAAGTGTTGCCAAAGGAGGAAGAGACACAAGGATTTTGTAAATTTGGTGTTTGTTTTATGATTGCAGGTACTGATGGAAGGACTAAAGAATGTTTGGTCTAGGAGGAGAAGAAAAGAGATGATGACAGTGACTGGAAATTTAAATACTAGTCCAAAGAATTGTTGAAGTCAGAGAATGGAGAAATTTCCATGGATGACAATCAGGAAGAATTTTACTGTTGTAGAGAACAAGAGGGTATGGATGATTGGGTGGCAGCTAGGGTAATAGTAAGAACTGAATGAGTAAGGACTGAGCAAGTTAAATCTAGGGCTAAAGCTACAACAAAGGTGACAGTAAGAGTTCAACAAATAAGAACTCAGCAAGCAAAAGCAGAAGTAGAAGTTCAACAATCAAGAAGAAGCAGTATCTAGCAGTCAGAAGATAAATTAGATCAGGAAATTGAATTAATAAGAAGACTGATGGTGAGAGTGTCTGAGAAGAAGGAAGAAACAAGAAAACAGAGAAATAGTAGCAGCAAGAGAAAGACAGTCACAGACTGTGAAAGCTTAGCAGGTGGAGAAATGCAGCATAAGATATGGAAGCTTGGAGAAGTGCAAAAGAAGAGTATTGCAGCAGATGATCAATTGCAGAACAAAGTGTGGGATCCAGGAAGACAAGGACTGAAACCCATGATTAGGAGATCATGAATCATTTTAACCTTGGGAGTCTGATGCAGAGGCATTAGGCACAGTAAAATACTTTGTATTTTTGTAGACATGGGGGAGTCTTATGTTTTTAAATTCTTATGTAATCCTTAATTAATTTGAGTGATTTTAAATTAAATATAGAGAGAAAATTGTAAATGTCTCCAAATGATTGGAGAACATGAGAGAATTTGATTAGTTTGGAGTGTGAAGAGTCAGTTTTAGTTTGTTTAGGGATTTAGGCTAAATTTAGGCTTTAAGGAATTTCAAGAGTTTTGATGAGCTGTCAAAGAAGCTAAATAGATTTATCATTATTTTGTATAAATATGCCTCAGAGGCATTAAGTGACTTTGAAGATCTGGAGAGACAGAGTAGTAAGGTAGAAGGGCCATCGAATTGAAGATCTGGCCGAGGACCAGAAGTTCTGTAAGTGAACTCGTTTATATATATATGAAAGAGTCTGTTCAGTTTTACATGAGTTTTAATTGACTTAAATGTTGTGTGCAATGGAATTGAATTATTAATTTGTGTGTAGAACTGTGTGAATCGATCATAGAATGATCGATTTCACAATTTGATTCTTATTGATGAGATTTTAAGTCACATTAAAAGGGTTGAATATACCGTGTGAAATGTTTCGAATTGTTCTAGCTTTGAATTGAAGTCAGGTTGAGAGTTATTAATTTTTGTGGTGTAAAAGCCGTGAAGGAAGTGAGAATTTGATGTGAACTCACAGTTGTGAACTCACAGTTGTGAACTTAGAGTTGTATTGCTTATAGAAATGAACAAATTTCATGTTAAGAACCAACGCAGAAAAGAATTGGAGCGAAACTTCCATGCGATGTTCGTTGGCTTGTTCAATTCATACTGGATATGGTGAAATCCGAATTCATGAAAGCCAAGTGAAGGCGCAGGAGAATTAACATCAGCGTGAATAGTAAAGCCGTGAGAAAGGTGAAAATTTGGAAGTGAATGCACGTGAGTGGATGAAGTAGAGTTAAGGCAGAACCATGAGGATGAGGAGCGGAACCATGAGCGACAATGATAAAGGCGGTTTTGGGAGAGAAAAACTGGCAGTATCACGTGCCTTTGCAAGTGGTAAGAGGTAACACCTTTTCGAACGCGATATATGTCTTTGGTTGACGTGTGGCAATAAGTGGTTTGGAAAAACCATTTTCATCGCGCAACTTTTGAAGATTAACGCCCGTGAAATTTAGTTACGCGACGATCATCGGATGAGCATCCACTTGAGGTTTGGAACGCGATGAAACATGGGCCATCAGATCCGTTCGACATTTAGTGCAAGGTAAGTGTGTGTGGGCCTGAGTGTTATTGAAGTTTGAATTTTATAATGTTTGTGAGGTCAGAGGTGGGACCGAGTAGACCCCAATGTTAGTTGGCTTTTGTATTAAATCAAGGTCAAGGTTTAATGAAGTTGAGATGCATAAAATTGTTGAGGAAGTTCCGCGAAAGTGTGAAGGTACGTTGAAAATTTCTGTGGGGCTGAAGTTAAAGGTTGGGTTTTATTAAAGTATGAAATGAAAGTATGAGCATAACATATATGTGGTTTATTTGAAATTACCCATAGGAGCGAAAACCTTGAAGATGCATGAAAACCCTGCGGACAACTTTATTATTGTGCAGATGCATTATGGTGGTTTGATATGTTGTACGAAATCACATGTCATGTGATTTAATTAAAATTAACCCTTGGTGTTATGCATGAGCGTAAAAATGTATTATGGCTAGATGTGGTGTTTGAGGTTGAAGTCAATTTCCATATAATTGGTGCCAATTATTTATGTTTGATATTTGGGAATGAAATAGTGTGGTGTGAGTATTTCTAAGGGTCATTTGGCATATAAACCTTAGAACTGAAGTTGGTTGTTGTATATGGTTTCATAACCATAGGATATGAGATATTAAAAACTTCCACACTTATTTATTTAAATTTCCAATTCATAAAAAGAGTATTGAAATTGCCCAAATAAGGAAATTGTGTTGGATTGAAAATTGGAGGTGCATTTTTATATGCATGAGAGTGTATAATGTGGGTTTAGCAGGAAGGCAAGCCATCAGTTGATAAGGCAGCTAGTTTAACTGAATTCTGAAACAGAGCTTCATTTATTTCCTTAAGTTCAATAGCATTTAATTCATCAAGTTTATCATAAATCTAAAAAAAAATTGATTCAGAATCTACTGAAACAGTTTCTTGTTTAATTTCAAGAGATGAAATAAAATTAGGATCTATAACAGTGTTGTTTAAATCACTCTCTGATTTGTTTTTGAATAAAGAATGTTCAAAATTTAAGTCAAACTCAATGTCTTGTATACTCACTAACTGTTTTGGAAGGGAATTTTCTTTAACTAAGGAAAATTTATTGCCTAAATCTTCTACTTGTTTATTCTTTTTTCCAATTCTGTCCGGATTGCCTGCTATAGCAGCAAGTTTAGGATCAGGATTGGACCTGGTATAGTAAATTTTTCTAGAAGCCAGAATTACAATTTTTCGATAAAGATGATACTCATAACTTATAAAACAGTCTTAAAGTGAAAGGATAATGAAAAATGTTTCCTTTAAGACCTATTTTAAGGCTGAGGATTGGTTAGTTCCCCAATATGGTCGCCAGTATCTTATCACTCTAATAATTCTTAAGTTGTGAGATTTTGATTTAAAGTTCAAAGAAAATTAGAGGTAACCACAGGCCAACTTTTAAACTCTAGGATCTAGCCTTCCTAGGGTTCAGAGAGGGCTCTCTTTATAAGATTTAACTCTGTTTTAATTATTTGATATTAGGCTAGTTATAAAGGAAAATTTGGTTTTGAGATTTGGTTTGGTTGGTGGGAAAAATCACTTAATGAGATGGATAGTGATAGATATATTTTTCCATTGGGTAAAGGAGTCAAATGTTAAGCAGACAAAACTAAGATCAAGGTCAAAAAGTCAAATATTTTCAGGGCAAGATATACAAGTCATTGAAGATCTTGGAAAGGTGATTGGTGAAGTGGTTTGATCGAGATAAAGAGAAATCAAGGATTCTTTGATCTGGATAAGGAAGGAGAAGATAGAGGTCATTCGAAAGAGGGAGAAATTAAGGGTTCCCTACTCTAGAAATCAATAGAAAACATAGAAATGATATATAGTTAAAGACAAGGTGCTTTTAACAAATCCCGTAATAATATTCCTGGTTTATCATTCAAATTTAGAACACATATATGGATGCATGTAAAACATAAGAAGATAAAAAATGGAAGTAGAAATTACTTCACTTCAATGGCTCATCACATGAATCCTGGAATATGATGCTTTATTATCTGATCTAGTCTACTACTTGAACTTGCTACAAAACGCCTTCAGGTACAAAGATATTGGCTATAGAAATCTTCAGCAATTTATTCCACAATAATACTTCAAAGGATGAAGTATTTATACAAAAATGTTTACAAAATATCCTAGAATACTCATAGGATTTTTCTAAGGAAATAAAAATATCTTTTACAACAATATAGTGACAGCTGCTTAACAACTTAGAAAGTTGTCCTATTTATCCAAATAAAATAGAAATGTTGTTTTGGATTGGGTGCAACTGGCTGCCTTGTTGTCTCTAACGCTGGAAAAGATCTTTTAATCTGTTTTGAAGTGTTATCTTCTCATCTGATACTCTTTCATTTGATACACTTTACCATCTGATACACTTTAATCACTGTTTTAACTGTCTTACTACTGTAAATTCTGTTTTCACTATGTAAAAACAGCAAACTGTCTTTTTTCCTCCT
The DNA here is from genome assembly GCA_034641835.2 of Pinus albicaulis. Classification (NCBI taxonomy): domain Eukaryota; kingdom Viridiplantae; phylum Streptophyta; class Pinopsida; order Pinales; family Pinaceae; genus Pinus; species Pinus albicaulis. Next base: position 1,424,527,735 of record CM076575.1, on the reverse strand, counting down.
TTACTGTAAAACTGTCTTTTGCAGTAAGTCAGTGAGTTTTTCCCAAAATTCTTCATCAGGGATTTTGGTCTTTTTCAACTTCCTAAATTTCTCATCTGCCTCTGTATACCTAGAAAATGTTGGTTTGATTGCAAAGAGGTGCTTTATCTCATGTTGTAAATAAAACAAGTCTTCAAAGCTTTTATGTAGAACCTTTCCTATAGGAATTCCTTGTCCTTCTATTTTATTTACCTGCTCTTTTGCATGATCTCTTATCTTCTTGTTGTAGTCTTCTTGTGGCATAATTTTATCATTAAGAATAAGAATATTTGGCAAACCTTTTTGCCTTAAGATCTCAAATTTAACCATAAATTTAGTTATGGCTATGTTCATGTTTCCACACTTTTCTTCTAGCTGCTTCATCAAGTTTTTCTTTGAAATTACTTTTCTTATTTCAAGAATTGTCTCTGTTCCATCAGTAATGTCTATCTCCTCTAATTCTTGTTTTTTTTTAATGTTGATAAATTTGATTATTTCTAGGGCCTCTTCAGGTTGGGCACCTAGTTCATCCTTTGTTTTCTGAATCTCCTCTTGAGCTGCCTTTAGTAAATCCTTTTGCTCATAAATTACCTATATTGATGACCAAACATCATTGATGGATTCAATGATTTTAGTCCATAGTTGATTCTTCACATATGACATAGGTTCTTTCAAGGTTAAATCCTTTTGTAAGTTCTTCAACTCAACATTTAACCTGTTAGCCCTTTGTTCGTGAGTTTTGGCATTAATTTGGGCTAGCTTCTTAGGGTCTTCCAGATTTTCGATCATTTTCTTCAACCTATTGATTCTATTGGTTTGAATTGGCATTTCCTCCATGGCCTTAATGAGTTTATTGGCTTCATCAGACTGTTGAGCTATTGTGGTAGAGGATTCTATAGCTGAAGTAGTGGAGGAAGTCACTGGTACTGCTATAGCCAGTGGTACTTTTGGTGTCAACTCTTCTGACAGTGTTGAAGGAACAACTGTTGTTTCCATGGAAATTACTGTAGGAACTTCTTGTGCTTTTGCAGTTTCTCTTTCATGGACAAGCTTGTCCATTTGGATTTCCATATATTTAATATGTGATGTCAATTCTAAAATAAAGTTCATCATATCATATTTTTGGCTTGCCTCTTGCACAATTTCCTTGGCTTGTGGATGTTCTGTTGGTAGAAGTTTGAGTTGTTTTCTAAGTGCTTCAAAATCAACATTCTTTTTCTTCACCAATTCTTCTACAACTTTCACATTGGCAGGGTCATACCCTACTTGAATCGCCCATTCTTCTAAAGACTTAATTTTAAGGTCTTTAGCATGTGAGGAAGCCTTTTCAACCTTAATTTGATCTCTCATATTTATCATTGTGTTCTGGATATTTTGGGCACTCATTGCCTTTGTAGTAATAGTAGAATAAAGCATCTCAGAAGTTTGTCTGTGAAACCTAATTGATCTAATGCATGGATGTTATGTACAGGTACTTCAAGGTCAACTTTCTTGTAATCTGCTATTGTTTTGGGTGTCTTAATTATTGGTTGAAGTACTGACATAATCAACTTCTTCTTTGAATAATAAAAAGCTGACAGAAGTTTATTTTGGATTCCTGGAGTTTGCTGTAAATATTGAGGATAAATCTCATTCTTGATTTCTTCATTCTTAGCTTTTATCTGCTTATATTTCTCCGTGATGTCAATATCTTTATCCTCTACTAGCTGTGAGGAGGATGCCTCCATAATTTTTTGTTTCTCAATTACCTATGTGTTTGAAGTAGCAGGATTCTCTTCATTTATAATCTCTCTGGCTGTCTCATTGTTAGTTTCTAGAACATATGTATCTTCCACTACAATGGTCTCTTTTTCTTTATCAACTGGATTAAGCTTAGGCTTCTTATTATATCTGAGTTTAAACCTAGTCTCTGTTGTTGTTTTAGAAGTGTAGGTACCTTCTTCCCTGGTTCTCTTAGTAGCTTTATCTTCTTGATTTACAGTTTTCAAGGTGTGACTAGTATCACCTTGTTTAACTGCTTCTATCAAGGTATTTTCTAGCCAATCTGCTTGATTAGCAAATTGTTCAATATTTTGCCTTTTATCATGAATATAAGGGGTCAATTTGCATTTTACCCTTTTTACTTAGAATTCCATGAGGATCATAATTCCATAAGAAACTTTTTTCAAATTTATATTCTAGCAACTATTTTTCTGCCTCTATTCCTACATCCCTGTGATTGCAAATAAAAGGTCCTACCTGGTTCTTCAAATTTAATTGAGTATTCTTTTTAGCAGCCAAGAAGTTGATAGAATCTGAATTTAGTATTTGCCTTATGTACTCCAAGACAAAAACTCTAATTGGCAAGTATTTTATAGTTTATAGGGTAAAATATTTGACCCAAAAACTCTGATCTCTATATGATTTTGGTAAAGATACAAATCTACAGTTCTACTTTGTTCTGATAGTTGTAATATTTTCTTTATCTCATCACTGACTCTTGGTTGTACACTATTTGTCAAAATTTTTATCAAAGGATGAACAAAACTATATATAGAATCCACATAAGTGAATTATGTTGATTCTTTCTTGATTAGTGAGGTCTAGAAGATGACTGATAGAGGATTCCCTTCTACATCTAATTTCTGAAGGCTTATAGGGAACTTATCTGCTTGGAAGTATAGGAACATATGAAAAATAAAGGAAGTATACCTAAATACTCCTTTAGTTGGAAATTTCACAAGCTGATCATGGATATTATCATCTATATATTCAGCATAATTGTAAATGAGAGAAGGAAGCTATCCAGGTACAAAGGTAGATAAAAAAAACCAAGAATTAACTGATCTGTATGCTCATCAGTAAAATAACCTAGGATAAAGCATAACATAGAAATGACATGCCTTGACCTTTCAGGAAATTTGGAAGTAGAATAAGGAGGGTTTATCTTTGGGATTTCAACATAGGCAAGCATGAAATTTTGGAAAATTTAAAATCTCTTAGAAAAATCTAACTGAATATAGAGTTTTGTGAGTGCTTCTATGGATAATGGAACAACATTGGGATATGGTTTGAGCTGAAGCATTAGGTTACTAGACTCTGCAGTAATGGTAAACAATATTTCTTTATTAGCATTAACCATGGCTATTTGTTCAGGTGAGTAATAGGATTGACACAGCCTAATGACTTCTGGACATTGATGAGTATGTGGAACTACATACTTGGGTAGATTTGACTCCCAAATCTTAAATTCATCTCCTTGACCTAATGATTTTTCAAGACTCCAACAGTGGAGTTCTAAAAGATTAAATTCTATCACTGGATCAACTATTTTATAATCAACATCAGCTAAGGGTGTATGCTCAATATCTACAACAGGAGGTTGTAGAGGGTTTACAACAATAGTGGTCTTGGAAGTCATTGTTGGGTTTGATTTTGACATTTTAGACCTTCTGGATGCTTAAAACTCTGTATTTGGGCTTTTTTGTACTCTTCTATAAGCTTAAACTATTTACAGAAGGTATTTATAGTGTGACAAAGGTCTATTGAATAGTAATAGGCACAAACTGGCTTTCTTTTTGGTTTAAAATTTCAAATTTAGCTTTAAAACTGATATTCAAACTCTTTACAAGATTAGGAAAAGGTAGAACCATGGTTTTTTGTTCTTCTTGGATAAACCGGACTGAAAATGGTTCAATTCAGGCATAGAAAGTTTGTGAGTATTTGGAAAGGGTTTATGGATAGACTAGAAGTTATTTTAAGTTCTGCAAAGGCTAAACTATATTCAATTTTTCTTTAAAACCAGATATAGTATCAAAACTGGGGTTTTATCAGAGCTTTACAGCAGGTTTGTTCTTTTTAGGCAAATATAGGTATTTCTATGGGCAAAATGGGTTTCACTAGGTTTGAATTTCTCAAAAAAAGAAAATTTAAATGACACAGAGGTTTCTTTTCTTCGAAGAATACTTATTTGTGCAGGTATTTTGTCTTGAAAAGGTTCTGATGCGTCGGATAGGCTTTCTGATGGTTGTTGAAGTCTTTTGGAAGTCGATTGGAAAGGTTTAGAAGGTATCTACAATGATTTCAATAGCTTTTCTGGTTCTTTGGCGTGAAAATGGTGTACATAGATTGTTTCTTCAATCGAGAGGATGTAAACGCGCAAAACATTCAAGAAAAGGTCTGAAACTGAATGTTTATGAAGTCTAAAATAGTATTTGCATTGAATGATGGTCAAATCAGAAGATGGGTGGTTTTGGGCACTGGAAGGAGAAACCACCAGTGGTTATCGCATAAGCTCAGGGTGGTAAACGATTTAATTGAATCGAATGCGATCCAGTAATAAAGCACCACGTGGAGGGGAGAGAGTATAATAAAACTGCCTATTTCACAAAATAAAGATTGATTAACATTATCGCTATTGAAAATGTGATATGGCATTTGATTTATTAGATATGGAGGGAGGTATGCGAATGACGGAGATTAAATGAGGGAGTTGCTTGGTATGTGGGGCATGGGTCCCAGGAAATCTTATGTGTCAGGGTTTACATAATATGTTTAAAACATAGTTTTTAACATATAATTCAATGTATTAATATGATAGGTGGGGTGTGTATTTACATAGCAAATAAGGTATTTACATATGTTTTATAAAGGCGGGTTATATAATGTGTTTAACCTTTGGGGAATGGGCGAGGTAAATTTTACCACATGGGTATTTAGACCATAGTTTTAAACATTAAAATAATGGTTTTTGGGATATTTAAAATAAAGGAATTAATATATATATGGGAAGGGGTAGTTTAAAAGGATTTAATACATTATTTTAGAGTTAATATGAAATGAAAGAGTAGAATGCACAAAAATAAACTAAGTAAAGTGTAATATAAAATTTTTCAGCACAATGATTGTCCCATTAAATATTTACACTTAAACTTAGGATAAATTGTATTTTATGGGTTTTTTGAGTGTTTTTGGATGGAATGAGATTAATAAAGGGGGTTTTACATTTTCTAAGCAAAAAAGGTATTTTACTTAGGAAAAGGGATTGTATTTTTGGTAAATGGTGAATATGTTGAGGAAATGGACTTTTATGAAGGGAATCTAGTACTGTTAACAATCAGTCACTAAGCCTTAGGTCTGTTCCCAACTGAAGTCAGAGAAATTCTCCGAGCCTCTTTAACTAAAAATTTTGAATACTGGACCATTGCAGGGGAGGGGAAATTAGTAATTTTCCAGATGATGTTTTATTACATGCCTTGCACAACTCCTTTCTACCTACCCATCATTATTCTAACATTTTTTACTTCATTTTCATGGGTGCATTTGAGATTGCAACCCTAAATCCATTTTTCTTTTAAAGCATAAACTATCTAATTCTAACCTTATTTCATCCAAGGGCTCAGATTAAACTGTTGAGCTCCTCATTTATTCTCTAACTATCTATTGATTTGTCAAGTTTAAATAGTTTTACAGATCTTTATTCTCTATCTAAAACATGAAATTTAAAGCATGAAAAGTTAATATTAAACTATTTAACTCATCATGGATTATCGAAATTTGGACAAGCTGCACATAATCATTATTTTTGCAGTAAAAGTAAATAGTAGTGGCATTTTAACTTGCTCACTTTCATGTCTTATTATTATCTCTTTTTTCTTTTGGGGTCCATTTTTATTCTTTTTGATCTTTTCTTTTCAAGTCCTTTGATCTTTCTTTTAGGAATTTTACCCTCTTTTCATTTTTTTATTATTTTCAAATATGGGAAAACAACTTGCAGAAAGCAAGGTATGTATATATTTACAAGATTAATCATATTCAATATAAAATTATGAACCCTATTATTATAGGAACCTAACACCTTAAACCATTGATGTATCTGGCTACTTTCTTCATATTATCTTCAGCATGTCCTGCTCTAATTCTTAGCTTGTAAAACTCCTCTATATACTCCTTGACAGTCATTCCTTTCTGTCTCAAATTATACAACTGTTTGAAAATATTTTGTTGACGATAAAACAGGCCTCGTAGATAAGACCTGGGTTTAGGTTAAGGGCCAACAAGGTTTTCTGTTGTAGTCTAGCACCACGCCAACATTTTCACCCTGCTCTGAGGAGCCGAGAGTCTCACCCGAGGCGTGTCGTGACCTTACTAAGATAGGGAATAGATCGGTATCAACATAATCGACATTGGTATGAAGAAATCAGAGCTATGAAAAAGGTCTAAACAAATGAAACATTCCATGAAAGATATCTCTTGGGAGTGCATTCAGAATTATAATAAATAAAATTTAAAATTACTAGTGAAACCATTCATTCCAGACCACAACATATACCCAAAACATCAAACTCTGATTATATTATAAATCAACTATCAGCGACAAGTTATTACAAGGCTCGCTAGCATGAGCTCGAACAGAACAGAATACAAGGGGGTCCTATTGAACAGAGAGAAACACAGTGATACAGAAGGATAGAGAACAGAACAACACGAACAGAGCTCTCCTACAGCTCTTGTTCCCTGATCCCATCTGAGCCAACCCCTTCTTTCTGCTGGCCAAATGCCTATTTGTTCTACTGCTAGCATGACTGACAGTTCTTCCTTTCTCTTCCCTTGGCTATCATCAGTTTCTTTCTGTTAGTCGGGAGTTCTACTGCTTGTTTCCTGCCATGCTCTTCCGCCATCTGTGCTTTCTCCCGCAACAGCCATGCCACCTATCCTCTACTCCTTCGCAACCTTGACATCTCTCTTCCTACCGTGGTTGCGTCCCACCACGTACTAACCGCAACTCAAAATATGTTTAATTTCAAAACAAGGGCCCCAACAGGCCCCAAAAAAATCCTATTGACTCGCCCTGAGTCAATCATTCTGCACTGTTTCCACTTCCAGGGGTCCGCTTGGCCCTGTGTCTTGCTCTGCCTGCCTCCTTTCTCCTGGCTATCCAAGCAAGGGCCCCAACTCTGGGACCTTTGTTAGAGCTGATACATTGAGTTCCTGAAATTTTTTTATGGCCTGTTGCCATCCTTTGTTGCGACAAATTCTTCTCCTACATTAGGCGACAAGTCACCAAACATGGTGTTGATTTGAGTATTGGCCTCAGAGGCCAATTGTTGCATTTTCTAGGCACTGATTTTCACTGGTTGTTGGAGCTCTTGGAGGGCTTGCTTGGCCACCGTTGATTTTTCTTCTATCTGTTGTATTTCGACTTCCAAAACATCTGCTTGTGCATATAGTTGGTTGAGTCTGGTCGGGTTTGTGGCCTCCTGGATCTCTCTTGATATTTGTTGTAGCTACAGTGAGACTGGTTGTGATTTCAAAGTAAGTTCCGTTGAGCATTCCTGTAGACCCTTCAGTAGGTCATATGCCTGTCTTGCTGTAGTACTCAGAACTTCCTGCATTTTCGTAACTTGGCTCTGTCTCTCTGATACCTTTGTAGAATGCACAACCGTTGGGTCGGGTAACGCTGGTCGGGCTACCAATGCTGCCTTGAGTCCCTCGTTTTCCTGATGGAGATTTGAATATGCCACCCTGATGTGGACCGCCTGCCCGACTATATCGGTTTCCTGTATTCCTTCTCGTATTTTGTTGTTTTTGGCCATTACTATGGGCCAAACATCCCATAGTACTCTTGTTACCGTCTCTAGTTGTTCCTGTAACTGCCCCTTTTCTATCTTTAGCTGTTCACGCTCTTCAGTAAGCGTGCTGATTTGTAGTTGTTACTACTCGCATATTTGTTGGAGCTCTGAATGAAGTCTCTCAGCTTGTTGTGCTACTCTTTGAATAAAGTGGTACAGTTGGGTTGTCCCCCATGTTTCCATGCTCTCTACACTAGAGGTACCCTGATCTGGAAACTGTGCATGAAGTGGTTGTCCGCTGGTGATAAATTTTGTTGATTGGTCCTACGGTGACTGTGGTGGTGTCTGGTGTGGCAGCCGGTTACTGGAGTCAGCCATATGTAGATCGGGTTGCACTTATTAACCTGTTAGGTCAGCTGGTTGGATCGGAGTCTGATCGGGGAGCGACCCATCTGTTCTTCCATGGACAGCTCTATCTAATTAATAAGCTCAGTAAATGTAGTTTGCGGGACTAGGGTTTGGTCAACTGGAGGTAACTTTATTGTACCCGAGTTAACTTCCATTCTGTGGTCCCCATTAGTTCTTCTCTTGACTATCGGGTCCAACACTGTGGCTGATGAAGTGAAGGGTGTGGAATTGTGGGTTTCTTGGAAGCTAGATGAGGTGGCGAGTGACAGTTGGTGGCTATGAGGTGGTGATATCCGAAAGTTTAGGAAATCAATGGGGTAGATGGGGTTGTGGGGTGGTAGCCCCCTGGTTCTTTGGGGCTCGACTACTGGCTCTTCTCTGATCGGTACTCCTATACTCAATTTTTGGGGTGGATCCTCCCCTGTGAAGTTGACCACTGGGCTAGATACTGCAACCTTGGCCCTTTTTGCTTTTGGTGCAGCTGCTGGTTTCGTAGCTTTATTCTTCCTGACCAGCGTTGTAGTAGCTGGGGGTGGTGAACTAAAAAAAACATTGGGTATTGGTGCGAATATGGAGGCCGTTCTAGGATATGGATTAGAATGGGATGTATGAAACTCTAAAAATGTTGGAAATGTAGTGGTATCGCTAGTTAGCACCTGAACTACTCTATTGAAACTTTGTACCTTGTTGTTCAGTTTTACAATGATCAGGAACAGCTGCAGCTTTGACATCTTGGCCTCTGCCTCTTCTGAAGTTTCTCCTGGTAGTGGGTTTGGCAGCATCCCATCGAAGTTATATGTGTAGAATCCATCCCTGAATTCCATTGCCACTCCCGGTCACGAATAGACCTCTGTGTGAAAGGTTGCTTCATCAATCTGGAATTTTAAGGGCCTCGTCTTGAATGTTTATTCTGGTACACAGGTTGGCTGGAGAAAAATTTGGTTGTGGATGATCCCGAACCATATCTGCTCACTATATCCATCTAACATACTTCCTAGAATTCTTTGTTAACTCATCACGACGTCAACCATCTGGCCGTACCAGACTCTGAAAGCTTTTGCATTCAATTATTTTGTGCTAGGATCCCCAGATACTTTCCAAGGCACGAACTTCATTGCCAATGGTTGGCCTTCTGTTATCTTGACCGGTATCCGGATGCTTGGGAAGGTCCATTTCCACATGGCTAGTGCCATGATCAAATATCCATAAATAAACTCGGTCGCCCTCCTATAATTGTCCTCGCAAGCTTCGAACAATTCCTTCAGCAAGAAAGAGCACAAATTCAACCTTGTCCCCTGGACACAATGCTCTGCAACCGAAATTGTATCCAACGTGCATTCCCCTTTGGTATAGTGCCTCATTGTCTTGCTAGCAATCAAGTAGCAGGCGAAATTGACCTCCGGTTTGTCGATCAAGTCGATCTTTGCTCCTTTTCCCCCTCTCCTGGTGCCATACTTAACATAGTAATCTGTGTCCCTAGATTTCTTCGCCCTTTTGGATACGGTTTGGAACACCGCTGATACATCCCTCCCCTCCTGTGAAAGTTCTGTTAATCTATGGATGTCCTCTACATGGATTGGGATTTCCTTCCCCACCCATAGTAAGACGTTCCGGATCCTGCTCAACAAAAACTTCATGCACTGCATCACAGCGCCTATAATCCTGAACACTGGCAGATTCATCAGGTTTAGTATCGTAGACTGTTGGATGCCCCTGAACTCTAGCAGCACTCTTTCCACTAGTTTTCCTGCTGCTGTTGCATAATTCTCTATATACACTTGCCTTTTCAATGCTGGAAATTCAAAAGAGTCTGTAAGGTTTGTATCGATTAGTGTTGCACTGTCGTATTTTCGCACAAGGGACTCCATCTTTTTAATTATGCTGTCAATTTCTTGCTCCACAACCGTTGGACTTACTCTGGTCATTCTGGCTCTTAGTTGGTATACTTTTAGAACAATTCTCTCTCTTTTCTCTTGAATTCCTTCTCCTGCGTGCCTTCTCTATCCTTCTTCTGGTTCGGCTTCTCTTGTTCTTTTGGATGTTTTTGATTCTAACTCGGATTTTTCTAGCATTCTCACGCTTCTCTGCATGCGGGTTATGTAAGTAACCAACACGGGTGAGGTTGATGAGACCCCATAACTAATTAATTTCCCTTGGCTTCCTCCGCGGCTACAATCCTGCGATTAGTTACCGGCTGAGGTGGGTTCTGACATTACTGACTGTGGTTTTGGGATTTGGGCAGACACAACGGCTGGTGGTTATGTCTAATTATGGAAAAATTATTATGGTATGGGTGATGCTAATTATGGAAATTATTTCCAAATATTGGTAATCCTACAGACTAACACTGGTACTACGTGTAATGATGGTGGGCTAATGTTCGACATGCTTTTCTATCTGACGTGGATGACATGTTGGACACTACCCCTCCCCGACGATAATTGGTTGCATTGTGATCCCCACAACTCAACTTTTTTTATTTAGTATTATTTTTATTTTTGATACAGTGAAATCCTATCTAGATGGTCTCAGGTGCAAGAGAGTTATTGATGCTATTCTACCCTAATGACTCCTCTCAGGTGCGAGAGTTATTGGAATTGGAAATACATGACTTACTCTTGGTAGGGCTTCAGGCGTGCACCGTTCACCCATCCTTGTAGAACTTGGCCGTTCATTTGTGCTAACCAAACTACTCCTGAATCTTTTATTTCTATTACATGAAATGGCCCTAACCAATGCATCTGCAGCTTTCCTGGGAATTTCTGGCATTTTCTGTCATAGAGTAGAACTTTCCCACTGACTTGAAAAGTCTTGTGCTTAATTTGTTGGTCGTGCCAAGCTTTCTGTCTCTTCTTTTGTACCGTCTGGTGAAATTAGGCCAGAAATCGTCCTTCTTCAAGTTCTTGCAACTCCTGTAATCGCTCCTTTAGCGACTCTTCTTCAGATAACTGGAGTGATGTTGTGATTAGAAGGCTTGGTATGATGAATTCCGCTGAGACTACTACTTCTCTCCTGTATACTAGTTTGAATGGTGTTTGGTTGTTCACTCGTTTTACTGTTGTTTGGTATGCCCACAGCGTTGTTGGTATCTGTTCATCCCAGTCATCTTGTTGCGCATTGCATATCTTCGTCAGGCCCTTCTCCAGTATTTTGTTGAATGCTTCCACCGTACCATTGGCTTGTGGATGATACAGACTGATTTTATGGTGTTGTATCATGAAGCTTTGCAGCAGGGATTTAATGGTGTCATTGATGAAGTGGGTACCCTGGTCGCTGTTCAGACTTTTTGGACACCCAAATCGGTTGATTATATTTTCAAATATGAATCTGGTAGCAGTATTTGCCGTGAAATTTCTCACTGGCGCTGCTTCTGCCCACCTTGTCATGTAGTCTATCGCTGTTATTATGTACCTCGCCTTTGAGTATCTTGTAGCTAGTGTAATTGGTCCTACAAAATCGACTGCCCACTTTTTGAATGGCTGCAGTACTTTTATTGGATGAAGCGGAAGCTCATCTCTGTGGGATGGTTGTCTCGTCCGCTGACAAACGTCACATTTCTTAACAAATGTTTTACTGTCCATATACAGTGTAGGCCACCATAAGCCTACTTGTAGTACTTTTCTTGCCATCGGTTTAGCCCCCACGTGTCCTCCCTCAACACCACTATGGAATTCCCATAGTACAGTTTCCCTTTCATGGTCTAAGACACATCTTCGAAGAATCTGGTCCAGCCCCATTTTGTATAAATGTCCCCCTATTAGTTGATACTCTGCAGCCCGAACTACCAGGTGCATTTTCTGTATTGAAGTATATTCCTATGGACACTGCCCTGTCGTGAGGTAGGCTGCTATCTCGTTCAAGTAGTCTGGGATGGATTCTACTCTAAAAATATCAGCATCCGGTAACTGATCATCTAGAGACCCTCCATTTTCTCCATTCTCTAGTCGGGATAGGTGATTAGGCCCTACGTTCAGTCTTCCGGGCTTTACGATCACTTCAAAGGTGAACTCCTGAAAGAGTAGAAGCCATCTATAGATTCTCCCTTCTAAGACCGGTTTGTTTACTAAATACTTCAACGCTGAGTGGTTTGTGAAAAATTTGAACGTACCTCCCAATAGGTAGTGGTGAAACTTTTGAAGAGAGTACACCATTTCCAATGCCTCTCATTCTGTTGTGGTGTAGTTTCATTCTGCTATGGACAACTTGCGACTGGAAAAATATACCGGGTGATCGACGGAAGTGTCTCCTGGTTGAGCCAAGACTGCTCTGAGCACAATGCTGGAAGCATCGATGTGTACATGAAATTTCTTTTCCCAGTCTAGGTGAACTAGTATTGGCGCACTCGCTAGCTTTTCTTTTAGGGTATCCAGGGCTGTCCTGCAGCTGTCCGTCCACTGGAACTGTTTAGATTTCCTCAACAGCTTCTCTAACAGGTTGTTATCTTTGCGTAGTTGTGGATAAATAGCCAGTAGTAACTTGTGTGGCCTAGCAGTGATCTCAGTTGTTTTACTATTTCTAGTGCCTCCATGTTGACTATCACCGTTACTTTGGCCGGGTCTACCCAAATGCCTTGGTTACATACCACGTTCCCTAGTAGAGTTCCAAATGGCACTTCAAAGATACACTTTTTCAGGTTCAATGAGATCTGCAGTTGTCTACATCTATCAAACGTTACCCTTAACAACGTCGCATGATCCTTTATTATGCTATGGATGGTCCAGTCATCCATGTAGACCTCTAAGAACTTGTGGATGTATTCCTGGAAAGCGGCTATCACAATGTGAGAGAATACTGCTGGTGCATTTTTCAATCTGAATGGCATCACATTGTATGCAAAAGAGCCCCATTTGGTGGTGAATGTTGTCTTTTTCTTATCTTCCTCTGCTATCCTTACCTGATGGTATCTTGAGAATCCATCAATGAATGAATATGCCTCGTTCCCCACAACATTTTCTAGGACTTTGTCGCTAAATGGAGTGGGAAATGGGTCATGGATACAAGCATTGTTTAAGATTTTGTAATCTACACAGACTCGTATCTTAGAATTTTATTTATTTTTTTGTATAACTATAGGACTTACCCATTCTGCTTCCTCTACAGGGAATATCAATCCCACTTTCAAAATCTTGTCTATTTCTGACTTAACCTTTTCCTTCACCCTTGGATTCAGACGATATGGTATGTGTTTCACTGGCCTTGTGTCAAGTTTCAATATTATCCGCATCTCCCCCATATCCCCTTTTATGCCCTTTAAATCTACTACTGATGAAGGGAACAAGTCCTCATATTCCTTCAGTAGACTGAATATTTCCTTAGTTTTTTGTTCATCCCAATAGTCTCCAATCGTCGCTAGTTTAGGCTTATCTTCTGTTCCAATATTTAATTTCTTGGTTCTTAATGGTATCAGATGGATTCCTTCTGTCGTTGGTTCTTCTTTGATATTTATCTCCCCCTCTGTTTCTTCAAAATACAAGTGCCTGAGATCCTCTAGATTGTCATCATCCATCTCACTATTTATCTTTTGACATGCCACCTTTTGTCTAACACCTTGGTACTGAAGCAACTACTCATCCTCCTTTTGAATATCCGAGAAGAACAATACCTTCTTGATAGCCTGCAAAGCTTGTTTAACCGGTTCTGTTTTTCCTTCAAACAAGAAACACTGCGTGAATTTTTCCACAAATTCCTGCCATTTGGTGGTCCCTCTTTTCTTCTCTTCTGTCAGGTACCAGGCCCGTGGAATCAAGTCCAGAGAGTGGATAAACTTGTGTACCCATAGTTCTTCTGGATATCCCTCGTTTCTCCATTTTTACTCACATTTCTTCAGATGGTTTCTGGGGTCTGAGTCCCCTTGGTATTTCTCCTTACTGCGGGGTCCTTCCTCTTCCTTAAATCTTGCTTTTAATGCTGCCACAACTTTGTCCCATTTCCTCAGCGAGTTGCGATGATTCCTCCACCATCTTGTGGATGTGGACTATAATGCCATGTCCATCAATGGTACCCTCTGGCTTTCTGGTACCTTATCTTCTATTTTTGTTATGAAAAAGTTGACAGCATTCATATCGGATAAGGTTGGGTATTCTCATACCTTGGTCCCAATCCAATTGATTCGTCCAATGTTGGCACACCTCCTTGTATTGGTTTCATACCCTCCTTACTGCCAATCATCCAACTATTTCTGATCCCAACTCTGAGCTTTGGATGCTTCTCCAGCTTACAGAACCTTCTGGTATTGGGTTAATGTAATCTTCTCTTCTTCCTGCAGTCATTTGATAGAGATGATCCAGAAGTTAAGCATCCTATCTGTTATCCACAGTCTCTGTATATCTTGGTCCTTGGTACAGGTCGAGTTGCTGAGTGACTATGATCTCCCCATCCTCGAAGATCATCAGTTATTTTTTTAGATCTATTATTGCGTAATTTTCAAAGGCCCAATCAATTCCTAACAATGTAGGATAGGGATATTTATCCCCCATGATGTCAATGACTTCAAATTCTGTATATGTTTTTACTCCTGTAATGTCAAATTCAACTTCCTCCAGTCTACCGATGGGCACAATGCAGTACTAGTTTGCCATCCGGAGTTGGATTGGTGAATATGTCAATCTTGGTCTCCCTAATGATTCCCAAGTTTTCCTTGGAAAAATATTGACATCGAATCCCAAATCAAGCATGGTGTCTTTAATGTGGAAACCCACAACTTGTGTGTTCATTAAGAATTCATTTCCCTTCCTTCTTTTATTTCTCTTTACTCTTTGTACATACTTTTGGTTTGCGTATGGTGATTCTCTTGCTCCCGTGCGCCTCTGTAGCACTCCTTCTAGGTTCTGCTTTAGCTGTTCTAACATTGGTGTATTGTTAACAATTTTTAGGAATAGATGGAACCACTCCTGGATCAAAGCTTCTGAATTACCTTGGGTTTCGTTGTCCTCCTTGGGTTGTTGTACCTCAATACCTTTGTTTCCCCCCAGTTGGGCAAAGGTTTCTGCTACTTCCTGAAAAAATTGTTTCTGTCGTTTTGGTTTGACTAGAAGTTTTGGGGATGTTGTCTTAACCAGCTTTATCAGGTCCCTTATATGTGCATCCTCCCCCATTATTTTTCCTCCTTATGTTATTATGGCCACGTTCTTCATTTTTTGAGTCTCCATCAACCTGGGTTCTGCATTTACTAGATTTTCCCCCCTCTGTCTAGCTCTTTCCTCCCATCTTTTGATGAGTTCAGGACAATCTTTTGTTGTGTGTGTGTTAAATCAGCACTGGGAACACTAGGGTATTCTAGGGAGTGGAAATTATCTAGCCACATGTCCTTCCTAGTCATAGTTGTAACATCTTAATGGACCTCTACCCCCTACCCGACCTCCTCTCAGGCCTCATCCTCTTCCTCGAGGAGCTTCGTTCACTCTGTATGAAGGTTGGTCCAGCCGTTTCACCAGTGCATCCAGACCTCTACACTGCTCTGTGATGTGTGTTGTTGAGGCACAGAACTCACAGTATGTTTTATTTGGAACATTGGGATATTTCTATAAGATCGGACACAGGCAAGGTGGATGGCCCATATTCTTGCATATTTCACAATACTCAGTGGTGGTTGGACTTTGTTGTGCAGGGAACCCTGTGTATTGCTGTTGCGGTGGATATATTCCTTGGGTATTTATTTGCGCAACTCCCCTTATCGGTGGAGCCCCCTGTGCCCCTGTAGCCGATGTCCCCACGTTCTGCCCGCACAACCGAGGACATTCGATTACCACGTGTCCTTCCATGAGACAATGCGTGCACCATACATTCGGTCTCACTAGCCGCATTGGTTGAATTGTTTTGAGTTTTTATATCAAACTTGTTATTTGATGTTGCAGGCCCATTATAGAGGGGTCTTGAGCTAATGCTCCTCCCTTAAACTCTTGTGTATAACCCACCACAACTTCTATCTTCATTGCTTGCTCCAGCGCGTCCTGCAATGTCTCGATTTTCTGCTGAGTTAATGGAGTTCTTGTCAAGGGAAGTAGAGCTTTGATGAACCAATCCCTATGATGGTTTCGATCGATTGGATAGCTAAGTTTTCCGATCGTGTCTTTGAATCTCCGCATCAGATCCCAAGCGGTTTCTCCTTCCCGCTGCTTGATTTCCCACATTTCTGACAAACCCTGTTGGTTTGTTTGGGGTAATTTTAATTCCTTAACGAAGTCTCTCTTCACATCTGCTATTGCTGGATTCTGACGGCCTTCAGACCATTTTATAAACCAGCGTAGTGCTCTCTCCGTGAGAGTGGTTTGAAATTATATTAACTTCCCTGCATCTAGCATCTGCCTTGCCTTCCATATGGCCTCGCAGAGGTACCAGTGTTGTTCTACATCGTCATTACCCCTCCCAGAGAACTATGGGTATCAGGTAAACGATCTCACCATATTCCCTTGTGCAGGCATTACTAAAATGAAACCTTTGGTTCCTGGTTGTGAAATGGTACTACTAGCGATACTACTACTAGCGTGTATTTTTGCTGAAGACTGAATACTATGAAACTTCCCTAATTCAAGCAACTTAAAAAAACTTTCACCTAGGGGTTGATAAAGCACCAGAGGAAAGTTGGGACTACAGCTACTTGAACTTTGGGGAATAGGAATAACTTGAGATATGGACGCAAAACTTTCTTGGAATAGTTGCTCCATTGTAACATGCATCTCCACATCGGACACCTCCTTCGGGCATGCATCTGTACCTTCTCTGTCTGACTTCTTTCCTTTCTCCATCTAGGTTGGGCTCCTATACACCTGCCGAACTTCTTTAACAGCCCCTCCCATATCTTGGGGACCCACCTGAATTTCCATTTCCTTTGTCACCTGAGGCGCCTCCTGCTTACCTTTCCGACTACTTTCTTGTCTTTTTAACTCCTTTATCACCCTTTCTTGCCACTTCTTAGTGATTTGCGCCCTTTGATGTGCACGTCGCTCTCTTAGCCTATTAGAGATCTCGACATCCATACCCCTACTCCCCCCTTTTACTGTTCTTGTAGCATCTCTCCCTTAGTCCCTTCCCCCGGCACAAGAGGTTTACGCTTCCATATCTGCTTTTTGGAACCCCATTAGTCCTTCATCTACCATCAAGGCTTTAATCCACAATGTGATCTCCTTCAGAAGCTTCCCCCTTAACTCGGATCTGAGTGTATCTTCTTCTCTCGAGAAATACTGGTAGCACTCCACTGCAAACTCCACTATGTATTCGTCCAAGGTAGATTCCACCCAAAAATCTATAGGTCGGGTCAAATCAGTGTTCAACCGATGAAGGGCCACCAGATCTCCGTGCACCCACTTGAAATTTATTTTTTGTGACTTTTCCTTGGTTGCCTTGGTCTGAAGCCTCCGCAACTAGTTATAGAGTTCTTATGGGAACTTTCCCCAAAATATTTTGTAGGTATCACTGGCAGAATTGGAAAATGGAACCAGACTTTTGATCGTTTTCTCCTTTTGTCGTCTCAGCTCGGCTTGTTGAGTGATGAACTGATTTAGGTGGTTATACCACCAAATTTTTATTTCTCTTTCGAAGATCCGAGATACCATGATCTAGCTCCCAAATTAAATTTTAGGTCCTAGCAACAGAACCATTTGTTGGCGAGAAAACAAGCCTCGCAGATAAGACCCGGGTTCAGGTTAAGGGCCAACAAGGTTTTTCGTTGTAGTATAGCACCACGCCGGCATTTTCACCCTACTCCAAGGAGCCAAGAGTATCACCCAAGGCATGTCGCGACCTTACTAAGATAGGGAATAGATCGGTATCAGCATAATTGACATTGGTATGAAGAAATCAGAGCTATGACAAAGGTCTAAACAAATGCAACGTTCCATGAAAGATATCTCTTGGGAGTGCATTCAGACTTATAATAAATAAAATTTAAAATTACTAGTGAAACCATTCATTCCAGACCACAACATATACCCAAAACAGAAAACTCTGATTTTATTATAAATCAACTATTAGCGACAAGCTATTACAAGGCTCCCTATCATGAGCTCGAATAGAACAAAATAGAAGGTGGTCCTATTGGACAGAGAGAAACACAGTGATACAGAAGGATAGAGAACAGAATAACACAAACAGAGCTCTCCTACGGCTCCTGTTCCCTGGTCCCATCTGATCCAACCCCTTCTTTTCACTGGGCGGCTGCCTATTTGTTTTGCTGCTAGCACGACTGATACTTCTTCCTTTCTCTTCGCTTGGTTGTCTTCTGTTTCTTTGTGTTAGTCGGGAGTTCTACTTCTTATTTCCTGCCATGCCCTTCCGCCATCTATGCTTGCTCCCACAACAGCCTTGCCACCTGTCCTCTACTCCTTCACAACCTTGACATCTCTCTGCCTACCGTGGTTGCGTCTCACCACGTACTAATCGCAACTCAAAATCTGTTTAATTTCAAAACAAGGGCCCCAAAAAATTCAATTGATAGTCTTTTGGCATATTCTTATTCTTCAACTTACTTACCATTTTATCCCATTTCTTGATCTTAGGCTTTTCCTTTCTAATCCTTGATGTTTTTAGTTCATCCCACTAGATAGATGCATGGCCCTTCAACTTGGTAGTTGCAAAATTTACCTTCTTCTTATATTCGACCTCTTCTAAGTCGAAATACTTATCCACTAAACTAATCCAATCCATCGACTTGTCCACATTAAGGTTCCACTCATATTAAGGAATCTCCATTCTTGGTTTTCCACTAACCTTTGCTAATATCTTGAAAATTTTAGCTGTCTCGCCTTCTTCCTCTTATTCTTCCTCAGAAGTTTCCTCTGTTGCACTAACATCTCCTTCATCAGGTGCTCCTCTAATAAGTCTCCATTGTCTCCATCCTTGTACGAAGGTGTCGAAACTCTTCTAGCAAAACTGAATTGGCTTCAGGTCTTCCCCGACCTATGTCGGCTCCTCTCTTGGGTGGCATATTTGCTACAATCCTTGAGAACATAACTCAGTGTCTGCTCTAATACAAAATGATGCTGATAGAATACAAAATTATGAGAATACGTGTGTAACTTGTGGTTTTATGGGCCCACAACACGGTGACCAATCAAAAGTGAATTGCAACTTCACAACTTTAACAATTTAACAATAATTGTGATCTCCTGATTTCAGACATGTTACACTTCGCACATTTTATAACTTACCATAATGTTTTCAGCCTATCTTATGCGATATGTGATGTGCTTCGCATCGCAAACTAAATAACTTATCGTTGCGACGTATTAACACTAAATACAAAAATCTATGATGTGTGAATTCTCACTGATTGTGATTTAACCTCCACCGTTGATCTATGACAAATCTAACGGTTCCACTATGTCTCTGCTATTCACACTGCCAATCACCCTTCTCCAGATTCACTATTCCATCAAGGCCAAAATATTTATGAATATTGGTATTGCAGCTTCACGAACTTGATTCTAACTTCACATAAACTTATTGAATGAAAACCTCACTGTGCGCGATGCGAATCCAAACTCAACAGAGAAATAAAAGAATGATAGTTTAACACAGATAGTCGAATTTAAATAAAATATACTTGGAATGAAACAATAGTGCAAATACAAAGAGTCGAGCCATTTGATGGCTAATTTTACATTTATTCGCCTCTCTATCTACTCCTCTGTCACCTCTCTCACACCTATTCTGCTTCTTTTTTTTCTCTATCTCACCTCACACCTTTTCACACTTATATATCTACCTAAAAGCGGTTCTTCTTGTCAAGCAGTTCTTCTTGTCTTTTATTAGCTTTCTGTTTGAACCACTCTAACAAACAAATGCTATCCTATCCTCATGATCTAATCTATTTGGCTTAATCTCCTCGCAGGGAGAACCAATTTTCTATTTTATTTCTATTTAAGTTAAGAAATCAAAACAAACTAACTCCTCTCAGTTAAAACTTAACAAAATATTAATAAACAATTTTTCCACCTTTTGTTAGCCACAACATGTGAACACACAATCACATTGCTGGCTAAATTCAGATGCTCCTACATCAAATAACTTTTGTTCTAAATGTAAAGTTGCAATGTGTACCTTTTGTGTGTTTTTCACATTATGGAGATCAAAATATTGCTCCATCTATACTATCCATGTTACCGGATCCTTGCCATCAAACTTCCTCATATTCATCTTTTGAATATGGTGGGTCTTTCATCCAAAATTAGAGTTTATGAAATCATGATTAACATTTATTTTGTTCTCATCATGAGTTTCCTCTACTATATTTTCTCCATTGGGAATCATTTCTTGTATCAACTTTTCCAAACCTTCCTTCAAACCTTCCATGTTTTCTTTTAGATCATTCTTCATGTCTTCCATGTTGTCTTTCATTTTTTCGTCGATGTCATCCATATTAGCTTCAATGCCATCCATCTTAGATTCCATTCCATTCATCTTAGCTTCCATGCATTTCTTCAAACCATCCATCTTATCTTCCACACCTTTCTTCAAAACTTCCATTTCATTTTTTGATGCTCTTTGCAAGAGAGAAATTTGGTGCACTTGATCTTGTAATTTTGATATATCACGTTGCAATTCTTCCTCTTCATGAGTCATAGTAGAGTATTTTTAGGGCTTAATAGGTGTTGATTTCTTTTTAGTGGGAATTTTAGAACCCAATACTGATATCTATTCTTCAATATACCCTTGGAATCACTTCAAACTAATTTTTCAAACAAGACTTATGCAATTTGAAAATAAAATACACACCTTTTTCTTGATTTTGAGGATCTCGATATTGAAACTAAATTATCTCTGTGATTTCGAATCTTCAATATCTGAAATTGATCCTGTAGTATCCCTCTGAATATTCTTTTGAATGCCACGGGTCTGACCTGATTTAGATGCTTCAAGTCAAAGTTATGCCCAATATCCCACAATGACCTAATTATGGATTGGTTCAGTATAGCGAACTTGTACAACATGACACGTATCTTTGTTTCCTCTTTTGACTTTGAAATTGATACACATGAAACTAAAGTCCGTGTACTTTTGGCCACTTTTTACAGAATTTCAATCTCATGCTCAGAGAGATATTTATCATGATTTTCCCAAGGTCACCTATTTTAGATGAAATTAGGGAGCTTGCAAATACCCTAACTTCCACAGATCATATCTCTGACAATATTTTGAACCAAGATCTAAAATTTTTAGACAAAGTTCCTCAGGATTTCAGCTTCTCGCGGTAAAAAATTCAGCTTCTAAAACTTCGTAGTAAAAACGTTATAGAAAAAATTCCAAGATGACTTTTTAGTAGCAGTGAAACCTTGGAATCCAAAGCTCTGATACCAAATGTTATGAAACCAGCTCCAAAAATAGAAAAAAATAGAGATCAACGTCTTAGAAATTAGCCACTTCGAGGGGGAAACCTCCTTTAAATTACATAAATGAACAATTCTTGGATGATACAGATGAAAAAACCTTCTTTCTATATAAAGGATTCCATGGGGTCACAATATAATCCTAACCGACCTAATAATAATAATGTAAGGGCACAATAATAACAATATGGGGGTTGCAGGGGTACAACAATAACAATAAGGGGGACACATTAACAACAATATGGGACTACACTAGTAATATAGGGATCTAACATGATGAACCTCCTATAGTAACCTGTTAGTCCCAGGAATGATATTACCTCATCCACATTTCTAGGAGCTTCCCATTCCATGATAGCCCTTATCTTTTCTGGATCTACTACAATACCTTCCTTGGAGACAACATGCCCCAAGAAATATACCTATGTCTAAAAGAAACTGCATTTATTGAGGTTAGCATACAACTAATGATTTCTCAACAATCTCAATACTATTGCTAATTGTTCGACATGTTCTTCCTGATTCTTAGAATAAATAAATATGCCATCAATTAATAAAATAACAAACTTTTCCAGATAAGGACACAACACATTATTCATCAAGAACATAAAATTAGTTGAAGTGTTAGTCAAACCAAATATAACTACAACAAACTCATAATGCCCATACCTAGTCTGGAAAGTATTCTTGTAAATATCCTCTTCCTTGATGTGTACCTGATGATTTCCAGATCGCAAATAAATCTTCGAGAAACTATTGCTCCCTTCAACTGATCAAACAAGTCATCAATCCTACACAAACAATACTTGTTATTGAATATTACCTTGTTCAATTTCCTATAATCAGTGCATAGCCTAAGAGTAACATCCTTATTCTTCACAAAAGACATTAGTGCACCCCACAGTGATACAATTTTCCTAGTGTATCCCTTGTCAAGCATTTCCTTCAATTGCAACTTCAATTCTACCAACTATGGAGTGATCATCATGTACGATGCCTTTGATGTTGGTGTCGCCCTGGTACCAACTCAATAGAAAATTTTGCTTCTCTATGAGGCATCAACTCTGAAATATTTACTAGATACACATCCTAAAACTACTGTAAGATTGGGTACCTGCTTAATATCTCCACATCCTCATCCTCCTTACATTTATCACTAGAAATATGCACTGCAAATAACATGCACCCTTTTCTGCGACTACACTTTTCCTGCATAGTTGTCACCATTATAACCGATGTTTCTTTATTCTTACCATCCAAGATCTTTATGGTTCCAACAATACATTAAAATGTGTTTATGTAGGCATACCATTAAAGTCAAATGCGCAAGATCTTACCCAATTATGAACTTCTTCTTTGTACCTGTATCCAACTGCACTAACCAAGATTCTGCATGCACTTCTTTATTCAAACCACACTTATTGACCAAGCCAAGGTTAACATAATTATAATTAGATCTAGGGTCAATAAAAATATAAACAACTTGATCAAAAATCTTATTGTTCATCTCAATGATAGATTTCTCGTGATCTTCCTGACTATTATCCAATGTTCCATATATTTGTGGAATGATCTTCCCAACATCCCCAACTGTTTGCGCCTCTTGTGCACTATAAATTTGATGTCTACCACCCCGAATCTATGGAAAATCCCTCTTAAGTTTCTCTTTACTACATTTCTAACACTGCAACCATCATGTATCATCACCTCTATTATGTTGTTCTCCAGACTCTGACCCGTGTCCCTGTCTAACTATATTGAACTTCTTATAAGGTGTAACATTTTATTTATCTTCTGCATTCTGGGGTATTGTTCTTTTCGGCTACCATTTACCCTTATCTTTGTCTTTCCTTTTCCAACCCTGCTGCTATTTGGTATTATGCTTTAACTAATCATAACAGTGTTTCAGTTTCCCAATAACTTCCTCAAGTGACCAAGGCTCATCATACTCAATATAATCTCTAAATTCAAATGGAAATCCATTGAAAAACCTCTGAACTTTAGCTTTTTAATCCTTGAGATACAGTACATACCTCAATAACTCCATAAATTTGGTCATATACTCCTCATCTGTCATCACTCCCATAATAGGACCATATAATTCCTCAAATTTGTTGTCGTAGTACCTCTCTGACAAGTACTTCTTCTCGAAAAGTCTCTTGAATTCATGCCAACTCAACTCTTTTGTCCTGATGTATCTAATCAATTTCACATATTCCCATCAGATGTTTGCTTTCCCTTTGAGATTGAAGATATTTATTATGGCCTTCATGTTCTCTGTGTACTCATTCCATTCAAAGAATTTATTCATCCCAAGTAACCATGCCTCAGCATATTTTGGCTTCTTCAAATATCCATCAAATGTAGGTGCCTTTGCTTTCTTGAACTCATCTATAAAATATCCCCATTCGCTCCTCCTATAAGGATGATAATGATGATTATCATAGTGATTATCAAAACTAAAACTATAATAAACCCTGTGTCCATCACCTCTCCTATCTGGAGGATCCAAGAGCCTTCCATCTCTGATCGTGTCATCCCTATCCCACCTGTGCCCACCATGATATCTACTTCCATATGCCCCATTAGTCCTATCCTCCTATCCATGGTTGATCTGAAATGGTCACTATCTCTACAATTTTAACAACCTCTGAAGGATTATTGCATTGACTTCTGCTTGTTTCTCTTGTGCCTGAATTATTATGTCATTATCTGCCTTGCAACTTCTTATTTTTTCCTTCAAAATTCTCCTTGTGTCTGCTAATTAAGAGGAACGTTGACCACCATGATACTCATCTAATCCATAGGGAGAATCATGTGAACTGTAGTATACCATCTTGCTAGTCATATTTTATCTCTTTCTTGCAAGTATACCATGTCAGAAAAAATCAAAACCAAACATAATCAACATACCTCAATATAGTTCAAGGGATGATATCTCATCTGCAAGATCACACAAGTTAGCATGATACATGTATAATCTAAAATAATATCAACATATAATCATCATTTCGAACATGATCCAGTTATCAATGCATGACCATAACGACCACATACCATGACCTCATGCATGACAACTATCACCATGCCAATGTATGCATAACAACATATAAACACTGATATGCATAACCAATGGATAACTGACATACACTCATGATGACCACATCCAAAAATTACACCATCAACTTTCACATGGCAAGACAACTGCAACCTTGACCACCACCATGCATATGCAACAATACATAGGTCACAAGCATAAAGAACACATATGCAATCAACATTTATGCATGACCAACACACCATCCATCCATTCCAAGGGGTGAACCATGCTCTGATACCACTTTGTGGTATTAGATATCACCCAAAGATAAAAAAAACTATAAATCACCCAAAATGAATGGAACCATGCTCTAATACCACTCTGTGGTATCAAATATCACACCAAGAGAACAAAAACAATACATCACCCAAAGCGAATATAACCATGCTTTGATACCACTCTCTAACACCATCCTCCCACATTTTCCCAAGCTTACTGTTCCATTTGGGTAAAAATGTGATGAGAGGCTACTATGATGTGATTAAAATACCAATGTAAGTTAAGGAATTAGAACTAACATAATGAAATCAAACTGACCTTCCACACATGCTACAAAACCTACATGAGCCAACCGACCCTTCCAAGTGGCCAACCCCTGAGACAAATTGAAATTTCATAGATATGGACCCTTAGTCGCTCCCATGACAAGCCATGCATGTGATTTAGGTGTTCCAGTCGCTCCCACAACAATGCATGCCAGTGACTGTGTATTTTTTCAGGCAATTCTGTGCTAATGACCCTAGATTCTAAGCTACATTTTAAGGGCTCTATCTCAGGCCACTACCTGGAACTTCATGAAACTTTCATAAATGAATAATAACAATGGAATAATGCTAATAATGCAATCACTGGTACAATTACTTGATATGATCCCTACTAAACATGATAGTAATTTCATCAAACATGTAATCTAAAGGACATAACAACATATCCGAGCATTGGGGTATCATAATTATCTAAGATTTGTAAGGAAACATTGATGCCTTATCACAATAGCTTCATTATCTTATATTAGGTCATGTATTCATTTTACATTCATTTTCTAATCAAAACATGATGAGATCCATACATCAAGTCTGTCATAAAACATGCTCATAACCAACATATAACCAATAAATTTACACACAAAATACCGAGGAGAAGGAGATCTTATTAATAAATTAAAAATCCAACCTAGTTGAGGACTTTCATGAACCACTAAACCATAGATTGGGTTGAACCAAATCTATTTTTCAAACAATCACTCCTGTGCCATATTCCAATCATGAATGTGGGACTCAAAACCAAACCAATCCAAGTTTACTTTGGATTTACCGCAATCTCCATCGGATATATATGTGATGTAACACTAAAAGGAATATAATGAAAAATCAAGCTGGTAGTCCCAGTTTGGGATCTAGGGGAAAAAATTTGTGTACATATGTTTTATGTTTTATTTTCTCACTATTGTTTATCTTATGTTTTTAAGAATTTGTTTGTAGATAATTTCTATATGGGGTTAAAACCTACATTTTCCTAGGCCTAATTGAGACTCCAACCTCTAGGCTTTACCATATATCCTGCCATTCATAAGTCGGGGATTCATAGGCCTAATCGATGGAACACACTTCTAGGCCTTACCATATATCCTGCCATTCACTGGTCAAGGATTCCTAGGCCTACCCAGGTACACAAAATCCATATTTTCTACAATCCCACCTTCTCTGGTCTAGGGATTCCTATGCCTTGTGTTCTTTCTTTTAGAGTCCACCCCACTTAGTTTCTAAACCGTTTGGAAATCCAAATTAAATAAATAAAAGAGAACCCATCGCACCATGGTTATCTGAAAATGGAAAGGAAAGGATGAAGAAAAATATCACACATGTAAAAACCCATGCCAATGACAACAAGATAACCAAATACACACATTATGCCAAATCTAGCAAGGAAATCACACATAAAAATCAATACCTGCAAGTAATCATGTTGTAGCTACTTGATCCTACTCTTCCTTGCTTGATATTTTCTTTCCTTAATCCAATGCTAGAGTGCTCCAAGAATTTTCTAGTGTCCAAGAGTGTGTGTGTGTGTGAGAGAGAGAGAATATAGAGATAGAGATCCAAAATTGAATTGAAAAAAGGTACCATATGATCCTCAGAATCCTTTTTATTAATTAGACCTCTAATTTCTTCAATCTTCCATTATTTTCATTCATTTTCCTCCTCACATGTGTTGGGCCTCCATTTTTTCTGATTTTCATTGAAAATCTCTCATGTTGTTGTTTGATTAAATGATTACTATGCGAATATTTGTTACTTTCCTTGTTTTAATAGGATTAAAAAATAATTAATAAATTTTTGTATGTTGCAGGTTTAAAATTGATTTGATCATGTTTTATACAGACTTTGGACCTATATTTACCTTCCTGCACCACTTTATGGTGCCTTGCACTTTGAAGGATTCCTGGACTACACTCATGTTCATGCACTAGAGGCAAGGGAGGTGTACAATTCTTGTTTCACAAATTTTTAGTTGGGTTTCATGGATCCAATCATTGCGCACTACTGCTCTCAATTACTTCACCAGAACACTCTTTTATTAAAGTTTCTTTTATCATGAATTATATCTTCGGAGTCAAGGATATCGAGCTGATTGCTCTTGCATACAAGAATCTTCCTGAAATGGAAGTTGGTGAGGCTAAGAGTTTAGACAGAGAAACTACGGAAAGCGGACTTAATTTTATAGGATTTGCGGTTGTTGTTGTGTTGCAGGCTTTGACTGGTAGATTTTATGCCGGACAGCCAATCATAGTGGATTTATCTCCTATTACTGACTTCCACAAAGCATATTGTAGGCAATATGAGGATAATACATGAAAACGTGGTGGCTATTGTAGCTTTATTCACCTTAAGAAGATCAGCAGGGAGCTAAGGTGGAAATTATTTGGAAGGTATAGATGATATGGCCATGGTTGCAGTAGAAGCCGGAGTTGAACTCATAGCCCATGGTTTTCTGCAAAAAGACATCATGGTTATAATGATCATACTTGTGGTGACCATGGGTATGATGAACATCCTTATGGTGGTCTTGGTTATGATGAGCGTACTCATGGAAATCGGGGATATGATGATTGTATCCAAGGTGGTTGATCCAGGTGGATATCGGTGGCCATCCACCTATTCCATTTTGACCCACACCATTAATTCTTGCAACTTTTCACTTTCAGCACAACTTACTATTTTTAGCAGGTTTTCGAGTCCTGCACTCCCAGAACCGTTTTGGGGCCTTAATTATCCAATTGGACATTGGTGGCCACCCACCTATTCCATTTGAACCCCCACCATCAATTCTTTCAATTTTTAAGTTGCAGCACAACTTACTATTTTAGCAGTTTTTCGAGTCCTGAACTTCCGGAGCTGTTTTGAGGCCCTAAACGACGTTTTTTGGGCATCGTTTGTTCGGAAAATATGATTCCATTTTAGAATTGATATTCACTACAGTAGTTTTAGTCCTTGAATATATATTTCTAAAGATGTATCATATGCGTCAAACGGAGATCGTATGCCAAATTTATGTCCCCATGAAGTTGAAACACCAATTTACCCAAACGGGGCCCATAGTTTTGGCGCTTCATCTCCTAGGGTTAGGTTTTTGGACGTTTAGAGTTCTCCATGGTTTCTCAATAATAAATAGGCCCTCGAGCCTCATTGTAACACAGTTTAGAGGTCTGTAGCAGCCACATCTCTTCTCAGATATTTGCTACCAGGACCCTAGATATTTTATTTCCATTATGTTTGTAAGCATATTTCTGTTATTTGATATTAATGAAATGAAGCATTATTTATGCTACATCTATATGTTTATGGTTATTTCTGTATTCTGTTGTGTTCCTACATAAATCTGGATCAGTGGTATCAAAGGGGTATGCTCTTTCTTTCTTTTTTCTTTGCATGTCCCCATCGTGGTCAGGGTATAAGGAGTTAGGGTTCGATCTAGTTGAACCCTTGCAAGATCAGCCTCACAAGCCCCAATGACCTCCCATGGCGGAAGAAAAGAAAGACGAGGGAGTAGGAGATCCTATCAAAATAGTGCTCGAGGAGGCCCTCGAGAAACAAAGGAACTTGATGATGGATAAATTTTCTCAAATCCTTCAACAACTGCCCACCTACGGTGCATCGACATCCAACAGCCACTAGAGAGGCGCCACTCCCTTCAAGGTATATGTAAACTTTTACATTCCTATATTTGAAGGTCAAATTAGATGTAGATGTCGTAAATAGATGGTTGAATTTGCTGGAAGGGTATTTCTCGGTCCATGATTTCTCTGACCGAGAAAAGATTATTTTTTCACTCCTCAAAGCCACCCCCCATGTCAAAGACTGGTGGGAAACCTATTGTAAGCAAGAGGACGAAGGGGAACCTTCTCTATTCTCAGCCACAACCACTTGGAATTCGTTCTGAGATGGCATCAAGGAACAATATTACCCTGTGGGGAGCTATGAAGAAAAATACATCCAATGGACCATGCTGCGGCAACAAAGGGTTCAAGATTTTCACGAACTGACGAATCTGTTCCATACCCTGTGCACAAATTTGGGTATTAAAGATTCAAAGATACATTTGGTGCTCAAGTACCGCAGTTGTCTATGACTCAAAAAAACACCACAAATCCAAATAATGACACAAGGAAGTGGTGTGAATTTCATAACAGCCCCATTCACAGAAAAAATGAGTGTTGGGCCAAACAGTCATTGGTGGCCAAACTAAAGGCACCCGAATCAAATGCATATTATGATCCTGAGTCAGAACTAGGAAAAGGAAATGAGAAAGAGAAGCAGATAATTGATGTGGATCCCAGTGCCATTGTTACCATCACCAAGATCTAGAGGGAGGATCTAGAGGAGGGGGAGTGCCTCTTCCATTCGAAAATGTGGGTGAAGGGTTCTCCGCTGCAATTTCTTGTCGATAGCAGAAGCCAAAAGAACCTCATTTCAGAAAAGGTCATGAAGCGGCTCGGTTTACCAACCATATCACACCCGCAACCGTATACCATCGGGTGGCTCCACCTAAGGAGAGATCTCCACATCCGCCAGTAGTGTTGCCTTTCGTACAGTATCAAGTCATTCATGAATGAGGTATTGTGTGATTTCGCTCCACTTTATGTAGCTGATGTAATATTGGGCCAACCATACTTGTGGAGGCTACATGCCATGTATGAGTCTAGGCCTCGTGTTGTTGTTATTACTTTGGGAAATAACTTGTACAGGATATCAGAGGTAGTACGGCCTCCTGTATCCATATCAGTGGTCATGGTTTTGGTAGGGAAAATTACAAGGCTTATCACCCAACTATAATTTTCAGAGCTTATAGTAATCCTTGTGGAAAACGTGGCTACACTTACTGGTTCCTTGTTTATGATGCATTCCTCGCAAGTTCACATCGATCTACCTACACTGAGTGATCCAAACAAGTGTGTCATTTCAACCTAGGGATTAAAAGAACAACATCGAATTTATTTCATTGTCATATACTCGCCATGTAGAAGTAGACAAACTCGTGCCTATCTTTCTAAGAGTAGTTCATTCAAATTTCACTTTTCTAGCAACATCATCATTCCAAGAAAAGAGGAACGATTCACCAGAATTGTTCCCTATTTTGACATTCTGTTGTAAAACTAATTTTATTTCCGGAAAACTGTTGAGATTGATAATCGACCTCTTGTATTTTGATTAGTTGTGAAAGCCCAAAAATTGCAATTCTATTTTTATATAAGAAATTGTCTGGAGAAAACAGTTAATTAATTTGGTAGTGAATTAGGAAATCAATCAAGAGGAATTGGGAGGCATGCACATGCACAGAAGTAATGCGCAGGAGGGAGGAGTCAGTCCCAATGTAGCCTCACAGATTTTATAACATGTGGATTGCTCCTCTTGTCTTCTGGAGCTAAGTGTTATCTGCTTAATGTAAAGATTGTTTTTCAAGAATTAATTCAGGCAATTTCCAACATGCTTTGTTCGTTTATTTATTGCATCTCATGGTTTTAACTAATGTGTGAGCTAGGTCACGAATAGAGTGTGCAAACTGGCTGGGTTGGCCACCAGAACAACTCGATACTTCTTTGTATCTCTTAAACTAATTAGCATTTAAATTATTATTTACTGTGTGAAGTTTATTTAATCATTTATAGTCTCTTTCCTACTTCAAATTGGTGTTGTTTAATTTTTTGCAATGTTTTCCTTTCAATTGCAAAATTAATTGATTTTATGCATTAAGATTGGTGCTTTCACTAGAAATATATATTTATTTATATTGAATCAGATTGCGTCCCTCTAGAGTTGTAAGGTGCAACTTGAATCCTTTGAATCGATCTAGACCCATTTAATGTATATTCTAGAACCTAAGATCAACTTGAGTGTTCTGGGTCTTGAGGTATTAACGCATGTATTCAATCCACTCATGCAGTGCCAACTACACTATGTTGAAACGATAATATTTATTTTCCATTATAGTTTCCCTTTAAGCTTCTGGACAGTTTTACAATATTAGTCTTTGGGGACAAGGAAGGTGAGGTATTCATATTAAATAATTTATTTTATAAGATTATTTACACAGTAAATTTACTTGTTATGTTGTTGCTATTTCAAGTTGATTTTACACAGAATTAGTGCAGCCAGAAGTAGTGCAGGAAGAATGGTTTTGAATTGATTTTGAATTTATTCCAACATTTACAATCTTTTGATGTTTTGTCAACCCTTCTTGGTTTCCAGTTCTGATTTCCCTTCTGTTTTCTCGTAATTAGAATTTCCTTTCGCATTGTTAATAGTGCAGGTTTGCCTTTTATTTCCCGCATGATTTTAGTTGTTTGGATTGGTGCTTCTCAAATTCTCTTTTATTTAAGGATCTCATTTATTGTCGAGATTAATGCAGAAGATAGACTAGAATTTGTTTTGCAGGTTGCTAGGGGCTCTCTCTAACATTTCCAGTGTTGCGTCTCGAAGTTCACGAACTATCCGAATTAAAAATTAAATGTTATTACATTTATAGACCCTATACTGCACCCAACAACATGCAACCTATGACCTTTCACCTTCCTTTTCTCCTAATTTCCAATATTTCATAAATAAAATGAAAAAAATTCCATTTTTCCTTTCCAAAGACTTTGTCACTGCCTTTGCCAATTTCCTTAGCCATAATAAACCAAATGAACACCCACACTAAGATGATTTTCCCAACATTAAGCTTGGAATATGTGTCCCATGACCTTGGTTATTATTTTCCTTTATTAGCTTTATTACATGAAATTTTTACTAGGGTTGTTACAATCTGATTGCTGAGTGGCATTTAATTGATGTTAGATCCATCAAAGAAAAATACACTTGGTATAATTGAAGGAGCAACAATGTGCATATAGCTTCTTGTCTTGACCTTTTTTGATACAAATTTATTGGATCCTTTAGGGTTTAGATTTTTCTTCATCAATTTTGGTGCAGTTTGAATCAAACCATGGTCCAATTCTGCTAGAGACAATCACCAACAAGGATATGGGTCCCATCCATTTTAGGTTTAATCTAGGTTGGTTAAAGGAAGAAGGTGTTATAGGACTTGTCAAGCAGGCCTGGTCAAATCCCATTCAGGGCTCTCCAACATATGTTTGGGAAGAAAATATAGTAGTTAAAAAAGCTTTGTGAATTTTGACAAAAGAAGTCTATGTAGCTCCGGGAAGGAAAAAAAAATTGATTTGGTGAAAGAGTTGGAACAACTTCAAATTTTATTGGAAAATAATGAAGTATAGGAATGAAATTTGG
Organism: Pinus albicaulis; assembly: GCA_034641835.2. Lineage (NCBI taxonomy): Eukaryota > Viridiplantae > Streptophyta > Pinopsida > Pinales > Pinaceae > Pinus > Pinus albicaulis. Next base: position 1,424,495,553 of record CM076575.1, on the reverse strand, counting down.
ACACGGAAAATACTTTATATAGAAATATTTATCAATCAAATCATAGCGAGGAAATATATTGGAGGCTTAAATCAAGAAGTGTTTGACTAAAAATGGGACATCAAAACACAACTTTCTTCCACAAGAAAACAAGAGCAAGGGAGTTGATAAATTAGCTAAGAGAAATAACTCTGGAAGGTAAAGATAAATTAATAAATTTCTCTACGATTAAGCAGGAATCATTTTCACACTATGGTGCTTTATACATGAAAGAAAATGAGTTGGATGTAAGAAAAGATCAATATTTCCTATCTAACTTCCAACCATAAATATAAGACATGGAAAATTAGAAACTCACCAAGGAAATAGAGGAAGAGGTGGTTGATACAATCTGGTAAATGGATCAAGATAAATCTCTCGGTCATGATGTTTTCCCTATTATTTTTTACCGGGCCTTCTAGATATTTATTTAAAAATACCTGATGATAATGTTAAATTGGTCAAGGAAAAAGGGAAAATTAAGAGGGGGCATTAACTCTTCCTTTTTAGCATTGATCCCAAAAGGAACAAATCCTCTAAATTTCTCTAGATTTTTTCATGTTTCTCTATGTGTTGGAACAGGGTCTCCTAACAAGTTGCGAAACTGGTCCATTTTGGATATTTTTTATTATATTTAATCTAGCGAAGGGGTGTTTGGGTGGGTCAAAGCCCGAAAGCATTGTAATGGGTAAAAGGGTAAACCAGGGGTTCGAAAACCACGGTTTGTGGACCATAGGAAAGTCTAGGCTAGATTGCTATAAATAGAGGGACATTTTGTATTGTAAAGAATAAGAATGAGAAGCTATTAATGAAAATTGTGGTTTAAGCTATCTGTTTTGGGTTTTTGGGGAACAGACTCCTACTGGGTGTGTGCGCGGAGATCCAAGTCTAGTTGTGTGCGGACCCTGCTGCTGTGTGCGTAGGTTGGGAAGGGAATTGTAAGGGAGAATTGATGAAGGAATGAATAAGAAGGATTGATAGAGAACTGAATCTATGAGTAATCTTGTGCGAATTGTCGGTAATTTCTATATTGTGCATTTTTTGTCTTTAAGCTGCGAAGATCTGTGTAAGTGCATGTCTGGATCTGGATCTATTCTGTTCTATTTATATAATGATGTGTTATTGTCATAAATGTTGGGAAAAATACTGAGAGGGGGGGGGTGAATCAGTATTTAGGGCATACTCAAAAATTTATACTTTTTCTTCCTTTAAAACCCATACGCTACTTTCCTGAAACCAACTCGCGTATACACGCGGATATCCTTAATAAAACTCGTGTATATACAAAGATCTTATTATGCATTTAATTCTTTACTTAGATCTATGCATCATTTATTCATCAGATGTTTAGTTAGCAGTAAGCATGTGCAGTAATAATAGAATGAACCATCACACATAAGCAACACACATGAACACCAGGCTTTAAGGTGGAAACCCAAGTCGGGAGAAAACCACCGTTGCCGTCGTCTCAGTCTTCAATATTTTATTATAAAGAAAACATCTTACAACCATGTACTGGTGCAGACTCATACCAGCACGTAGGCACCCACCTGCAGAAGGCTACAACCTTCTCTTGTTTACCAGCCTCTCCTGGAAGGGAGCTACAACCCCCTGCTCTCATTTACCAACCTCTCCTGGAAGGGAGCCACTACCCCCTGCTCTCGTTTACCAACTACCACTGGAAGGGAGCCACTACCCCCTGCACTCGTTTACCAGCTACCACTGGAAGGGAGCTACAACCCCCTCACTGAAGGCTTCGACCCTCAGCACCACCATGGACCACGTTTCATCAATTTTCATACTGGGTCCAACAGCTTCCATACAACACAACTTGTAGGCCACTTTTCATTAGATTTTCAGACTGGACCCACTCCACACATTTAAGCTCAACATTCACCAAACTAAAACTTATAACCCCATCAATTCATTCATTGAATCATCAACCAATCAATCAGCAACTTGATCTTCAATCAACATAATTAGCAGCATTTTCATCATTCAATCAACCCAGTTCTGTATGAATACATCATTGACAGATAGCAGTAAAACAGCAAAATAGATCAGGCATTTCATTCCACTTACTTCAGCAAACCCTAGATTCCATACGTGCTTTTCCTTCATTGAACCTGCGTATGTACGCGCTTTCATGCACACCAACCCACGTATACTTTTGTGCATTCCTCAGAAAACCCTATCTGCCCATACGCGCTTTTCCTTAAGCAGAGCCGCGTATACACACGCTTTTGCTGAAGCGAACCTACGTATACACCTGTAACTTTTCAAGACTGTGCAGCTCTTCAGATCAGATAAACAACTTAGATTTCATCCTTTACTTCAGAAAGTATTTCACCTCATCTCAGATCTAAACATTCCATAAACAGATCTAGGAAAATACATATACATTTCAGATCTAGAGAACCCTCTTCATCATTTTCTTCATAGGTGCATCATAGATTCAGATCTATCAATCAAGAACAGAGTTCATCCATGCAGATATACTTCAGAGTGAAGTATTCATTAAAACCCAGACGCTTCCACAACTTGCACTATTATTCTTTACTCCTTATATAGGTTTAGCCTTTATCAATACCATGAGCCAAAACCACACAACACCAATGGTATTCCTGGACGGGATCAAATAGATAATCCAGCACTCAATACGATGGGTCAATACCATGGTAACACCCCTTGGTATTCTAAATTTGGAGCGCAAAATGGCATACGCGACTTGGAACGTACTTTTCCGCGTGCATGTGCTACTTCACCTTAACAAACCCATGTATGCATTGTGGCATAATTTATTTATCATTATTCTGGCACTTTCTGAATTCCTTTCTTCTGCTACTTCTGAACTGATCTGTAGATACATCAGATTTACATTATTAACAACTCATCAAGTCAGTTTCCATCACGAACAACTTCATTAAGCAGGTTCCATCAAAGTCAACACATTGTATCACATTGCCAACAATCTCCCCTTTAACTCATCAAGAAGGTTGTCATCAAATTTATCAAGTAGGTTGCCATCAAGGAAAGCACTCTGCATCATATTGCCAACAATATTATTTCATCAAGTGGGTTACCATCAACTTCATCAAGTAGGTTTCCATCAAGGACAACATATGCCAACAATCTCCCCCTTTGGACTTGATGGCAACCATGATGGTGTTTGATCATCACAACAGATAGATACATTGAATATAACCATTATGCAAACATCACGATGCTCTCCCATTATTCAAACACCATGTTACTCTCCCCCTTTGACACCAAGGGCAAAGGGCGGATCAAAGAAGAGCTCTGCAGATCTGATGTTCATTGAAGTTACCATGCTCCCCCTGAGTTCATGCTGAATCTTCAAACATATTTTTTTTAATGAAGTACATGACTCTATAACCAAGGACTCATACTTACATCAAAGATCCAACCAAGTGGATTTACATATATGACTCATGTACCCAACCTAGTGGGTTTACAAAATTTGACTCAACTACCCAACCAAGTGGTTTTACAAATTTGACCGAGCCCTTTACATGACTGAATATTACAATTTACATTATAGGTCATAGCCTTTTCATCAAATTACACATATGAATTTTTATAACCAATATCAAAAAGACCTCAAGAGAGATCATAATTCAGAATCATCATAATGCCAACAATGCATTACTTTCAGCAAGGCTAATGCTCCCCCTAAAACTGTGCACCCAATGCATCCTTTCCATATGACCAAAACTCCTCCTTAGCTTGTGCAACCTGAACACTTTCAACAGCCAATAATCAAGGCATCTTCATCAACAATATCAGAGAATGAAACAGAATTTGAAAACTGGAACACCACCAGTGATACCAAACAGTACAGCAGAATGCTGACCTAGAAGAATGTTGTCAGCAAATATACTCGCGTATATACGCGACTGTCTTTCAGGAAATCCACGTATCCCATTCAATCATCTGAATTTAAGTAGTTATGATCTTCTATTTGGCAGAGACTACTCCCAGTTTCTATCTGAGATATTCGAATGCTTCCCCGGAATATCTAAGAGAAGATAGATATGACAATGTAGTTGTGTTTTCAAGTGTCATCCAACAGTTGTAGCATAAGCACATTAGTAACCAAGCCTTCAGACTCTTTGCAGCATCATATTCTTCCCAAGAGGAATTATCAGACCAGAACAACTTCTTCAATAGACAATATGTATTAAGCAATCATCCATGTGATCCGACATCACCAAGATCTTCATGATTCATAATCATGATGTAACATGTGTAGGAATTATGTATAAAAGGTCTCAACAGTGACAAAAGTCATCAGCAACAAACTCTGCATGATCTATCCTTATCTCTGAATCATAAGACTTCCAACTCATCCATGTGTGAAAACAAAAGATACTTTTCAGCAAAAGAAAACAAAGCTTATCCATAATCTTATCATAAGAAACCATGTATCATGTCATCATCATTTTGAGCAAGAGCTAAGGAATAATCGGATACAATGCCAACAATGCAAACATTAGCTGTTATATTGATACTCCTCCTGAACCTGTGTCCCTGATATTTAGCTGTCTCACTGATTTCCTTAACAGAAAGGCATACGCTTCTATATTCAGCGTAACTCACGTGTATACGTGGCTTTTGTTTAGTCAACCCGCGTATGGAAGGTGAAATACTGAAAATTTCCACAGCTTCATCTCCCTCTGAATTTGTATCACCTGTACCTTTCTTCTTCACATCAGATGCACTGTCAGAAATAAAGATAACCAGGATTACCAAACCAACCATGGGAATCATCATACATTGCTCCCCCTGTGATGATACATTACTAATCCCTATAATGTATCTCACATAATTCTGCAGTCATTATGAGAAGTAGGCTTTAGAAGCGGATGACTGCAGTAGGATTATTATCCTCTACGTTTTTGATTGGTCCTCCTTCCTTTTCCAACTTTGCTTGAACTTTATTATTGTGTGCTGAAAATTATTCAATTTCTCAGATCTGTTCATCCTGCATTCTTTTTCTACATGTCCATACTTATTACAAGCATAACATCTTATGAGACCATAAAAGTAAGCATAAGGATCATAGTATGTTTTTCTATTCTTTCTTCTATTGCAATCAGCTGCTTTGTGACCATACTTGCTACATGAAAAACAATATCCTTTGAAGAAACCAGAGTACCTTTCTGTGTAGAATCTGTTTGTATGTGACTGAAATGATCTTCTTCTACAATTGGCTACAACATGCCCATAATTATGACATTTAAAGCATTCAACATTATTGATGCTTCTATAGTTAGGAGGGAATGATTTCTTTTGAGAGTTCATGATTGTCGGTTGACCTTTTGTTTCTTCCAACACTTCAGGTTTTGCATTGATATCCTTTGAATCTTTAGCACTTAATTGTGAACTAGATTATCCTTTAACAGTTTCATGAAAACCAAGACAAAATTTAACAGAAGGAGACCTTTGACTACTAAGAATAGTATCCAGAATCTTAGTACTATCTTGAAACCTTAAGAGTTTATCCTTTTCTTCTAATTTACCTCTTAGAATGTTTACCTCAACCTCCAATTTTTGGCATTGCTTCATCATACTTTCTTCAACCCTTCTTCCTTCTTCTACTTGATCATTCAGTTTTAAAATCTCTTCTTTCAATCCATTTTCTTGTTCTTCAAAAATTTGTAGAAGTTCTTCATTCTTCTTATTTGATTTTTCCAGATCTGTTTTGAGCGAGATGATTTCTGCTTCACGTCCTTCTTTTTCAAATGATTGTAGAAGTTCTTCATTCTTCTTATTTGATGCTTCAAGATCTGCTTTTAGAGAGATGATTTCTGCTTCAAGTTCTTCATTCTTCTTATTTGATTTTTTCGGATCTTCATTTAGATCGATGATTTCTGCTTCAAGTCTTTTATTTCGATTGGTTGCATAATTGTACAACCTTTGATACTTGTCTATCTATCCATTCAGTATTTCCATCTGTCCTTTCATTTGAGAGATCATCTCATTGTAAATAACTTCTCTCTCTTTAAATGATCTTTGTTGATCTTCAACTTTAATCTTGAGAGCTTCTTCTAGATCCATAACATTACTTTCACTATTTTCACCATTGCATGCACAAGAAAGTGAATCACAAGAACCACATTCAATACATGTTTTATCTTCTTCATTTTCCGCTGCACATGTTTTCTGAGATATCTCCTTTTGAGTAGCCTTCTTCTTTTGCTTCCTTCCCATTGTGACGGATCTCCTTCAAGCGATCAAGCTTCTGCAGAAGGACCTGCTCTGATACCAATTGTTGGGAAAAATACTGAGAGGGGGGGGGGGGGGGTGAATCAGTATTTAGGGCATACTTAAAACTTTATACTTTTTCTTCCTTTAAAACCCATACGCTACTTTCCTGAAACCAACTCGCGTATACACGCGGATATCCTTTATAAAAATCGCGTATATACAGAGATCTTATTATGTATTTAATTCTTTACTTAGATCTATGCATCATTTATTCATCGTGATGTTTAGTTGGGGCAGAAGCCCTATAATAGTCACCGTAATGAACCATCGTCATAAGAAACACAAGGAACAATTGCCAGATTTTAGGTGGAAACCCAAGTCGGGAGAAACCACCGCTGCAGTTGCTCAACCTTCAATATTTTATTACAGAGAAAACATCTTACACCATGTAATCGCGCACTATACTTTCGTCGTACGTGTGCACCCACCGTGTATAGCTACAACCTTATCTCATTTAACACTACCCTCTCCGGAAGGGAGCTACAACCCCGCTCTCGTTTACCAACCTCTCCTGGCGGAGCCACTACCCCACTGCCACTGGGGCCTACCACTGAAGGGATCCATCAGACTGCTTACCGCCTTCCACCGGAAGGGAGCTACAACCCCTCACCGAAGGCTTCGACCCTCAGCACCACCATGGACCACGTTTCATCAATTTTCATACTGGATCCAACAGCTTCCACACAACATATCTTGTAGGCCACTTTTCATCATATTTTCAGACTGGACCCACTCCACACATTTAAGCTCAACATTCATCAAACTGAAACTTATAACCCCATCAATTCATTCATTGAATCATCAACCAATCAACCAACGACTTGATCTTCAATCAACATAATCAACAACATATTCATCATTCAAATAACCCAGTTTTGTATGAATACATCATTGACAGATAACAGTAGAACAACAAAACAGATCAGACATTTCATTCCACTTATCAAAGAAACTTAAGATTACATACACACTTTTCTCTCTCTCCATCGAACCTCGCGTATAGATACGTTTTCTCATGCACACCAAATTCGAGTATACGGCGGCATTCTTCAGAAAACCCTAACTGCCCATACACGCTTTTCTTTAAGTAGACCCGCGTATACACACGCTTTTACTGAAGCAAACCTGCATATACATCTATAACTTTTTAGGACTATGCAGCTCTTCAGATTAGAAAAACAACTCAAATTTCATCCTTTACTTCAGAAAGTATTTTGCGTCATCTCAGATCTAAACATTCCATAAAAAGATCTAGAAAATACATATACATTTCAGATCTAGAGAACCCTCTTCATCATTTTCTGCATAGGTGCATCATAGATTCAGATCTATCAATCAAGAATAGAGTTCATCCATGCAGATATACTTCAGAGTGAAGTATTCATTAAAACCCAGACACTTCCACCCCTTGCACTATTATTCTTTACTCCTTATATAGGTTTAGCCTTTATCAATACCATGAGCCAAAACCACACAACACCAATGGTATTCCTGGACGGGATCAAATAGATAATCCAGCGCTCAATACAATGGGTCAATACCATGGTAATACCCCTTGGTATTCTAAATTTGGAGCGCAAAAGGGCATACGCGACTTGGTACGTACTTTTCCGCGTGCATACGCTACTTCACCTTAACAAACCCGCGTATGCATTGTGGCATAATTTATTTATCATTATTATGGCACTTTCTAAATTCCTTTCTTCTACTACTTCTAAACTGATCTGTAGATACATCATATTTACATTATTAACAACTCATCAAGTCATTTTCCATCACGAACAACTTCATTAAGCAGGTTCCATCAAAGTCAACACATTGTATCACATTGCCAACAATCTCCTCTTTAACTCATCAAGAAGGTTGTCATCAACTTTATCAAGTAGGTTGCCATCAAGGACAACACTCTGCATCATATTTCCAACAATCTTATTTCATCAAGTAGGTTACCATCAACTTCATCAAGTAGGTTTCCATCAAGGACAACATATGCCAACAATAAAAGCATATAACTATAGATCTAGCGCATGTGGATGCGAACAAAGACCTAATTAACCCTGCGTAGAATAAGGTAATTGGAGATTACAGGACCTAGCACAGCTCTGCTTGCCTTACCCATCCTTTCTTAGGGTGCGGAAACCTAGTTCCAGCACCCACCCATACTACTTCGGGTGAGACTTTGACCTATGCAAGCAGGTCACTGCCGAAAGGGCCAGTAGTATAGGGGTTTGTTGGCGAACCTTGCACAACGAACTTGGGCCAGGACCCCTCAAGCCAACAAATGGTTGCGTTTCCGGGACCTCAGAAGTCGAAGAAAAGGATCAGGTACTGACAAGAGAATAGTGGAGAGGGGTGCCTACGATGGGCCCCTAAGAAATCATGGTTGTACACTTAAAATTACCTACCTTAGAAGGCACGGCCAACGAAGACATGGAGCGGTTTTGGTTTGTGGCAGAATCGGTATGGGTTGCACAGGGTGTAGTGACCAATACTACGAAAAAAGCGCAACTATCCTTAGCCTTTGATGGGAGAGCTTTGGACTGTTATATGGGGTACATATCGCAAAATAATGGCGCAACTATCTAGAACATTAAGGATGCCCTGAAACAGCAGTTTCGGAAACCTAAAGCCTACCCTCAAGTTGTAGCAGAACTAAAATATTTCAAGTAGGGAGCAACTGAGTCTATATGGGAAGCAGATCAATGCTTGAAGAAAGCTATCAAAGAAGGATAATTTCAGTACGATGACAGAAAAATTACGGAATGGTTCATCGCCATGCTACTCCCTCACCTACGCATACCTATGGGTCACCAGAATTTTGACTCACAAGATAAAGCCTTGGAAGATGCCATGAAACTAGAAGCTACGCCTAGGAAGGATGCTACATCGGAGATACAGCGGATCCAGGTGCAGCTTGGGGCTATGCACTAGGAAATTCAGAATCTACAAAGGGAAAAAGGAAGAGAGGCTGGCACGAAACTAGGTCACACGACAATACAAGAGCATAGCCCAGGTCAACTAGGATCAAGGGCGTGTAGCCCCGAACGACGGAGCTCAAGGGGATCTACACCTAGATATGGAGAGGGCTGCGCAGATGGGTTGCGTAATACCAACTGATGGTCTTGTCTGGGTACCAATGTTTTCAACCCAAAGTGACGCTAGTGCCAATTTTTCCTGTCAATTGGCCATGAGGATCAGGATTGCCGATTCCATAATGAAGTCATATACTGGGGAAAATCACCAGAAGACCCTACCTCACCAAAAACCCCTTCGAGTAGGGGTGGCTCCCCCCTTGGAGGAAAGGAGGGGAGCCAAAGTAGAAGCGCAGGTCAGGGTTGAGGCCAATTGATCTGCTATAACTGTGGAGGCACGGGGCATTTTGCAAGGGATTGCCAGGACCCCTCACGATAGTCCTCCAGGTATTGTAGGTAGTTGGGCCATATGTTGGAAGATTGTCTAGCCCTGAAAATGAAGATACGAGCAAAAAAGCTCCCATCTATGCTGGAGGTGCGAAGGGTCCAGACCGAGCTAGGGGGTAGAGACCCAAAGGTAAATGTGGTAACACGCAGTGGATTGGCAACTAGGGGAGTTAAGGATAAAGATGAAACTGATGCACTGATCTGCAAGGCGGTTAGAAACCAAGAAGGACTGGACCTGGAAAAATCCAGGGAGACATTTATGGAAGCTTGAAGGGACTTCCTCGAGCCTAAAGTTTCACCATCTACACACCCTGGGGATGTGGAGGTAGATGAGGAGGTTAAACCCTTCCTACAGGCATGCATGCGGCTGCTGCGCAATCCCCAGGTGGTACGGAATCTACAGGCTTTACTAGAGAGCTGTGCAACACACACCTCCTTGTCACCCGACATTAAGGATGTGCATCAACAACACAAATATCAGAGACGCACTGGTAGGGAGATGCGGCTAACAGTCCAAATCAGAAACTATGAGATGGATTGGGTTATTTTAGACCTTGGATCGGTGCCATTATACTACCTAAGCATACTTGGCAACACATGGGGGAACCCAAGCTAGAAAGATCCATCGTCCAGCTTCGCATGGCCAATCACCAAAAAATAGTACCTTTGGAGAGGCTCTCTGGGATCCTTGTAGATGTCGTAGGGTTATGCATCTGGGTTGACTTCGAAGTCATTCAACTCGCCGGGGATGCGGAGCCTTATCCTACGCTACTAGGATTGGATTGGGCCATCGACCTAGGTGGTATCATTAACTTAAAAAAATGAAGCATGGTCTTTGAAAATAATGGCACAAGGGTCGTTGTGCTATTGGACCCTGTGGAAGGAAAAATTTATACGGAACTTATAACCAAGGAGGGAGATGTGGATTATATCTATAAGTTGACAGCCCATAATAAGGACATTCCAACCCAGGACGTGGTACCATCCTGCGAAGGGGATGTTGAGGATCCCAGTCAGGAACTAGAAACTTGGCAGACCCAATTGGGTAAAGCCTCCACGCTGTGTTGTATTCATATCACAATGGTCCTAGAGGAAAGGACTGGAGTTGCGCCGGGCCTAAGAAACTGCTACAAACCCACCCCGAGGGAGGGTCAGGGTTACCCACGAATGAGCAACAGGTTCCCTACGACACCTGTAGGTCCATCAGGTAGCAACCCCATGCATCGGGCCACCTCTACGACAGTGACACAGCTAATGGTCAGGTGGCATGCTCCGGAAATAGCCCCCGGTGGGGCCTTAGTAGAACAACTGATAAAAATATCTTGGTCTTGGGCCAAGAGATACTTAGGAGGAAAGCCTGTGTTGGGGGAATACAGGCAGCTATCACAACTATGAAACCTTAGCGTGACAAGTACACTAAGATCTCTGGGGACGCGAAAACTGGCTGTTGGAACTGTACCTACTGGTAAAAAGTAGAAGTTACCGTTAAAATAAGCAGCTTACGTGCCTTTGGTGGGACAAGTTATGGGACATTTTTACCATTCCTTGGGAAACTCACCTCGAGTAAAATATCCCCCCCCCATCCTACGTCTGGAAGTGCTTAAAAGGGGGTAGGATAGTCCATTTAGCAGTATTGTCTCATTTATCCAACTGGCCAGCTTCAAGCATCTTGCGAAAGCATTTGAGCCACAAGCGTCTTCATAACCACCATATCCCTCTCATGTCTAATAGTGGTCACCTAGAGCCTGTATTCATTTTTCGTGCCAGGATGCCGACTACGACCCCTACCGAAACCTCCGCCTCGAGTGAGCCTGAGGTTGAAGAAGTTCTGGAGGACGAGCCTGAGTTAGAAGAAGTCCCTCCCCCAATGGTTACAAGGAAAGGTAAGGAGAAAGCCCAGAGCTCAGGGAAAACCCCAAAAGCGACAAGAAGGCATCGAAGCTCCCCAAGATGCACCAGGCCCCAGCCCTCAGAACAAGATGACCAGGAGGGTGCCCTGCTGGCTAACCTGATCAATTGGTTACCCCCTTTTGTTTGACCGCGAAGGCCATCTACACGAATGCCCAAGAGCTTGGATGGCTTGGTTACCTACCTGCAAACCCCACTGACCCCAGGAGAGGTCCCCATCCTCAGTGATCCCTGCGGACGCCTTAATGAGGTCAAGTTCGATGACCACGATCAGGAAAACCACGACACCCTCCCGGAATTGGCCCCTGCATTATACTTTGATACGATCTATAAGGATGATGGAATCACGGTAGTACCAAAATGCTGGGTATGCGGCTTGGTAGGATCTGCACTCCTGAATCTGCTCTAAATGCCCCACTTTGGCCATTACAATGTCACAGATCACTTGGCTCGCCAGTTACTCGCCCTCATTCATGATGGCTATTTATGGATTTGCGAAAGGGTCCCTATTGATGTTGCGTTGATCCACAAGATTACAAGCCTCCCGATGCAAGGGCCACACCCGTTAGCATAGGTCGGAAAGAAGTATGAAGCCACTACTGCTATGTTTGTTCGGAAGACTTACACAGTACACAGAAATCAACGGGGGTTTGTGATCCAAAATATCAACAAACCTACTACGCAAATGGGTACTCGGCTTTTAGCCTACAAACTAATGAGGAGGTGCTTGGTTGCGACTGTCCCCGCCTATGTAATCCAGCTAGCTGGACAATGCGCGAAGGGTGTTTTTTTCAATTGGGCTCAATACTTGTGCGAGGAATTTCTAACTAATGTCTGTGAATCTCAGGAGCATAGCTTAATACAGCTTTGAACCCGAGTCCAGCATGGTTCAGTCCTCCAACAAATCAATCAGGACTTACGACAAAAAGAAGCAGTCATCGAGCAGATCAATGCTACGCTGCCTACCCTGGTGCCTGCCCAGCGCTTGGCATGATTAAAAACTAGAAATGACCTCCAGGATGAGATTGAGAAACTCCGGCATAAACAACACATCATGGTTGAACGTCTAAAGCCCTGGACTGCCACAACCCTTCGATTATCACAAGACATTGATGGTGCAACCAAGCGACTTAATTAGCTTCTAGAAAGCGTTACCACAGCCGCTGAAGATCTTCCCTCCCAGAAGCTGGTCGATCTTGCACAAAATGCTGCTGCCCAAAGTCAGGATATACTCCCTCATCTTAGCAGTTCTCTTAATACCTTGCATGCACAAATTGAGGCCGCACCATCACAGTGACTCGGGACGAGTCACAAGATTGTGTTGGGGGACTGTTGGAATAGGGTCTCCCAACAAGCTACGAAACTGGTCCATTCTGGATATTTTTTATTATATTTAATCTAGAAGAGGGGTGTTGGGGTGGATCAAAGCCCTGAAAGCATTGTAATGGGTAAAAGGGTAAACCAGGGGTCTGAAAACCATAGTTTGCGGACCATAGGAAAGTCTAGGCTAGATTGTTATAAATAGAGGGAAATTTTTTATTGTAAAGAACAAGAATGAGAAGCTATTAATGCGAATTATCATTTAAGCTATCTGTTTTGGGTTTTTGGGGAATGGACTCCTATTGGCTCTGTGTGCGGAGATCCAAGTCCAGCTGTGTGCGGACCCTACTGCTGTGTGCGCAGGTTGGGAAGGGAATTGTAAGGGAGAATTGATGAAGGAATGAATAAGAAGGATTGATAGAGAATTGAATCTGTGAGTAATCTTGTGCAAATTGTTGGTAATTTCTATATTTTTCATTTTCTGTCTTTAAGCTGCGAAGATCTGTGTAAGTGCGTGTCTGGATTTGGATCTATTCTGTTTTGTTTATATAATGCCGTGTTATTGTCATAAAATCATATAACTATAGATCTAGTGCACGTGGATGCGAACAGAGACCTAATTAACCCTGCGCAGAACAAGGTAATTTGGGATTACAAGACCTAACACAGCTCTGCTTGCCTTATCCATCGTTTCTCATGGTGCGGAAACCTGGTTCCAGCACCCACCCATACTACTTCGGGTGAGACTTTGACCTACGCAAGCAGGTAACTGCCCAAAGGGCCAATAGTATAGGGGTTTGTTGGAAAACCTTGCACACCGAACCTAGGTCAGGACCCCTCGAACCAACACTATGCAATGCATCTTATAAAATTCTAACAAAAGTCATTGCATGAAAATTAAAGAAAATATTGTCTAGAATAATTTTGGAAAATCAAGGGAGCTTCATGCAACACAGACAAATATTAGATAAAATCATTCTAGTACAGGAAGTAATAAATTTGAGTAAGGAAAGGGGTAAGCCAATATTTGTAATAAAATGGGATATGGATAATTATTTTGACCATGTAAGGCATTCCTTTTTATTTCTAATTTTGTAGAAGTTGGGTTTTAGTTGTGATTTCATAAATTGGATAAAGACTTGTATATGGTCTCCCTTGATTGTCCCTTTGATTAATGACAAGTCTACTCTGTTCTTCAAAGCATCCAGGGAATTTCATCAAGGGATCCCTCTTTTCCCTTTATTCTATCTCATATTCACAGAAAGTCTCAGCATAAATTTAGAGAAGGTAAGAGCAAGTAGGTATTTGATAGGCCTTAGCATTGCCCGAAATGTGAAGATATAAATCATTCCTGGTTTTCCGATGACATTTTTTTGGTGGTGCCTCAAAAATAATTTCAAAATTCTAAGTAATCTTGGATGATTATTTATAAGTTTCAAAGGGTATTGTGAGTAAAAGGAAAGGTCATCTCTATGGTTGGAATTTCCCACATTTGACCTTGCGGGAGATAGCATCAGCTTTGGATTTTCTAGTGAATCTTGGATGGAATTATTTTAAATATTTATGGGTTCCAATATCCTTGGGAATCTCAATTATGGAAGACTAGGATGAAAAAATTTAGAAATTTAAGAAGAATATTCAAGGATGGGGGAAAATTAGCTAAATGCAGTAGGGAAGGTCATCCTAATTAAATCGGTTGTGTCATATCTATTGATATATATCTTCTTTGGTCTTCTTTCCCCAAAAGTGTCCATAAAAAAATTGGGGCAATGCTCAGAAAATTTCTTTGGCAGAGAGCTAGAAATAATGAGGAAGTTCCACATGGTAAGTTGGAACATAGTTCTACTCCCTAAATAATTTGGAGGATTGGAAATCAAGGATCCCTTGTTTATGAATTTATATTTTGGCACAAAAATTGTTTGGAGGTTGGTCTCAAATTATAAATAATGCTGGAAGAAAATGTTCTTAAAGAAATTCTTTCACAAAAATAGGCTCCTAAGAGAAAATAAATTTAATCTGTCAAGGAAGGGTTCCAAGATTTAGAAGGTCTGCAAGGTTTCAACCCCCATCATAATAGATCAGTGTTGAGATTCAACAAGATGATGAAGCTTAGTGAAAATCAGTCAGCTTCACTAAGTGGGCCCACAGGCTATTTTTAGGTGTAAGTCTATTTTTAGACTATGTCTATTTTTAGACATGGTGATCATATTTCAGAAGTTGCAGGATGCTATTTGTGGATGGTTTTTCAAGTTGGAAAAATAGATGAAATTCTATTTTTATAATATTGGGTGAAATCTATTTATAGATCGTCAATCTAAAAATAGATGCATGTCAATTATTATTAGCTCTTAATAATAATGTTGGAGGGATAAGTCATTCTTGCAGACAAGACAGACCTCCCAAGTGTCCTACGGACAGCTAGCAACAAACAGACAAATAAAAACCATTTTCTCTAGATATTGTTTGACATGAAATTAATTATAACAGAGTTTTAGAAACCTACTTGTAGTCCAATGTTGATCTTCTTTACAGTGGCTTGAAGAAAGTCGTCGTCAAGGATCTGCAATCACAAACACTAGAAAATATCAAAATCACATGTATAATAAATCAATTTATGAATCAAACATCTATCAAGATGATCAAGAATTCAAGAAATGAGATAATCAATTAATAGCCCATTGAGAAAACAATATTCATTCGTATTAACTTAAATAAGAAGAGCCTTACAACCGTGTCTGCCTTGATGTCATACAGGCCTTCCTGGGGTCCTGAACAGGCGTTTCCTTTACTCTGACAAGCCTTTCACTCTCTCAGCTAAAAGCACATGGGTGTGTAATCATTCCCATATAATGATTAGCTTATGAGAGTATGAGTCTTCATAGCATTTCTCCTCAAAAATTCTCCAAGTCTAACTCACTAACTTCCAACTCTATCTAACCTTTGAAGCTGCACTATGGCTTCAATTTATAGGAAAATAGAGGAGGTTATGGTTCCCATTAAGAAGGGATAGAATTCTCTTTTGAAGGGATTAGGCTCCATAAATCAAGGGGTAGGCTCCCATAATGGAGGAATGAACATACATGATAGAGTGAACCTTCGACCGGACAACTGCTTCTAGAAGCTTCCAGATTTGACTATTGGGCTTCTAAATGTTACTTTCCACCTTTGTTTTATCATTTACAGTGGTCTACACTTTTAATAAATAAAAATTTCATTTAGCTCTGCATGATTTAGAGCAAGAAAGTGCGGCACCGCAGGCAATGTTAAGAGAAAGTGCGGTACAAGTGTTTTTAAGACTTTTATGAGCTTTTATCTTAATTTCAAGGCTTGAATTTAGGAACTTTGATGTTGTATAATTCTAAGGGAGTAATAAAATTTCATGGTGACAAATTTCAATGTAACAAATTTCCCCCTAAAGTGCGAAGTCTGAGAGCATTCGAAGAGTGATGTGCTTTATCATTTCAAGGATTAGCCTGTGGACACCCCAGTCGGAACCCTGTAAAAACATTCAATGAAAAACATATATATATATCATCACCGAGGTAGGAATTCCCATACTCAGATAAAAAACTAACTAAACTTTTTCTGATACAGAAATGATTTTAATATTACATCAATAGTGTAAACACAACATGGACGCAACCATCTGTAATGAATAGTATACTACATAATGAATAATAAAACTCCTCACGGCCTGGATGGTGGAAACTAGATCCAGGGTCTTGATTTCCGCATCTCGAACTAGTACGATTCTATCCATGTGAATAAATGTGTTGAAGTCGAACATGGTAGAAACCATTTGATTACCAGTCAATGATGTGAACTGTTAACAAGTGTGAGAGAAACCACCAGTAATGACAATGGCTCTCAAAGTACTCAGTACAATCCATGAAATGTGAATAAGTGATCTGAAGTCGAACATTTCATGGAATCGTTCAATCGAAGGTCAATGATGCAACCTGTCGTCGAAGGCAAGAAACCTGCCATTAAGGCATGCAGATTCCAAGGTACTGACGAATTCTAGATCAACTTCCTAGATGATGAGCTGTCGTCGATAGAAAGTGATATGTCGTAAACAAGCTCACGACACAAAACCATAGATCAAGTTTTGAAGAAAATTTTTTGCAAGGACTGACTCAGGGATGGTCAACATGAATGGAGACAAATGTTTGCAGATGAATGGTTTGTTTGAATGTCCTCTTGAACACATAACGACACTACAGATGGTTTGGTGACATTTTCCCTAAACTAATACCCAGAAACCGTCTGAAGACCTTCAATGTGGTTTGATTAACTGATAGGCAAATGATTTCCCAACCCAGGTAGAAATGTGACAAAAAATGTCATGTTCAAGAGTGGTGTAATGCTTTTACAAATCAAATTGTAACAAATGAATCTGTTTTCTCTCTTTTCCCCCACCATTTCTAGCAAGTACCTCTTTATTTTTTGACAAGCTTGAGGAGGATAAAATTTTCTTGTTTATAAGCTCATCCTTCGGATGAGTCCAACTTAGTTTAAAATCAAACCCTAAGAAGGAGTGGTCCGTCCCTGTTTGTAATCGACGGGTCCTTTACTGTTAAATTTTAACGAGTCCAGTATAGGAGAAACTCGGTGTTTTTCATTTTTAGGGAGTCAGAAAAAAAAAACTTAAGAAAACTCCATGGGTGTACTTTTTCATAAATTTAGTCTCTCGGGCTCGAAAAAGGATAAAATAATGTGAGATAGAACTCTATTGACCATGATTAGTCAATGTATACCTTTTTCGTAAATAGTCCATTTCAGTCCGGAAAAGGGGTAAACTTATACTGAAGGGACGACCGTTCATTTCCTTTAACGAGTTTGAATAGTCAAGTACTCGGAAATCTTTTCATTTTTAAAGAGTCTGAAAAGGGCTTAAAAGAGGAATCCAAGGTTTCTCTCTTTCGTAAGTTTTAACGAGTTTGAAAAAGGGATAAAAATGTACTCATGTGGCCAACTTTCAATTTAATTTACGTGCAGGAAAAGACGGAAAGAACTCGGCATTTTCATGTGTTTTATGAGAATGAAAGATAGCAAAATAATCTCAGGCTTTTCATGAGTTTAACGAGTCTTGAAAATAATAACCGAAATCGACTCAAGATAGGTTTCATTTTTACAAAAGCTTGAAACAGAGAAAAAATATGCTTTAGATAGGTTTGTTTCATTTTTACACAAGCTTGAAACAAAGAAAATTGTGCTTGAGAGTGGTTTGTTTCATTTTTACACAAGCTTGAAACAGAGAAAATTGTGCTTGAGAGTGGTTTCATTTTTACACAAGCTTGAAACAAAGGAAAAATCATGCTTGAGATAAGTTTTAATGCCCCCCAAGCGTAACTTGCTACAGCGCATGCCCCCCAAGCTTCATTGCATTCAACTAAGTAGATTACTAGTTACTAATAGCTGGATGGAATGAAGGTTCATTTACGAGATTAGATGAAAGACTTGACTTTGACTAGGAGAGGATTTGTCTCATTTTTTAATGAGCTTAACACAGGAAAAGAACTATGCTCATGGTGACCTGTTTCATTTTTTAACGAGCTTGACACAGTAAAAGGAACTATCCTCATAAACTACTATTTCTAATCTACCTACATAACCTACTAATTCATTTTTTAATGAGGTTAACATAGGAAAAGAACAGTCCTCATGGGTCTGTTTCATTTTTTAACGAGGTTGACATAGCAAAAGAACTGTCCTCATATCTATAATCTACAATCTACCTACATAACCTACTAATTCATTTTTTAATGAGGTTGACACAGGAAAAGAACTATCCTCATGACTCACTGATTCATTTTTTAATGAGGTTGATAGAGTAAAAGGAATTATCCTCATGACTCACTGATTCATTTTTTAATGAGGTTGACATAGTAAAAGGAATTATCCTCAAATCTCTATTTCATTTTTTAACGAGGTTGACACAGTAATAGGAACTATCCTTGCAGTGACCTTGTCATGGCTTCCAACTGGAAGAAAGACATGTCAAGGGACACTCCTCAATCATGGCCTTCAAGAAGTCTCCATCAGATGGAAGAATAGTTTTCTGGAAGGGATCCATGCCAAGGGACTCAATAGGGATAAGAACATCGTGTTCAAATAACCCCATAGGGTTTTCCATGTCAATTACCGGATCTAAGTCATAGGAAGTCAAGCAAACAGTGAGAGGCTTGCTTGCATCGGTAACTGAAAATATGGGACTGGTTGCCACATAATTAACCCGTGGCAGGGTAGATACCACTTTAGTAGAAGGAACTTTTAGGGGTGTTGGATTATTGGTAGTCGAATCAAGAATAGTGAATGAAAGTTGGTCAACAGTCACAATGTTTCCATTGTGAGGGAAAGACATCACGCGAAAGAGTGTCGATACGACATATTTCATTACATAAACATAGTCTCGCCCAAGGAGTAAATTGAAATCCAGGGGGTCTCAAAATACCATAAGGTCAATACAGACAGTTTTACCTTCCAAAGTAATATAAAACTTAGGAAGGATCCCTAAAGGGTCACTAATGGTTCTGTTAAAAGCTTTTAGATTCTGCGTAATAGGCACAAGCTGAGGGAAACCCAAAGCTTTCCAATAAGTTGAGGATAAAATACTAACAGAAGCACCTTCATCTACATGTGTGCGGCATACATTCTTACGACAAGCCTGCACAATGATTTGGAAAGGAATGGAAGAAGGAAGATGAGGTTCTGTCAGTCCATTCCAATCAAAGGAAAAGACCTCTGTACTTGGAGGGGGTTTTGTAGAAACAAGTGAAATTCCCCCTGGCGTAGAAGAATCTGATGTAACATGAAGAACTTGAGCAGTATGAATTTCACTCTCTATAGGGAGAATGGAATCGACCGAATGTGAAATCGAATCGACCACTTGATCAACTAATGAATCATCAACTTGAGTGATATCAGTTTCACTCTTTAATGGAAGAGTGGGATTGACTGTACTTGGAATTAGATCAATCCCTCTGTCAGTTGATGGTAGGTTGGGACAAAGTTGACAGTAACTAGTTAGAAGTTCTTGCTGTGAAATAGTAAGGTTTTCCAACAATTTTGAGGCTTCATCTATGTAAGGTAAAATGTGAGTTTGATGACTCCCTTTGCATAACCTACAAGGAAACCTAACTTTACCCTTCTTCCGAGGAACCTGACTATCACTGGTTGATGGATCAACGGAAAGTTGATGAGATTGTTCTGACCATACTTCCAAGACCTTTGGAATACCAGGACAATTGATAAGGAAGTGGTCACCCTTACAAAGCTTGCAAGGGAATTTGGGTTTACGATGCATGTTGGAGGTTTCCTCAACATTAATAACACTTACAGCCATGGTTGATTGGTTGAATTCTTTCTTATCTTGCTTCTTCTTATTCTTCTTCTTCTTAGCCACCTGGTTACTAGCGTCAAGGCTTTTACCAAGCGAAGAGGAAGAAAGGGAGGAAGAAATTTTGGGCAAAGAAGGTAAAAGGTCAATAGAAGGTTGGTGATGTTGAGATGGTGAACTCTGTTGAGGTGAAGCATTCGGTTGAGGTGGAATAATTGGATTATTCGGGGCCAACGAAGTTGAAAATAACCATATCGGTAAACCTATTGTAAATCCAGGTAATGACAATGTAGCCATATAAGGAGGACCAACATTTCCAAAGCAAGGAAAAGTACTAGACTTTCAAGAGGGATTCTTGGTTGGTAAATTCGAACAATTTTATTATATTCAACTTCAGTGAATTTTATTAACAATTTAAAGCTAAAATTAACAATTAACAATTCACACCTAACAATTAAAATTCACAATTCACACCTATGGTCTCTAAAAGTAAAAACAAACAAATGAACACGCACTATCAAATCTAGGAGTCAAACCACACACAAACAGTAGATTCCCACACTAAAAACACTAGTTGGTGATGAAATCCAACATTGTAGAATTTTAATGTAGAAATGGTGGTTGGAACAGTTACCCCGACAACTTGCTTAATGAAACAGACTGGTGCAAGTTTCTCCACTATACCATCTTGAGTGAAGATAACCCTCTGGTGAGTCCAAGTGAGTCTAGCCGATGTCTGTTCCAGGTACAGTGGGATCTTCCCTCCACCGTCACCTTGGGAAAGAATCCTATAGATTATGGCCACTAAGGTTACCAACAAAAACAAATATACCTGGGGGAACAGTCTATGATCCAACATACGCGCAAGGGCAGAGTAACAAAGCTCAATCCCCTTAAAGGCTCCTTGACATAATCCAAGGTATACCGAAAAGTGACCCTAGGCTCCTTGGCAATGGTCTATTCGAGGTTTACCGTTGTTAATACATGCACATTTTCTATCGTTCCCAATGAGATAGAATTGATTATCCCACTGGTTCAGATATGACCTCGTGCTTGACTCCTTGAGGAGGAGCTTCCTAGAGCATACATGCAACAATTGGAATTTTTCCTACTGCAAGATCGACTACTTGTTTGTTTTACTGTCTTGGAGAGTTAACTAAAACCTATTCCAAGACACTAGCCTAAGCTATGTTGGTGGAAAGAGCCCTAAAAATGTAAAATTACTAGATGAATTTTGTTAAGCGCTGTGTTATTTAGGTTGTTATTACTCAAACGGTAAATGGATATGAAACCAATGGTGTTATGACCCGACCCAAAACTGAATGCAATCGAATATGGTAATGTAATCTTTTCAATTCGATGAATCCTAATTAAAGTAGGGAGAGAGTTTCCATTCACTTCCAATAATGAAAAATTGATCAATAAGAGAAAATATAAAAAATATTGTAATGCACTAATTTCATCAAGAAAAACTAATTCTTATCAATTCAAAAAAAAAATATATATATATTTTATGTTTTAAAACAAGCATAAAAACATGTAAATTCAAATCAAAGAAAATGAACTAAATCTATGATTTATTTTTCAGAATGTAAACTATGCAGTTGTAATCTATGCACAATTCAGTTGAAAAGTATGCAAATGTAATCTATGCACATTTTTCATTCATATTCTGAAAATGAGAATTCTAATTATGAAAATGTGATCTATGCAAGAGAATTCTCAAACACAAGATGATTCTAATGTAATCTAAGAACCAATCAAGTGTAAGTAAAGAAAATTGGGTGAGAGTTCCAAAGATCAAAAAATAAAAACACTCAAAGGCGATTAACACTCAGACACAATTTAGCTCCTAATTTAATGAGGAAATTGTTTTTCAAAAACAAAAGCAAAAAGATGCAAAATTTTTAAGAGACTGAGACAAACCTCGAAGTAATGACCAAAGGAAATCAAATAAAGAATTTCTCCAAAAAATAAACTCAAAACACCCAATTAACTTAACGGAGACTAATGAGATTGTAAGAGTTGCTAAAAGAAATTCACACAAGGCTTTCTGACATAAAATACAAGTCTGGGTATATACTGAGAATCTAAAAACCTGATCCAGGAAAGAGACTTTTAAAATTTTCTAAAAATTTTCACAAGGTCCGCAGTTTCCAGTGTAAACAGGTGTGGTCCCGCACTGTTTATACAAGAAAAGAGCAGAGATGCCCGCACTGTTTCTAAAAGAAAAGTGCGGATACCAGAAAACTAAAAGAAAAATAAAAAACTCTAAAACACTTTTTAGGGATTCTGCAGGAATAAATTACCCAAGCCATTATCAATCAATCAAAATCAGAAAAATAGTTTCACAAGTCAAAAATAAAAGAAATTGAAGTTCAAGATCCATTCCCCAGCGGAGTCGCCATTTTCTTGGATCGATAAGTCGTTCTTGCGGACAAGATAGGCCTCCCAAGTGTCCTACAGACAGCTAGCAACAAACGGACAAATAAAAACCATTTTCTCTAGATATTGTTTGACATGAAATTAATTATAATAGGGTTTTAGAAACCTACTTGTAGTCCAGCACTGATCTTCTTTCTAGTGGCTTGAAGAAAGTCGTCGTCAAGGATCTACAATCACAAACACAAGAAAATATAAAAAGCACCTATATAATAAATCAAATTATGAATCAAACATCTATCAAGATGATCAAGGAATTCAAGAAATGAGATAATCAATTAAATAGCCCATTGAGAAAACAATATTCATTCGTATTAACTTAAATAAGAAGAGCCTTACAACCGTGTCTGCCTTGATGTCATACAGCCCTTCCTGGGGTCTGGAACAAGCGTTTCCTTTACTCTTAAAAGCCTTGCACTCTCTCAGCTAAAATCACATGGGTGTGTAATCATTCCCATATAATTATTAGCTTATGAGAGTATGAGTCTTCACAGCATTTCTCCTCAAAAATTCTCCAAGTCTAACTCACTAACTTCCAACTCTATCTAACCTTTGAAGTTGCACTATGGCTTCAATTTATAGGAAAAGAGAGGAGGTTACAGTTCCCATTAAGAAGGGATATAATTCTCTTTTGAAGGGATTGGGCTCCATAAATCAAGGGGTAGGCTCCCATAATGGAGGAATGAACATACATGATAGAGAAAACCTTCGACCGGATAACTGCTTCTAGAAGCTTCCAGATTTGACTATTGGGCTTCTAAATGTTACTTTCCACCTTCTTTTTTATCTTTTACAGGGGTTGGCACCTTTAATAAATAAAAAGTGTGTTTAGCTCCGCATGATTTAGAGCAAGAAAGTGCGGCACCACAGGCAATGTTAAGAGAAAGTGCGGTACAAGTGTTTTTAAGACTTTTATGAGATTTTCTCTTAATTTCAAGGCTTGAATTTAGGAACTTTGATGTTGTAGACTTCTAAGGGAGTACTAAAATGTCATGGTGGAAAATTTAAATCTAACAAATAATCCTACAATAAACATCAACTTATTCTCTTGGAGCACTTTATTTCAGTATACAGATTTGGAAAATCAGTGGGCTGAAGGAATTAAAAAATTCCTAACGCTTACTGGTGGTTCGTGCATGGAGGACTTAGTTACAACTGAAGTGGAAAAGTTATGACAGATTTGGAAGAGTAGTTACAGGAGTTGTTATTCAGTTTAACTCAGTTATTAGAGTTAAAATCAGTTGAGCTAGTCGTATCTAGTCTAACTAAAAGATACAATAGTGATAGTTAAGTGAATTAATTAGTTAATTAATTCACAACTAATAACTCACTAACCACTGAACAAATACAATAGTTAACTACAGTGCATGTCAGTTCTAGTGGAGACCCAGTGGAGAGATAAGTGAAAGGGTGAGATAGACTATCCGTTGTGACTATAGTGATGCATTGATTGCATCACACACACATTGGAGTTTCCAATGAATATTGTGCATTCAAGGCAAGGTAGATTCGAATTCATTTAGGGGTCTTCTTCAGCAGGGATTGCGCAGTGGAGGCAGGCTATCAGGTGGCAAGAAATCAGTGCATGGATTTGTAGATTTCTTCATGTTAGTGTGTGACGATTGATTTTACTGAGAGCTTGATGTACTAAGCTTTGTATGAGATTGTTACATGATATCCATGATACATAATATATGATAGTTGGGGTTTTTAGCTTCAGGCTTTCCCGTTAAACAATTGTGTTATGTGCAATTGTTTTTATTGCTTCATGTGTTTGCAATTGATTTTTTAAATTTTTGCAAAAGATTAACAGTGGAAGGATTCTATATTTAGAAAGAAGATAAATATTGTTAGATCAAGAGAATCTGGATATATGCATGCATATGTTATATAATTTCTACATGGTATCAGAGCAGTGTTAATTCTTGAAGATTGAAATTGTGAAGAATTGTTGAGTTTGTGCTGGTGGACAATTCTAATTTGCTGCAGAAATTTCTTAGTGCAACAGTTGAGTATACATTGAAATGTCTTTCAATGGGTTGCGATTGGAGTATGCCCTTAAGGGTAGCTCGAATTACATAGCCTGGAAGGATAGGATGGAGGTAGTGCTGGAAGATAATGGACTGAAGGATTTCATCGATAGCGATGTTCCTAAGCCCGGTTCTAACGATGTTGCATTACTTGACGCATGGCAAAAGAAGGTAGCAAAGACAAGAAGAATTCTATTGGAAGGTGTGAAGGACCATATTGTGTCCAACCTTCACAGGTTATCCACTCCATTTGCAATGTGGAAGGCTTTGATATATTTGTTCCAAAGAAGCAGCAAACAGAGGAAGTTGGCGCTGAAAGATAAGCTCATAAAAATAAAAAATGGAGAAGGGCGACAATATTCCAAAATATCTCACGAAGTTTGTCCACTATGGGATGAACTGGGAAGTGTGGGGATTACTGTTGATGATGATGAATTGGTGAGCTTGGCTCTCCTTGGGCTTCTAAAGAGTTGGCATAGCTACAAAGACTGTCAATGGACGGGAGAAACTACCGGGTTGGGAGTGAATTTGGTCGGATCTTGTGCAAGAGGAGATAAGGTGAAGTACCAGGGATGGCTCTTCATCAAAGAATGAAGATGAAGAGAATTGCGCTTTGGCTGCCAAGTCAAGGAAAGGGAGGGGGAAGAAATTTCCTTCAAAATCCGAGGCTAAAGGCAAGAAGCAGGATTTGTCCAAGGTGAAGTGTTTTCACTGTCATGAACATGGGAATTTCACCACTAACTGCCCACGGAAGAAGAATAACAAGAAGGTTGTTGGAGCTGTAGAGGGTGAGGCCTTAGCCTCGCAATTTGAACTTGATTTCTCTTTGATCACATGCTTGGTTTCAAGCTCAATGGGATCGGTGTGGTATCTTGATATTGGTGCATCTTTCCATATGACGGGAGACAAGGACTTGTTTAGTGACTTGGAGGAGAAGGACCTTCAAATTCATATAGAGATGGGCGATGATGGTCGATACAGTGCAACTAACATTAAGACCATTACCTTTGAGAGGGAGTCAAATAATCCATTTATGTTGAAAGATTTTATGCATGTTCCAGGTCTGAAGAAGAACTTGGTCTCAGTTGCAATGTTGGAAGACAGAGGCTATGACGTTGTTTTCAGCGAAGAAAAAGCTTTCCTGCAACTTAAAACAACGGGTCAAACCAAGAGGATAGGGATTCAAGTTAAGAATCTCTACAAGCTGGAGGTAGATGGTTGCATTGTAATGATGGGAAAAGCAGAAGAAATGGTGAGCCAGGATGAGGGCGAATTATGGCACAGGAGATTGGGCCATCTTCACCATGGCGCTTTGAAGATTTTGTAGTAGATTTCTACTGGAATTCCCAAGGGTACTCTTGTGCAATCAGATCAGTGCAAGAGATGTACTATGGGTAAGTTTGTGAAGGCCATCTTTCATGAGAAGGAGAACCATGCTTCGGTGATCCTGGAGAGAATTCACACAGACGTGTGTGGACCTTTCTCAGTTGCTTCAACAGAAAAACACAGGTATTATGTTATTTTGTTGATGAATATTCTTGTAGATGCTGGATCTTCTTCATGTAGAAGAAGAGTGAAACATTCTCAAAGTTTTGTGAGTTTAAAGCATTGGTGGAGAAGGAGTCGAGGAAGAAAGTGAAGGCTCTACAGAGCGATAATGGTGGTGAATATATCTTAGGCGAATTCAAAGACTTCTGTAGCAAAGAAGGAATTAGAAGAGAAATCATAGTGCCTCATAAACCACAGTAGAATGGGGTTGCGGAGAGGAAGAACAAAACGATCGTGGGTGCTGCACGAGATATGCTTGAGAGGGAGTTAGACTTTCATGCAGACAAGGAACTGCCTATTTCGAAAGATGAGCCTCCAGATTGGATCAACCATAGGAGGAAGTTCATGGAGTGGAGGAGTCCACTCACGTATAGCCAAACATCATAATTAGCAGAAATCATACCACATAATTTGAGAGACTCAAGCTTGATGCGACACAGAATATAGGAGTCCCTACATCACAACGCAGATAGAGACAGTCACCTAACCAATTTACTGGATACATGGATCTTATGAGCAAGTGTATCATGACAGAGCCATCTTCTTTTGAAGAAGCAGTGCAGGAGCCCACATGGGTAGATGCCATGATGGAGGAATATGACTCCATTGTCAGAAACAGTGCTTGGGAGATTGTTCCAAGGCTGGTGGGTAAATCAGTTGTAGTAGCAAGATGGATCCACAAGGTAAATCAAGCTGCTGATGGGAGAATCGAGAAGTATAAGGCAAGATTTGTTGCCCGGGGCTTCTCACATATCAAGGGGATTGATTATGAAGAAACCTTTGCACCTGTCGCACGATATTATTCCATAATTACCATCCTTTCTCTCTCAGCGCAGATGGGTTGGCACATTCATCAGATGGATGTGAAGACTGTGTTCCTTAATGGGATCATTGAGGAAGAGGTGTATGTTGAGCACCCTGAAGGATTTGAGATATTCAACAACAAGTCGCATGTGTGCAGACTCAAAAGAGTGTTGTATGGGCTGAAGCAAGCACCACGTTCCTGGTACACACAGATCAAAAACTATTTCACTAGACTTGGCTCCACCAAGAGTGAGGTGGATGCAAATCTATACCAAATTGTGGTGGAGGGTAAGCTTTTAATAATTGTTCTTTATGTTGATGATTTAATACTAACGGGTGATGAGCAGTTGATACACTCATGCAAGGCAGATCTTGCAAAGGAGTTTGAGATGAAGGATTTGGGCCTCCTTCATTATTTCCTTGGATTGGAAATATGGAAGCGGGAAGGTGAATTGTTTGTGTCTCAAGGCAAGTATGCTTAGGAGATACTTGAGAAGTTTCACATGCATGGCTGTAAGCCTATCAACACTCCTCTTATAGGAAATTGGAGGAAAGAGGGTGCTACACCGGCAGGGGTAGTGGATGCCACTGTTTATAGACAATTGGTGGGTTCGCTCATGTATTTAGTTAATACAAGACCGGACATATGCTATGCAGTGAACCAGCTTTCACAAGCGATGGTTAATCCTACCAAGCTCTTTTGGAAGGTAGGAAAGCATGTCCTAAGGTATCTCAGGGGCACATCTGAGTATGGCTTATGGTACAGACAGACGGATGAGGTGAAGTTGCATGGCTTCATGGATGCAATTTGGCCAGGCAGCCCATCGGATAGAAAGAGCACATCAAGAGGGGTTTTTCAGTATTGGATCTACAACAATTTCTTGGTACAACAGGAAACAAAGATCCGTGGCACTCAGTTCAGTGGAAGTAGAGTACATGGAAACAAGTCAAGCTGCATGTGAGGCTATCTGGATGAGGAAGATCATGTTCGATTTTTTCGATTCACATTTAGATCCTACAGTGATACATTGTGATAATCAAAGTTGCATTAAACTCTCGATTAATCTTGTTTCATGATAGATCTAAACATATTGATATCCAGTATCTTCATATCAAATATTGTGTGTAGCAAAAGATTATGTTTCTTAAGTACATTCCTACAGAAGATCAGGATGCAAACATTCTGTGAAGGCGCTCACCAGGAGAAAATTCGAATACCATAGAGGCAGGATCGGGGTAAAGGATAATCCCTATCTTGTTGAGAGGGAGTGTTGAGATTCAACAAGATGATGAATCTTAGTGAAAATCAATCACCTTCAGTAAGTGGGCCCGCAAGCTATTTTTAGGTGTAAGTCTATTTTTAGACTATGTCTATTTTTAGACATGGTGATCATATTTTAGAAGTTGCAGGATGCTATTTGTGGATGGTTGTTCAAGTTGGAAAAATAGATGAAATTATATTTTTAGAATATTGGGCAAAGTCTATTTATATATCATCAATCTAAAAATAGATGCATGTTGATTATTATTAGCTCTTAATAATAATCCGACAATAAACATCAACTTATTCTCTTGGAGCACTTTATTTCAGTATACAGATTTGGAAAATCAGTGGGTTGAAGGAATTAAAAAATTCCTAAGGTTTACTGGTGGTTCATGCATGGAGGACTCAGTTAGAACTGAAGTGGAAAAGTTATGACAGAATTGGAAGAGTAGTTACAAGAGTTGTTATTCAGTTTAACTCAGTTATTGGAGTTAAACTCAGTTGAGCTATTTGTATCAAGTCTAACTGAAAGATACACTAGTGAGAGTTAAGTGAATTAATTAGTTAATTAATTCACAACTAATAACTCACTAACAACTGAAAAAATACAGCAGTTAACTATAGTGCATGTCAGTTCCAGTGGAGACCTAGTGGAGAGATAAGTGAAAGGGTGAGTTAGACTATCCGTTGTGACTATAGTGATGCATTGATTGCATCACACACACATTGGAGTTGCCAATGAGGATTTCATAGTCAAGGCAAGGTAGATTAAAATTCATTCAGAGGTCTTCTTCAGTAGGGATTTCGCAGTGGAGGTAGGCTATCAGGTGGCAATAAATCAGTGCATGGATTTGTAGATTTCTTCATGTTAGTGTGTGACGATTGATTGTACTGAGAGATTGATGTACTAATTTTTGTATGAGATTGTTACATGATCTCCATGATACATAATATATGATAATTGGGGTTTTCAGCTTCAATATTTCCCATTAAACAACTGTGTTATGTGCGATTTTTTTTATTGCTTCATGTGTTTGCAATTGAGTTTTTAAATTTTCACAAATGATTAATAGTGGAAGGATTTTGTATTTAGCAAGAAGATAAATATTTTTAGATCAGGATAATCTAGATATATGCATGCATATGTTATATAATTTCTACAATCAGTTAGGTTGCAATCTTCGTACTGGGGAAAGAATCAACATTTGGAAGGACAAATTTCCTTCAATCAAACTGAGGATGGACTTAATTGAATTTAACGAGCTAGTTGATTGGATGGAAAGAATAGGATTGGTTAAGATTAAGGATATATCTTAATGGGATTAAAACAAAATTTTTGTTAGTCTAAAAAAAAAAAAAATTTAAGGATAAGGATGCATCACCTCTAAAATTTGATGTCCAAAGTTTAAATATACCATCCACCTTTCCTCAATTTTATGCAAAATATTTTATAATATAGTTAGTTAAAGAAGTAATCAATAAAGAGCTTTGTGGGAATTCTTCAATGGACCTTCTTTGGAAACCCGTCCTAATAGGGGGATACTTCATCTTTCATTGTTATTCTTAAGAAATCTCACGTTCTAGCCTTTTTTCTTAGTATTTTCTATATATCTAGCCATAATGTTGGAAATTGGATAAACCAACGCTCCCTGTGTGTTTCATGACAGGGACTAACCACCTCTCATGGATCCTTATCTATGAATATGTGATCCTTGACTAACACCTACAAGTTTTGGTCTAAAGGAAATCATGATTCCCAACAAGTGGTATCATAGCACAAGCCATGATTTCGATACACACCTGGATCGTGTTGGGGGGAGGGGGGGGGCTATTGTTGGTCATTGGATAAACCAATGCTCCTTGTGTGTTTCACGACATGGACTAACCGCCTCTCATTTAATAACCCCTGCGGGTTTTGGTCTAATGAAAATCGTGATTTCCAACATGTAATTCATATTTTCTCCACACATGTTTGTAGGGACATATATAAGAAAAAAATGGCTTACCTAAAGCGGGGTTAAATATGGACATAAGAATTTGGGAAGTCTTCAAGAATCATTAAGGATAAAACTCTAAATATATACATGATCCTTAGATATAAATTCTTACTCATACATCTTAGTCTTTTGGGTCACTTTCTGAGTTTATCGTATGGGTAATGGGTGGAACAAGTAGGATAGCTAATATGTTTTTTATGTTAAAAAATGTCATTTTAAAAAAATTATGGGAAGAAACATTTTACTTTTCTTTTGTGGAAAAGGTTAATGCCAAGTTTTTTAAATTTTTATATAAAAGAGGATGATTTTTCATGGAAAAAGTTAATGCCGTTGTGAACGAAGTTTTTTAAATAATTATAAATAAAGGGATTTTTACAAATATTATTTAATGACATATATAAATAATAATAATAAATAATTGAATAAATATTAATTAAAAATAAGGGATTATATATATATATATATATGCGTAAATATTGTATTGCCTTCAAAATAGGAGTGTACATGGATATACTAGATATTTTAGGTCAGTATTTCACTAGGAAGACTAGAGAATAGCCAAAAGTATACTCTTCATAGATACATAGGATAAAATTATGTTCAAAAAAAATAAAATAATTATACATATGCTAAAAAGTATGGAAAATTGGCAATTTAGATAAACAGTGAAATCAGAAAACAGAGTAACCCATAACATAACATAAGACTAAGCAGAAGGATCATAGTCTGTGCTTGCAACCTAAATGGGGTCCCAATTGTTGTAAGGGGTGTTTCCTGATGTGGGGAGGAATACAAAGGTGTTTCTCAATGTGGTTAAGGATTTGGTCCATGTCCCTCAAATGACAATGCAAGTGCTCTATGGTATGTAGGATGTTTTCTCGATGCTCGAGATGGTCCATCCAAATTTTTCTGAGGAATTTCAAATGCCAATATAGGTAGACAATGTACATGTAATTATATAAATGGCCATGCATGTTTCAAACATCCAATGTATAATCTGGCAGTTTAAAAATAAATTTTGCGTCTGAGAGCTTATGTCTCTTAGAGGCTCCTTCACATTCTAGTTGGGTGAGCTCCTCCTAGATGAGGCTTAGGGTGAGATACCTAATCTTGGTCGTTCTTTCCTCTAACTAATGGTGGGCATGTGAGTGTCCCTGAGAGGCCCGATATTGGTAGTTAATTTCCCCTAAGTGGACACATGCATGATGATAGGCATGGAGAAAGGCCCACCAATGATTTGAGAGAGTTGTGAGGGGGGAGGGGAACAAGTGGAAATCACAAAGAGAGGGTCCACATACAAAATGGAAAGGGCTAGGTGACTAGGAGGTAGAGTAATATAGTAATCTAAAAAGGAGAAAATAAGTAGCATCCCACAAAAAGGTTGAGCTAATTTATGAGGGAGCGGAGAGAAGAGCACAATACCCACCAAAAAAACCAGTAGGAGAAAGTGAGTATCCACAGGAGATGACCCAAAGATGGAATAAAAAGTTCCAAGAGAAAGTCATGAAACATGAGGAGATCACCAAACATGAATATGGCCCAGGAGGATACCTTTTATGAAGTCAATTATAGAAACAAAAACTAGGCGAAGGAAGGAATTCAAACCAAAAGTAGTCGAAAGAGCTCACGCTAAATATGTATGACGCTTAGACAGACTGTAATCCAACATGCATGGGGATCCAAAGTCAGAGGAAATAGTATGATAATCATTCCTACAAGGAGAGGGAAACAACTGCGTTGGTCCCACACTCCAAATTACCAATGGAAAATTTCCACTGAAACTCCATGATTTAGGAAAAAATAGCCTGTTAATTTTAGAGCAACTACTATATACAATGAAAAAAGGAGCAGGATATGGACAAGGCTTGAGAAGGTAATCTATTCAGTGCCCACAATTAGTGTTAGTGATATCCGAGAAAGAAAATACATATGGGTAAAATTGGTACCCAACTACATCAAATGAGAACAACACGGTGAAAGAGAGCATCAATAGTTGCATTGGAATGAGAATGATTTCCACATGAGTGTAGGTTTAACAAGCAACCTATTAGGACAAAAAATATGCAATTCCGTGATAATGTACAAGAATGAGTCTAGGTGTATCATAATATATTGGCATGATGCAAAGTATCAAGATCAAAGGTTCCATAAAATCATTTATGGGTGTGCGCTACCATCCCCCCCACTGCTTGGCCAAGTGGGTTAGTGACATCCCATCCCCCTCTCTCCCCCCCCCCATTTTCATTATAAACACAATACATGGTTTAGATGTATCCTATTGAATAATATGCCAACATATGTCTTTGAGGGGGGGATATTATAGGAGGTTCCAAGTGGAGGAGAGTATTTCTAGAGATTCCAAACATCCATGATTAGATAACATTTATTCTACTTTATTGCCTTTCTATCAGATGTGGGAGGGGATAATGATTGATATATGGGACATAAGGTAAAATGACTTACATTTGAGTGGTTATAAACACCAATTTTAGATACTTTATGAACTAGGGTGTCATTCTATAGCTTGAAGAGAATGCTTATAATAAGCTAAGAGTCACCTTCCACAGAGGTTTTTGAATACACCTGTGACTAGGCTAGTGACAATTTCCATCACAGTGACTAGGCTAGTGAGTTCCACTACATTATTATTTTTCACGCCCAGGGATCTTAAGTATATGAAGCGAGGGAAGCCTTTGTGCTCTCTTTATATACCACCAAATCTAGTTGGATGTGGATTCCAACTCAAAGCACCATCAAAATTTAGTTTGAGAAATAGAGGGGTAGGGGGTACCAAGAAGAGGAAATGGTAGGTGAAGGGGAGGGGGTAGGAGGTGGAGAAAGGGGAAGGTTGGATAGAAAAAGGTTTAAATGGTGAAGGATTTGGGCTTCATTCCCTTGAGATTTTAAATTATAGGGTGACCAAGAGAAAGAAAGAATGGATTATTTGATGTTGGCAAGAGCCTAGTTCGAAATATATTTTATGGGCATAGATGATCCTTTGAAAAATATTCGATTGCTCTATTTCCAAATTTCCCAAAGAGTGAAGCCATGGGAGAGCATCTAGATGTGATTAAGAACCAGATTTGAGAAGACACATTATTTCAAGCTAGCAATAATTTTGGGAATGTTGAGGGGATCTTTGTCTGGACAAGAAAGACGAACTTCTAAACATGCCCAAAGGTAGGAGGAAAAGGTACAACTATTGAACATATGCTTCAGAATTTCTGAGTGGAGAAGGCACAAAGGGCATATGAACGAACCTTGATAATTACATTTTATAATTTTGATCCACCTTAGAGTTATATTTTGCATCAAAATCCACAAAAATAAAGATGTTCTTGTCCAGGTGTGTTGCTTCCACACTTTAACCCATACCTCCTATTTTAGTAGGCCATGATGTCCTACTTCCAATTGGTAGGAATCTTATATTTAGGAGGTTCCTTTTGTGGTGTAGCCCCAAAATATTTTTTCCAACTAAGTTGAATTAGGAATCAAACTCTATTGAATATTTCCATAAAATATTTGTCATTGGTCTTTTGTGGGTTTAGGTTTCCAGGATGTTGGTTGTAGTAATTGGCATCATCATTGGTTTGGATCAGTTTTACTCTAATAACATGTGGTTTTGTTAAACTTCGTGTATTCATTTTTTTCTTCACATTATTAAGTTGTTGATTTTAACAAAGCTTTGGGAGTTGCATCCAAAATTATTCCCAAAACATAATAGTGTGGCCATCTTTATGTAACGCACTCCTCCCACATTTACCCACTTTCACCGGCTTTCCCAAGATAAACATGAGATAAGGGATACTATGATATGATTCAACTCCCTAAGTCCAATAAAGGAATTGGAACCGACAAACCAACACTTTACAGACCTCCCTCAGGTGCTACAGGAACCCCAAGAGCTAATCCACCACTCTAGGTGCCCAAACCCTAAGTTAACCTAGCCTTTCACTAAAATAAACCCCAATTCTCCTATTAGAATGAATCCATGTTACCAAAACCCTCCAGTCACTCCCAAAATCCTGCAAGGAAGATACTAAAATCTTTTTTAGCTAGTTATGTGTCAGATACTATGATATTTAAGCCAGTTTTTCAAGGCTAGTCTCCAAACGAATGCCTGGAACTTGATGAGAATTTACAAGACAATAAATGGCACCAAGGAAAATCCTTTAACACCAAAAATTGATCAAGGACTTGATGTAACAAAGCCTAACCATGTTATAAATTATGTCAAACACATGATGAACATGAAATCTACATGTCATGAAAGCATATCTGGACATAGAGATATGAAACTTATATGGGGTTTACCAAGAAGGACTAATGCCTTCTCACAATAGCTGCCAAAACACCAATTAGGTCATGCATTCATCAACCAGTCATTTATCAACCAAACATGATAAGATCCATAACCAAAGTCTATCATAAACCATGCTTATCACCAACATATAACCAAATAAATAACGCTAAGAGAATAACCATTAAAGCCACATAATAACAAGTATAATTAGTCATAAAAGACAAGAAAAACTTAGCTCTTATTAAACATAGGAAAAATCCAACCAAGTACAGGACTTCCACGTACTACCCGACCATAGATTGGTTGAACCAAATATTTATTTTAACCAATCACCCCTGTTCCATATTCCAAACATGAATGTGGGATCACATGGAATAAACCAATCCAAAAACAACCAAGGGAATATAGAAGTTAAACCACCTCCACCCTCACCATACCGTGATCTCACCTAAACTAGTGTCGAGATCACAAAACCAAACCGAGATTGGATGTCTCAAAACTCCTTCTCCATCCCTTGAGGAATTTTCTTGTCTCCACCCACCTGTTGAGGAATTCCTGGAGAAAACCATCCCCACCCCCAAACCCTGGGATTTTCCTGAGACCACCTCACCTAGATAAAAAATATTTCAGCAATTCAAAGATCAAATTAGGAAAGAATCCCAACACACCATGGCTATTAGGAAATGGTAAGACAAGGCTAAAATCCATTGTTGAAACCCGAAAAAATCCATGCCAATGACAACAAAATAATAAAATACCAACATGCACATACCATGCATGTGAAAACTAGCTAGGAAATCATACATGCAACATGTTACCTGTAAGTATTCATGTTGAAGCTGATTGATCCAAAATTTCCTTGCTTGATCCTTGCTTTCCTTTGATTTCCTCGTCCTTCCTTGGTTTTCTTGCTTTTCCTCTCCTCTTGTTGCTATTATCCTTTCTGAAACCAATTCTAGACCTGAACTGAGAAAATGTTACCAACTAATCCTTAGAAGCATTTTTATTAATGAGGCCTATATTTTCTTCATTTTCCATTATTTTCCTTCATTTTCCTCCTCACATGCAACCTATGACCTTTCACCTTCATTTTCTCCTAATTTCCATTATTTTCATAAATAAATTTCTAAAAATGTCATTTTTCCTTTCCAAATCCTATGCCATTGCCTTTGCCAATTTCATTTTCCATAATAAACCAAAATGAACAACCACTAGGATGTTTTTCCCAACATTCAACTTAGAATACATGTCCCATGACCTTGGTCTTATTTTTCCTTTATTAACTTTATTACACGAAATTTTAACCTGAGGCTATTACAGACCCAACCCCCTTAGAGGAACACCATCCTCAGTGTTCAATGACACCTACAACCAGCAAAACCGCTAAAAACGAAAACATACTTCCCATGGAGCTTTAACTCATTGCATTATTTACAGTAAACAACCTGCTCAGAAGAAAAAACCATCATGAAAAACATGACAACATGACAACCATACCACTTATTGGTTTTTTATAACATAGCTCATTATGATATTTACAACCAAATACACTCATGCAGATTTTATTCAACAAACAAATAACCATATTATTCATGGATATTTGTAATCCAGCTCGATACAATATTCACAATAACATACAGATAGATACATATGCACATTTTATTTAATCAACAAATAAAAATATACAATGTTTGTGTCCGCAACAAGAGAGTCTAGAGGCTCACACCTCCACCCTCAAGTAATACCAGGATTCAAATTCTTCCCGGAAATTCTAGAATCCACTGCCAAATTCAAACCTACATCCAATTTCCAGTGCTATAATCCTTACGCTACATGTCCTATCAGTGAAGAGTTAACTGCTCATTGTTCCAGGGCACACTCCTAATGATCATCTGATTCCATCTAGAAATTCTAATGGCGAAAACAAATTCATCCCCTACCTTCCCTTCTCCACTACAAATTCCCTTAAGCTATCCATTCACCCCCTTTGGTGCAGTCACTCACCTTCCAAGTTCATCGACATTGCCTATCCCGGGCGATCCATCCCTTATAAAGGGTTCCTCACATCAGGAGGTCAAAAAAACAAGGCATATATGTCCCTCAAACCATCATACCAGTTATAGCATGGTCATGGAAATCAATGGACTCTATTGGGTACCAGTATCCCACAATGGACCTACTCCTAAAGTGATTTACCAGCATAATGTTGCATGTTCCAATTCCTTTTTCCACAGCTAATTCTTGTAGTCAATTTCAACCACCCCAAAATGGGCATTTTCATGCTTTCCTATACTAAGCACATAATTTTAATTAGCCGAAAAGGAATTGAAATAAATTTGAATTGTGCCTCATTGGTGGTCCGTTAATAAGGTACACTTGCAATTTTGTTTACTTCCTGTCACAACAAGTCAAACTAGCTCTTTGAGTAAATCGTCATGTGTAAACATATAAACATATCACATCTGGTTATCTCAAACGCAACAATCATAATCAAAATAATATATCACATGTAACCATGATAAATCAGAGTTATAGATCATATGCATTATTAAAAACTAAAATAAAATATAGATACTTATCTTTCAATGATTCTTTTCTTCTGCCATTATTGTTTGTCCTTTTTGTACACATTGAATCGTTTTTCAAACCCAGAAAGAACCCAATTTCATCTCTTTAAGAAATAATGGAATATAGAGACTGAAAATCGTCAACCCTCAATATAAAAAATAAGGGCATCTGGAAACTAAAATACCTCAACCCTCGATATCAAAAACAAGGGAATCGAGAGACTAAATTTCCTTAACCCTCAATATCAACAACAAGGGCATCTAGAGACTAAAATGCCTCAACCCTCAATATCAGGAAGGGTATACCGAGGATAGACTGTCTCAACCCTCA
The DNA here is from genome assembly GCA_034641835.2 of Pinus albicaulis. NCBI lineage: Eukaryota > Viridiplantae > Streptophyta > Pinopsida > Pinales > Pinaceae > Pinus > Pinus albicaulis. The sequence goes on along the minus strand of CM076575.1, from coordinate 1,424,457,972 downwards.
ATAGAAAAAACAAGGGCATCCAGAGACTGAACAACCTCAGCCCTCAATAACAAAACAAGGCATAGACATTCCCATTTTTGCTTGTCCCATCACATTGTACAAAATAAACACATACATAGTATACAAAACAACACATACATCTACACCCGATGCACAACCTGACACATACACCTACACTCGATGTTCAACTTGACACATAGGTACAACACAACACATACACCCACATCCAGTGTACAACGCAACACATACACCTACACCCAATGTACAACACCACACATACACCTACACCCAATGTACAACACAATATATACACATACACATCATACAATACCATGAATACGCATGTCGCGACACGACTAAACAAATCCTATAACACAATACCACATATACAACAGTACCACATGTACAACATGTACACAGTACCACCTATACACAACACCATATGCACAACATGTACACAACACCACATGTACACAACACCATCTGCACAATGTGTACACAAAACCACATGTACACAGCACCACATGCATGACATTTACACAACACCACATGCATGAAATTTACACAGAACCACCTGCACACAACACCCCATGTATAACATGTACTTGAAACCACATAGAATCACACACACAACAACACATGTACATAGCACCAGATGTACAGCATGCACACAAGGCCATATGTACACAACATTGCACATGCAACATGCAAAAAGCACCATTTGTACACAACACTACATATGAAACATGCACAAAGCACCATATGTACACAACAACGCATCCAACATGTACACAACACCATATGTACATAAAAATACATAAAAAACATATAAAAAACACCATATATACACAACACCGCATGCACCCAACATCACAGGTGCAACATGTACAAAATATATACAACAATACTACAACACATCCATAGACCACACTATCTCTACGAGGCAACCTTGCTTCCAATGTCTTTCAATTATCCATGTATGTCTTAGCATGTCGCAGATCACATTGATTTCACTCTACTAATGTACCCATCAAAAATACTTGTACATAACAGGAACATACACATAGTACAAGCATATAATATCATTTAATATCCACATGATGTTGACCTCATAGATTTTCCATGGTTACTCTTCCCACTTGATTCCTCATAAACTAAGAACCCTTTATGTCACTCACTTTCATAAGCAATCATTCCTCCACAATAATTATTCCTAATGACCCTGTTAAACAAAGACATACTTAGATACATATATAAATATATACATCAGCATAAAACAATCATGATCCTTAACGATCCTGTCAGACAATGGCATACAAACATTCAAGTATATACATATATATACACATTAGCATAACCATGATCGCAACATAATTATCAGATATCATAAGGTCCAAGTTAAGAGAATTCAATATTTATCCATTCATCGCATGCATAACATCGAGAAAAATAGTTCCCAACATATCTAAGGCATATAATGCCTCAAATACCTTTACTTTACCTTTGTCATGATTGTCCTGCCACCATCCATTTACACCAATGGACCCAACCAATCCAATTCATTTCGCATACTCTTGTCCTCAATTGCCCTTTACTCATGCAGCAGGCTTCATCCAGGTCTTACATTAGTTGTTTGGTTTCATCCAGCTCTTTCCGAGCTCCATTAAATTTCCTCTTTCCCAAACCAATTCCAAAAACCGTCAAAACATAAAGGAAAGAACAAGAAACAAACAAGAAGAAAACCATGAAAACCAATGATGATACGATACCAAAAAAAAAGTGGCATGATCATCCACTAGACACAATCAAGACTGCAAATCAAGCATAAACAAATCACAAAATACCAAAAGCACATGACTAGCAACAAACACCATGACTCAATCCCCGCGGGTTCCCAATGCTTCCAAGGCAAAGCTCACCCTGAGCCTTCTTCAAGACTTCATAGTAGTCTCTTTTTCCATGCAATCTACTATATCATACTTCCATAAACACATAATTTTCAGTGTATAAAATAAATATAACGATATACCAATTGTCTTACCTTGTTGTGCCATGCAAGTTTCCTTGTAACTGAACACATGCATACATCATCACTCAAGGGACTTCAATTACCTTGACAAATCCATCCATATCTAGAAACCAACTAATATACATGTCGAATACATGTCTATGACTCTATAACATATCCATATAATGTCAGATGAAATCAAGGTTAAAAAGAATCCTTGTATTCAAAGCACTTGTTTGTTTGGGATTGTGTGTTCCAAACATAGCTAGAGGAATTCTTACCCAATTCCCTTATTTACCTTTTTCCTTGCTACAATTGAGTATTATTATGCATTATCATATCACCCAGTTGTTAGGTATATAAACAAATAAATTTTTACCTGGTCATGCTAATACCATGCATGTTTCCCTACAGCTGCTCACACATGTTAGTCACATTTTCCAAATATCAAAAATTATATCTATTAATTTGAAATCAACCTTTACCAATACTAACATCCATGTTATAATTAACAAACAATCATAATTCATAATATTACAATTAGCACCCAATCACACTCAAGTGCATATCAGTTGTCTCAACACATATTACGTTAGTACAACCATCTTAAAAAAAGATCATTTCTTCATACAATCTTATATACACATACTCATATCATGAAATTAATCAAACATTCAACCAATATATAAACATAAAATGTTGGATAAACCAATAGACGACATAATCAAACCCATACCTCAATGTATCTCAGGGGAGGCTATCGCATCTACACAAGTCAATCCAAATTAGTATGACACAATATCACAAATATATCGAATCATACATGAACTCATAACCATAACCATATACATAGACCAATCCAGATTAGAATGATACAGATAACATCAAGATATTAAATTCAATTACAATATTCATCATGTGTATGATTGCAATGTGTATAACAACAAGTTACTACCATGCATGACTGTCTAACGCATGTGCATAAGACCCCATTAATCAACTAGCATCTATAATGCATTTAACCATAAAAAAATAGAATGGCATGAATCCATATAACCATAATGGATATAAAAATCATTAACTAACATATCTTCATGCCAAACATACAATACTTGTATGACGATCTACTCTTACCCCAAGGTATAGTGTTGCAACCTTGCTTTGATGATTTTTATCTCTTGATCTATCTCAACTAACACATCAAAATCATCACATACCAATAGAATAATAATTACAAAAACTTCATACCACAACCTCCTACATGAAAACCTTAACCATGACAATGCATTCATAACTGCATGCATTCATCCCATTTGGTCCAAGTGTTTGAACCATGCTTTGATACCACTCTATAACACACTCCTCCCACATTTATCTTCTTTCACTGGCTTGCACTAGGTAAACATTAGATAAGGTCTACTATGATACGATTCAACTCCCTAACTTCAGTTAATGAAGTGGAACCGATGAACCAACACTTTACAAACCACCCTCCAGTGCTATAGGACCTCCATGAGCTAATCCACCACTCCAGCTGGCCAACCCCTAATTTAACCTAGCCTTTCACTGAACTAAATCCCCAGTATCTCCCATGAAAAGGCCTCCATGTGACTGAAACCATCCAGTCACTCCAACAAGCCTACAAGGGAGAAACTTCAGTCTTTTTCAACCAGTTTTGTGCCAGATACTACAAGATTTAAGCCACTTTTTCAGGGCTAGTCTCAAAACCAATGCATAGAACTTGATGAGATTTTCCAAGAAAATGAATGAAACCAAGGAAAAGCCTATAACAACAAAACTTGATCAAGTGCTTGACGTAATTAAGCCTAACCATGACATGCATTCCTTCAAATACATTACAAACATGAAATATACATGTCATGAATGAATATATGGACATAGATATCTGAAACTTATTTGAGGTTTACCAAGAAGGAAAAATGACTTCTCACAATAGCTGCCATAACACCAATTAGTTCATGCATTCATTAACCATTTATTTATCAAAAAAATGTGATAAGATCCATAACCAAAGTCTGTCATAAACCATGCTTATAACAAGATAAATAGCACTGAGATAACAACCATTAAAGCCACATAATAATAATTATAATTACTCATCAAAGACAATAGGAACTTAGCTCTTATTAAACATAGGAAAAATCCGATCAGATCTAGGAATTCCACATACCACTCGATGATAGATTGGGTGAACCAAATCTTTCTTTCTGAAAATCACTCATGTGCAATATTCCAAGCATGAATGCAGGATCTCATGGGATAAACCAATCCAAAAACAACCAAGGGAATCTAGAGGTTAAACCACCTCCACCCTCACCATACTGTGATCTCATCTAAACCAGTGTTGAGATCACAAAACCAAACCGAGATTGGATGCCTCAGGATTCCTTCTCCATCCCTTGAGGAATTTTCCTATATACACCCACTTGTTAAGGGTCTCCTGGAGAAAAGAATCTCCACCCCCAACCCTTGGAATTTTCCTGAGCCCACCTCACCCAGATCCAAAATCTTCTGACAATACAAATCTCAAACCGAGAAAGAATCCCATCACACCAAGGCTATCTTGAAATGGAAAGGCAAGGCTAAAATTCACAGTTGAAACCCAAAAACATCCATGTCATTGACAATAAAATAACCAAATACCAACATGCACATATTATGCATGTCAAAACCAGCTAGGAAATTATACATACAGCCTGTTACCTACAATTATTCTTGTTGAAGCTTCTTGATCTAACTTTACCTTGCTTGATCTTTGCCTTCCTTTGATTTCCTTATCCTTCCTTAGATTGCCTTATTTTCTTCTTCTCTTGGTGATATTCTCCTCTTTGAAACCAATTCCAAAATTGAACTGAAAAAATGTTACCAACTGGTCCTCGTAAGCCTTTTTATTAATGAGGCCTACATTTTCTTCATTTTCCATTATTTTCCTTCATTTTCCTCCTCACATGAAACTTGTGACCTTTCACCTTCCTTTTCTCCTAATTTCAATTATTTTCATAAATAAATGGCCAAAACATCATTTTTTCTTTCCAAAGCCTACACCATTTCCTTTTCCAATTTTCCTTGCCAAAAGAAACCGAAATGAACACCCAATTGGATTTTTTTCCTATTAGTCTTTTTGGAATACATGTCCCTTGAACTTGGTCTTATTTTGCCTTTATTAACTTTATTACATTAAATTTTAACCAGAGGTTGTTACAGTTCCCCCTCCCCCCCCCCCCCCCCCCACCTTTAGGGTAACACCCTCCTCAGTGTTGAATGACACCTACAACCAACAAAATCACTGAAAACCAAAATATATTGCCCATGGAGCTTTATAGCTTAGCTCGTTGCAATATTTGCAAAAACCATAATGAAAAACATGACAAACATGACAACATGAAAACCATACCACTTACTATAGATTTATAACATGAATCATTATGGTATTTACAACCACATATAATCATGCACATTTTATTCAACCAACAAATAACCATACTATTCATGGAGCTTTATGATCTAGCTCGATACAATATTCACAATAAAATACACATATATACATATGCAAATTTTCTTTAACTCACAAATAAAAGGATATGATGTCTGCATCCACAACAAGGGAGTCTAGAGGCTCACACCTCCACCCTCAAGTAATCCATGGATTTAGCTCCTTCCTAGGAAGTCAAGTATCCACTACCAAATTCAAACTTTGATCCAACATCCAGTCCTATAATCCTTGCACTAATTTTCCTCTCAGTGAACATTTACCGACTCATTATTCATGGGAACACTTCCAATGTGAATATAATTCCATTTGGAAATGCTAATGACCAAAAAAAATCCATCCCCAACCTTTTATTCTTTGCTACACATTCCCTCAGGGAATCCGGTCACCCCCTTCTATGTAGTCACTCACCTTCCATGTTCCCCGACATCCTCCATCCTGGGAGATCCATCCCTTGGAAAGGATTTCTCACATCGAAAGGTAAAACTAAGGCATATGCCTGCCTCAAACCATCATACATGTCATATCATGCTCATGGAAATCAATGGACACTATTGGGTACCATTGTCTCACAATGGCCCTGCTCCTGAATTGCTTTACCAACATACTGTTGCATGATCCAATTCCTTTTTCCACTACTAATTCTTGCAGTGAATTTCAACCACCCCAAACCAATAATTTTCATGCTTTCCTATACCAAGCACATAACTGTCATTAGACTAAAAGGAATCTAAATAAAATCAAATCATACCTCATTGGTCGTTCATCAATAAGGTACACTTGCAATTTTGTTTACTTCATGTCACAACAAATCAAACTAGCTCTTTGACCAAATCATCATGTATAAAGACATAAACATATCACATCCAATTAGCTCAAACGCAACCATCATAATAAAAATTATATATCACATGTAACCATCATAAACCAAAGCCATAGATCACATACAATATTACAAACTGAAATAAAATATTGATACTTATCCTTTAATGATTATTTTCTTCTACCTTTGTTATTTGTCATTTTTGTACACACTGAATCAGTTTCCAAACCTAGAAAGAACCCAATTCCTTCTCTTTAAGAAAAAAAGGAATATGGAGACTAAACCACCTCAACCCTCAATATAAACAACAAGGGCATCTAGATACTAAACCGCCTCAACCCTCAATATCAACAACAAGGGCATCCAAAGGCTAAAACACCTCAAACCTCAATATACACAAGGGTATACCAAGACTAAACCATCTCAACCCTCAATAGCAACACCAAGGGCATCCAGAGGTTGAACCGATGGCAACCATCAATAACAAAATAAAGCCTAGAAAGTCACATGCCTTCCTTTCCCATCACACTGTACACCATATACACATACACATTATAAAACACAACACATACAGCTACACTCGATGTACAACACGAGACATACACCCAGACCCGGTGTACAACAAAACACACACACCCACACTCGGTGTACAACACAACACATACACCTAGACCCGATGTACAACACAACACATACACCCACACTCGGTGTAAAACACAATATATACACATACACATCATCCAATACCACGAATACCCATTTTGTGACACAATGACTACACAATACTACATATACAACAATACTACATCTAAAACATGTACACATTACCACATGTACAACATGTAAACGGTACCACATGTACACAGTACCACATGTACAACATGTACATGGTACCACATGTACAAAATGTACACAACACCATCTGCACAATATGTACACAACATGTACACAACACCATATATACACAACACAGCACGCACCCAACATAACAGGTGCAACATGTACAACATATATATACAACAGTAGTACCACACATCTAGATACCACACAGTCTCTACCAGGAAACCTTTCTTCTAGTGGCTTTCCACTATCCATGCATGTCTCATCATGTCGTAGATCATATTGCTTTCACTCCGTTAATGTATCCTTCAACATTAATTATCCATAACATGAACATAGACATAGTACAAGCATATAATATCAATTAATATCCACATGATATTGACTTCATAGATATGTCAAGGCTACTCTTCCCACATGATTCCTCATTGCTATAGGTCAATTTGGGCGTCATCCCCCATGACCTGGTTAAACTGGACATCATCCCCAGGATCAATCAAATAGGGTCTATCATCCCCTATCATTTCAGTTGCTACATGCCCTAAGAGAAGAAAAAATCATTCATGACTTCTATTGTGATATTTCCAACGTTTGAAGTATTTGTTATATCACTTATGGGCTCACCAACACTACCTCTCAACGGACTAACTGTGTTGCATATGCAGCTCCCTCCATTCAAAGGTGCACTGAAATGCACTTCCTGACATTCAAGGGTGCGTTGGTCAAATGGGAGTGAAATTCTCATTATTCTGGAATCTCCACATGGTCAGTGCCTTCTAGAAGAGTCCATGTGTGTCAAAATTCGAATCCATGTGTCTATCTAACACCTCTGAACTTGGAAACATGTCTTGCCTATAATTAGAAATTCATTGATTGAGAAACTACCATCAGTTTCCCTATAAATTGAGCATAGATCCTAGTGCTAGGAAAGGAAGAATTTTGGTAAAGAAATGTTGTTGGATTCTCAATTTAGAGAGTGATTGAAGTGATATGCTACTGGTGAGATGTTGATTGTGATGAGGTTGGGATGATGCTGGAGTTGGTGACATCAAATCGATCATTGGTTGTAACCTCCCCCTTCTACTGTTTAATAAAAATTGATGTTCATTTTCCCATATATGTATATGTTTATGTTTCTATTTCTCATGAGATGTAATCTTGAATTATATATATGTTTCATGTTCAATCGATTAACTGATTAAGATAAATATAATATTTATATTTTAATCTCTTTTTTGTTTAGTGTTTATACTTGTAGGAACTATTCTGGCTATCTAAGTTGGATTGGAAGCTACAAAAAAAGTGACAAAAGGAGAATAGGAAGCGCCTGGATCACAAGTAGGTCCTTCTATCTTTCTATGTGCTTATTTACTCTTAGAGAAAGTGATTGAAAAGTCTTTAATCTGTTATTCTAAATTCATAGCACCGCATTTAGGGAATTTGATTTATCCATAGATCATAATTCTGCATAACAAATTGGCAACTCCACTCGGGAGTTTCCTTTCATTCTTGGTGTTTTTTCCTCTGCTTATCCACCCAATATAATCTACTTTCAATTAATATACTTTTGAATCAAATAATTTCATTAGAAGTGTGTTCTATAGCTTGAATTTTTATCTCTGCTGCACCCAATGCATTTTTGGTCAAGACACAATGCATTGCAGTGCATTGTCTCCCACTTAGGGGTGCATTGCAACACACTGTCTCCCTTTAGAGATTGTGTTTCCCCCTTAGCCAACCAAATTCCAATTGAATTCATCATTACCATCATTCTCAGCCTTTTGTTTGTTGTGTTTTCAATTTTTTGATACCTCTTAGAGACCAGTGAATTTTCCTGATTCTTCCTCCTTTGAAAAGTAAGTTTGTTCAATGTATATTTGAGTGTTTTTCTTTATCATTAACAAAGAAAATTAAAAGTATTTTATTTCTGCATTAGATCCATTTGTTTTCATAAAGGAAATTTTTGTTAAATCTTCATTTCCAATAGGAAAAATTGTATTTCCATTCTTCGTTTTTCCTAAAAGAGAAATGTTGTTAAATTCCTCATTTATCAAAGAAGAAAACATTTGTTTTTGTTGATTTTATGCATATAGATTCCTTTTGCATTCACATTAAGGGGACTAAAAAGAAAAACCTTCATTTGCATATAGTGAATTATGTGTTTTTCATAGGAACAAGTTAGGAAAGTTGCATATTAGTTTGTTCTCTTTGTTTTTTGCTCTCAAAACTGATTGCTCTTTCCCTTTAGTAGCTAGGATTTTCATTGACAAGGCTAAAATTGAAAAGTTTGCTTATCATTTTAGTTTGCATTTTAGGAATTTCCATCACATCATCACGGTGAACCTTGAAAGGAAAATTGATAAACAAGATCGACTTAAAATTTACATCAATTAACCTAAAAAAGCATTGGAACCATAATGATAACATTTAGAAGGTCTAGGCTAGAGATGTGTTCCGGCTTCTTTAAACATAGCAACTGTCATTAATTTTTTGGGATACATTCCGAGTGTGATATGTCAATCCACGTACATAAGTATATTGGAGCTTTTCCATGTACCTTTAGGTATATAGGGAGGTGTTCTAGTACGATAAGTATAAAGGGGTGCTCTCACTGTGCAGTTTCGCATTAGACAGTGCTAATACGAACTTGGGCCTCCACGTACCTTCGGGTATATTTTGGAGGACAACTTTAGGTTTCTATCCATCCATAGTGAACCGAGTCAGCCCCTTTGTAAATTTTGATACACCGAACACAAAATTCGGGGATATTGCATGCCATTACTTCTTGGTTCGCCAGGAGGTATTATGCAATTCACAGTTTCTTGGTAAACCTTTTGCCTAGAATTACCCTTTTATTGTGTTTATTTTTTTTGGTCATAAAATAAATCAGTCATCGTGGAAGAATAACATCCATTTCCCCATCGTTCGCGTAGAATAGCACTAAAAACACATTTACCATTGGAAGCCACTTCTAGTCGGCGAAGGCGACATCGCTCTACTGAAACTAGTACTATCAGTACCTTTGGTGCGACATCATCCTCACATATACTAGAGTCAACACAAGTTTTTTCTATAAATCCTGGTTTATCTACTATTGTCGAGATGGAGTCCTCACAGCTACTCATGGTCACGATCCATCCAATCAGTGGTACCATACCTCCTGAATTCGACGTTGTTCAACTGGAAGTTGATCCAGATCCTATCTCTCTTTTGCTAGAACATCTGCATCCCGAAGTCGAACGACAGGAAGTTGTTCTTGTATCGATTGCCTCAAAATCTATTGTAGCCATTGAGTCTCCCATATCACGTAGTCAACCTCCTAAAATATACTTTGGGCCTGACAGCGAAATCCTTCCACCTGGTTTAATTTCCATTGAAGAAATACCATAAGATGAAACACCTTTAACTCAACTCATTTTGGGGTGGAGCTTTACCTGTACAAGTCTTTTCCTCAATCACCTGCCTTTGCTTTTGTTGATCCTATGTCTATTAGAGTTCCCATAGATCAAAAGGGTATAAATTTGGTCGAAAAACCATGGATGAGCCAACATCATCGGCTGGAACATCTGTTCCAATTGTGGCAGCACTTGCTCTCACTACCCCATCGATGTTCACGACTTCACCAGAGTCACATTTATATGGTGGCCCTTCCATCCCACCTGGATACCAATATTTATCTGGAACCTTCTGTGGTGCATCCTCAAACCCATGGACTTCACCAATTTTTTCGTCTGGTATTCTAACTGGTAAATCTATAGTGAGTATTGAATGGCTTGATCCTATATACACATCATCAGGAAAATATCAAGTCGTTCCATCTGGGTATATTCCATCCAGTAAAATTTCAAATACTAATGCTACTCACATTTTTTATCATATTCTCATGAGTGGCATCGTCATCATAGAATGGTTAAGACATTTGTTCCCGATCAGCTCCTTGCTGAGTGGTTCATTAATTTCCTATTATGATATATAACTGAGGATGTGGCTAAGGGTGGCATCATCACTGAAGAGCAGGTCATTTCTACGAGAAAATTCCCAACGCGTCACGACCTAATTTTACTATTCCTCATCCATAAAAGGACTCTCATGATGGAGACGTTATGATCGGTACTACAAGCACACATCACACTATTGCATCTAATCCTGCATCGTCTTCTAAAATCCATGCCATGTCATCTGACAAGGGGAAAAGTGACAAGAAACTCAGAAGTAAGAAAAAGGGGAAATCAAAGAAAAATCAAACTTCTACCACACAGGAAAGGTCATCTGATCAATCGACTAGAAATCGGAAACCTTGTTACCCTTGCATAATCTCTAATGAGGAACACATTGTTTGGGACTTTCCTCACAGTGCTAAAGTCTCAAAAATGGTTAAGACTTCACATGATTCAGCTGTGTTGATAGATCCATTTCCAAATCCAGAAACAAATGTGTTTTCCGCGGATCCAGCTTCTAGTTCACAAGTTCTTACACTATCTATCACGAAGCCATCGACTAATGTTTTGGTGTCAACGCGTAATAAATATTACGATAGTTAGGCTACTGATCAACCTAATACCTCGACCATGAATCCGTCTATGGAATCAATACCACTACCTGTTATTCCTGAACTAACAATCAAGCCACTGAAGCGAGTCGTTCATAAATCGAAATTTAATCCTTGAGCAAGAGTTGCTCAAAATTATAATATAGTTGAATATTTGGCTCAAGGTGCTAAAAAATTGTCCCTCCCAGAAACAGGCTTTGTTGTTGGCAATTGGTGGAATTGATCCAACATATTCCAATATCATAATCTTTAATCACACAGGCTATGTGCCACAAATACCCGCAGAATTGGCATTATCCATCCAAGTAAATGTTCTCAATCACCTTGTTCATCGTAATATTATTGATGAGGGAGAATCTATTTGCATTATGTCTCTAAACTGTTGGAAGTCACTTGGCTCGTTGTGCCTATCTCAATCGCCAACAACATTGAAAAATTTCAACAGACATACATATAAGCCTTTTGGTATTATTAATAACCTGCATGTTGAACTAGGGGGAAAAACAGTAAATGTTGAACTTGAGGTCGTTGACAGACCCCTTGACTACAATATTTTGCTTGGAAGGCCATGGGTATATGTTATGACTACGATCGTATCTGCATATTTTAGAATGATCTCCTTTCCACATAAAGGTGTCATCACAATCATAAAAAAACTATCCTTCTTTTCCCCCAATTCCCAGGTAACTGGAAGTGCTCCGTTAGTTCACGCACCCCAACTCACACTTCAGAACATTGGTATAGGTCTCTTAAAGGATTCCACTATCATGGGAACCTTTTCATTACCGCCGCTTGCAACGTCAGCAGAAATTTCAAGCATAGAAACCTACTACATGATCTCTTCCACTCCATCTAGCTTAAGGAAGAGTACGGGTGATTCTGAAGTTGTTATGTTGAATGATTTTTTTCCACCCAGCCCAATTGAGCTGGCATAGTAATAAATCTATCTATCTTGGGTGGTGAATCCAAAATCATCGTCACCGGTCGTTTGGGTTGATCATTCATTAGATTATGGTATTGCATCTAATCCTTTTTCCTCAACTTTCTTGACAGATGAGAATATTATGGAAACCATGATGTTAGAAGGAGAGCCATGGGAAGATCATAATCATCGTTCCCATATTCCAGATTATGAAGAAGATAATATTAGTGAACTATATCACCCATCGATCAAAACATTATTTTCAGATTATTTTCCTATTAATGCAATCGATTTCGAGTGAAATTTATCAAATATTGAAGAAACCATTTCTATCGATATTTTGACCAAACTTGGCATAGTAGAAAATATTCATGTCGACATGTCTTGTTCTCCATCAAAACTCGAAACATATTTCTCTCTCTTTCGTGAATTTCATGATGTATTTTCTTGGTCTTATGATGCAATGATAGGCATAGATACTAATATTATTGAACACACTATTAATATGTACCCTGATGTTAAACCAATACATCAACGCCTTCATCCTATTCATCCAAAGAAGGTCATTGCCATTAAAGCAGAAGTTGAAAAAATTTTGCGCACTGGTTTTATTTACCCTATTCCACTAACTGAGTGGGTTTCCAACATCATTCTTGTTATGAAAAAACAAGGAACCATCAAAGTATACATCGATTATTGGGATGTCAATATTGCTTGTCCAAAAGACAACTATCCTACTCCCTTAATCGACCATATTATTGATGATTTTTCTGGATGTGAAATATTTTCGTTCATGGATGGATTCTATGGCTCTACTCAAATAAATATCCGCCCAGAGGACCAATATAAGACAACATTCATCATTTTGTAGGGAACGTTTGCTTATTGGAAACTCCCATTTGGTTTAAATAATGTTGGGGCAACTTTTCAGAGAGCAAAGGATTATGATTTCAATGACATCAAGCACATCTTTCAACCCTATCTAGATGATTCACCTGTGCATTCACGAAATCAGACTAATCACCCGATGCATCTGAAAGCTATCATTTTACGTTGCCGACACTACAAAATGCGCCTCAATCCACATAAATGGTTTGCTAGGATTCGTCATCTCAAAAGAAGGAATTCGAATAGACCCATTGAAGGTCCAGGCCATTCTTGATTTGCCTGCACCATCAAATTTGCTTCAATTACATAAAATTCAGGGAAAGGCTAACTTCCTAAGAAGGTGCATACCCAACTACGCCGAAATGGCTAAATGATTTACTTAGCTCTTGAAAAAGGGGATTCCCTTCCATTGGGACCAATTTGCGCAAGCTTCTTTTGATGTTGTCAAGGATACCCTTGTCCAGGCATCATTAATGTACCCCCCCAATTATCAGAGTGATTATTTCTTATATATCGTCGCGGCTGATACGACCATCGCTATGGTATTGATCGAAGTAGAAAATGGGATAGAAAATTTGACCTATTATTTTAGTCGTAATCTCAATGATACGGAAGTGAAGTATTCATACATAGAAAATCTTGCCTTGGCAGCTATTCAAGATGTCCAAATATTTCGCCACTATATCTTGTTCCGGAAAACCATTGTCATTTAGGATTGCAACCCCATGACTTATATTTTATCACATCAATTGCTGGGGGGGGAATTATTATAAATGAATTGTCATTTTGCAGTAATTTTATTTGGAATTCATCAAATCCAAGTCAAAGAAGTCTTTAGTTTTGACTGAGCTTCTCTGTGACCGTCCCTGTGATAGTATTTCTACTACGTCAGAACCATCTATTCCTGACAAGTCTCAGTTTCTGATCAGATCATCTGATCCTTGGTATGGGGATTTTATCATTTATCTCCAGACCCAAACTTTTCAGCTTGATACCTCTCGCTCTGACCAGTGACATACTCAATACCAAGCCAAATATTATCTGATCGCCGGCGATACAGTTTATCGTCATGGTGTCGATACAATTTTAAGCCTGGTGCCTCACTCATGAGGAGGCCGAAAAGGTTTTAAATGGTTGTCATGCTGGGGATTATGGTGGACATTTGTTTAGATATGCTACCGCTCAGAAGCTACTCTACATCGATTACTTGTGGACTACCATATTTCATGACTACATCCTTGCAGTTAGAAGTTGTCATGCATGCCATATATTTGATGGTAAAATCCGCAAATCGCCCGCGCCAATGCATTTTGTTGTCTCTCTGGGACCATTTTCAAAATGGGGCATTGACTTCATGACTTGTAAACCTCATTTTTTGAGGGGCATGGTTATATTATTATCGCAGTAGACTAATTTACCAAGTGGGCTGAAGCGATGCCTACATTCAACAACATAGGAAAAACAACTACATTGTTTTTCTTTAATCATGTAATTGCACAGTTTGGGGTCCCACAGGCTATAGTCAGAGATCATGGTAAGCATTTTTGTAATCACATGATGATTGAGTTGACTACGAATTTAGGACTGTCACATGATATTTATACTCCTTATTATCCACAAACAAATGGACAAGTTGAGGCTATTAACAATATTCTTAAACAAATGCTTCAACGAATGATAGGATTCCATAAATGAAATTGGAATTTAATCATGTACTCATCCTTGTGGGTGTACCAAACCTCGGTGATAAATGCAACCGGATTTACCCCCTTTCAATTGGTGTATGGTCTGGAAGCTATCTTGCCAATATAATGTCAAAATATCATCATTAAAACTTGCAATCGAATTTTTACCTAACACCTCTGTTGAAGAAGCACGTCTTTTTAACCTCATCCATCTTGATGAAATGCGTCGCAAAGCCCAATTGGCCAATGAAGCACATAAGAGACGTATAAAGGTGCAATATGACAAGCATGTCTAGCCTCACATTTTCTTAGAGGGCGACTTGGTCCTTATTTATGATCAGGAAGAAGATGTTATAGGTACAGGAAAATTTGAGTCATTATGGCATGGTCCCTATATTAATTTCAAAAGAGTTCTTGCTAAGGGTGCCTACGAGTTTGTAGATTATGATGGAATTCTATTGCTGCAGCCCCAAAATGGGTTGTATCTAAAACATTACTATGCTTAATCATGAGCATAGTAATGTTTTGTATTATATTGTATATATATGCTGTTGATTTGCATTTACTGTCTTATTTTGTTTTAGATTTTTCTTGACGTTAGTAATCCGCTTTACATTTCATCACAGATGTCTGAATCTTTGGAACCATTTTTTGGGTATGTTGATGGTGCTAGTGGTAGTACGCAGAATCTATCCTCTGCATCATGGACCATTTTTGCTCCGAATGACAATTTAGTGAGTTTTCAAGGGATTTGTATCGGTCGATCTACAAAAAATATCGATGAGTATAGAACATTGATTTAACTTCTCTCTGATGCCATTTCATTTGGTATTAACCACATCATCATAAGTTTAGACTCACAACTTGTGGTATTACAAATTACTAATATTTATACTATTAGAAATCCAACACTCCATCGTATATTCCTAAGAGTTCAAATTTTGGAAATACATTTTGATTTCATTCAATATCAACACATTTCTAGAAACTTAAACACATTGACTAATTCTCTAGCAAATTATGTTATAAACAGACATTTGCAACACATGTAAAGATACATTCACATAATTGAATAGGATTGCACAATAAACATAGGGAAAAGTTGAAATCAAACAGATAGATAGTTATAGGTTTTTACAAAATATTTTGCCCAAGACACATTGGTCATCTCACCCCAAAATGTATCCAACATGTCAAAAGTAAACTATTGATTCTCATGGTAACATGCTATCAATCTAGCTATCCTATGCAGTAACTACATCCAGCAGTTAGGAAGGCCAATAGTATGATGTTACAGTCGCATGGGTAACTCTTTGATCCGGTAATCTGGAATCCTGAAGGTCAACCCCTTTATGTGCTGCCGAAGCACAACAAGCGTCTCAGCCATGTCTAAATCCTGAAGGACTGCTCTCCCGATAGCCCTCTCTATTGGCTCATTCGCTCCATGCTCTGGCACTTCAACTAGTTTAACTTGACCCACATCTGCATTACATTAAAACTTTAGTCTTGGGAAAACATAAAAATACAAAAACATGTATAAACCTTAGAAAAATAAAAAAAGCATGGTAAAAAATTCTTACCAATTGCACCCCACTGAGCGCATTCTGGTAAAGCTAGGTCTATATCTCCTCGGAAATCGACGCCTGCATATGCATAGTCGTCAATGGCGATAATATTTCACCTGAACCAGGCAAAGAATGTAGTCAAGAAAATGATGGACGATTGGCCTGCATGTCTAGCCATCAGTTCTACCTATCTTTTCATCCTCGGATCTCTGGGGTTATATACACCTAGCGTCACATGCTAAGGCTGCATTAGTGGAATCCGCTCTAAGGCAAAATAAATGAGGATCAAACCATAGTTAAATTTTTTCTTCCTTCCCCCCTTTGCCTTACTCATTTGTTCTTTCATTTGAGAGAGTACAGCTTTAGCCCAGTTGAAAATTTTTGGTTTCATACACTCTAGCGCATCCTGCATATAAGATATGTTCGCTAAATGTAGTGTAGTTGTACCAGCAAGATTTGAGATTGTGAATAAGATGGTTATCAATGGCAAATCACGGATGTCACAGATGTTTATTTTCCCTTTCTTGCTAGGGTCTCCCCCTGGGTATAAATACTGCAAAATATACTCTCTCAACATCTCTCCTCTGAGAGCAGACCCTGAGAGAGAAATGGGTAGGCCTCTCCTCAACAAGCCTGTCAGAAAATAGATGTCCTCCACTGAAATTGGAACCACTTTGTCCCTAATGTGAAATTCCTCAATTGCCGGATCCCATGCACGAACAAGGAACTCCAAAAGTTCCATTCATTGCCTCATACCTGATAAACGGAAGTACTTAAATAACTCACAGTCCCTAAGGGCTCTTACAGTACCCGGATCATTAAGGGAAATCATGTTTTGTTCTTCATGCTCTCTTTCTCTCCAAGTAATTGTTATCATAGTTTGATGAATATTTGAAACATAACCATAAGACTCATTAGGACCCTTTTCATGCAAAAAATTAGGCAAAATTTGGGTACAATGCAAGAATCAAACATGTGAATTGCGCCCAACACAGTCTTGTTCAATAGACAGTGCATTGCATATTCACTTAAGTTTCATTTTGAGTGCATTCCAATGCATTTTTCGATGCCCAAGGGTGTGTTTCCTTCTTTTGAAAAATAATTTACCCTAAGGGGCCCAAATCCCTAAAAAATTGCAATGAAATGAAATGAAATTACTACTAAAAGAAAGAGGGGGTTTATGGCACCAACCTAGATCAAATGGCGATGAAAACCGTCCACAAAATCGATTGTAATCAACAGCTAAAGTTCAGGGGAAAAAATAGGTTCAAAGCTCCAAAATGTAAATGGTAACTTTCAAATGGTAAAAATGGATAGTAAAACCCTTTTAATTGTTCATTTGATTATTTTCAAATTATATTTACTGCTGTGACTATGGTTTTATTCATTTTTTATCATGAAACAAGTATTTTTAATCCATTTGATGTTGTTCTGAACAGGTTTTCAACTGATGAGAATATTAGTCATGCACATTTATTTCGAGCATTTTTTGACCACAAAGCATACTTTTATCCTTATTTTTCCAACTTTGATAAAAATGAAAAGGACTTGAAGCACACTTTTATCTCTTTTTCAAGCTTTGATAACATCGAAAAAGGGACCCCTGGAGTCTTATTTTAGCTCTTTTCGGACACCGATAATGTGTAAAGATCATCGAGAACTTGTATTTTCGAGCTCGTAAAAGTAAATGAATTGATATCTACTCAGTATAAGTTTAACCCTTTTCTGGACTGAGATAGATTGTTTACGAAAAAGGAAAACCTTAATCGAACATGGCTAGGAGGTTCTCTCAGATATCATTTTACACTTTTTCGGATCTGAGCGACAACTTTACGAAAAATTACTTATGGATTTTTATTTTTTCCTCATTTTCAAACTCTCTAAATATGAAAAAGGATCGGGCTCTCACTATCCTTAGGCTCGTTAAAACATAAAATAGTGACGGGCTTGTCGATCATGGCAAGAATCGAGTTTCATTCATCGCTAGACTTGTTAAATAGCGATACATTATTCGCCCAGAGGGTTGAATTATAGATCAATCATATGTTATCCTCCTCAAGATTGTTAAAAAATAAAGAGTTACTGGTCGACAAATGACCGGGGAAAAATTTGGGAAAGTGAACAAAACTTTTACGGTAGCAGGTCGCTCTTGAACATGACACTTCACTCCATCATCGTGACTGTTTGGGTTGGGTAATATTCTTGATGGTTCATTCATACCTATGGTTCATCATACCTTCACTTCGGTTTTGGGTCAATGTAGCCAACACATCTCACTGTCACCGATATGTTCAAGAGAAGTCATCCAGTGAATAATCATCCTTCTGCAATACTCATAAACCTTCATTCTCATGACAGTCATCCCTGAATATTGCTATATCAAGTCACATTTTGTCTCTGAAATTAGTAACTCCCATTTTGTAATAAAGTGTATTCCTGTCAACATCAAATCATCATCCAGGAAGTTTACTTAGAAACATCATCTTCCAATACCATGAGGATTGTTACAGCATCGACAAGATCCTCGCTTCTGAACTTTTGACCGAAATATATTTTTTTTCCGTTCAACATCAAATCATCTATTCATGCCTTGCAAAATGTACTGCAGTACCTTGAGAGCCATTAACATCAATGGTGGTTCTCTTGCATTTGTTAATGGCTCACATCATTGGTTGGAAATCAAACGATGTCTTACCGTGTTCGACTATAAATCACATATTCGCATGGCTAGACTTGTACTCGAACGATCGAGTGAACAAGATAAGAAGACCCTGGATCTAGTTTCAGCAATCTGGGCTACTTAAGGAATTTTGTACAAATTGTCTTTATGGTGACCTTACATACAGATCATCATCTGAACATGGGCCTATATCTATAGGCATGTATGTATTGGGAAACATTCCAATGTAGATGACTTTATGCTCTATGTAAATTTTATTAGATAGTTTATGTGCTGAGCATGGGAATGCCTCCCTCATCAATTCGTGATCAAGATGAAAATATCATGATGTAATGTATTGTAAGATTGATGTGGGTCACCACTCTGCTTCAGTACCAGCCCATCATGTTGTAAAGCATCTCATTCAAAAAATATTGTTATGATTCTGAATTCAAGCTTTAGGCGGCAACTGTTATAGGTCAATTTGGGCATCATCTCCCGTGATCTATTCAAACTAGACATCATCCCCGGGATCAATGAAATAGGGCTTATCATCCTTTGTCATTTCAGTTGCTACATGCCCTAAGAGAAGAAAAAATCATTCATGACTTCTATTGTGATATTTCCAATGTTTGAAGTATATGTTATATCACTTATGATCTCACCAATGCTGCCCCTTAAGGGACTAATTGCATTTCATATCCATCTCCCTCCATTCAATGGTGCATTGCAATGCACTTCCCGACATTCAAGGGTGCGTTGGTCAAATGGGGAGAAATTCTCATTGTTCTGGAATCTCCACATGGCAGTGCCTTCTAGAAGAGTCCATATGTGTCAAACCTTGAATCCATGTGTCCATCTAACACCTTTGAACTTGGAAAAATGTCTTTTCTATTATTAGAAAGTCATTGATTAAGAAACTACCATCTGTTGCCCTATAAATTGAGCACAGAACCTAGTGCTAGGAAAGGAACAATTTCGGTAAAAAATGTTGTTGGATTCTAAATTGAGAGAGTGATTGAAGTGATATGCTACTGGTGAGATGTTGATTTTGATGAGGCTAGGATGATGCTAGAGCTAGTGACATCAAATCGATCATTGGTTGGCGAATCCGAAATCATCGTCGCCGGTTTTTTGGGTTGATTGTTCATTAGATTATGCTATTTCATCTGATCCTTTTTACTCAACTTTCTTGACATATGAGAATATTCTGGAAACCATGATGTCAGAAGGAGAGCCATGGGAAGATCATCATCATCGTTCCCATCTTCTAGATTATGAAGAAGATAATATTAGTGAACTATATCACCCATCGATCAAAACATTGTTTTCAGATTCTTTTCCTATTAATGCAATCGATTCCGAGCGAAATTTATCAAATATTGAAGAAACCATTTCTATCGATATTTTGACCAAACCTAGCGTAGTAGAAAATATTCATGTCAACATGTCTTGTTCTCCATCAAAACTCAAAACATATCTCTCTCTCTTTCGTGAATTTCATGATGTATTTGCGTGGTCTTATGAGGAAATGCTAGGCATAGATACTAGTATCATTGAACACACTATTAATATGTACCCTGATGTCAAACCGGTACGTCAATGCCTTCATCCTATTCATCCAAAGAAGGTTGTTACCATTAAAGCAGAAGTTGAAAAAAAAATTGTGTGCTAGTTTTATTTACCCTGTTCCACTAACTGAGTGGGTGTCCAACATCATTCCTGTTATGAAAAAACAAGGAACCATCAGAGTGTACGTCGATTGTCGGGATGTCAATCTTGCTTGTCCAAAAGACAACTATCCTACTCCCTTTATCGACCATATTATTGACAATTTTTCTGGATGCGAAATATTTTCGTTCATGGATGGATTTTATGGCTATAATCAAATCATTATCCACCCAGAGGACCAATATAAGACAACATTCATTTGTCCATAGGAAAATTTTTCTTATCGGAAACTCCCGTTTGGTTTAAAGAACGCTGGGGCAACTTTTCAAAGAGAAATAGATTATGATTTCAATGACATCAAGCACATCGTTCAACCCTATCTAGACGATTCACCCGCGCATTCACGAAATCATACTGATCACCCGATGCATCTAAGAGCTATCATTTTACGCTACTGACACTACAAAATATGCCTCAATCCACATAAATGGTCTGCTAAGATTCGTCATCTCAAAAGAAGGAATTCGAATAGACCCATTGAAGGTCCAAGCCATTCTTGATTTGCCTGCGCCATCAAATTTTCTTCAGTTACATAAACTTCAGGGAAAGGCTAAATTCCTAAGGAGGTGCATACCCGACTACGCCGAAATGGCTAAATGATTTACTCGGCTCTTGAAAAAGGGGATTCCCTTCCATTGGGACCAAGTTGCATAAGCTTCTTTTTATGTTGTCAAGGATAACCTTGTCCATGCGTCATTAATGTATCCCCCCAATTATTAGAGTGATTATTTCTTATATATCGTCATGGCTGATACGACCATCGCTATGGTATTGGTCCAAGTAGAAAATGGGATAGAAAATCTGACCTATTATTTTAGTGGTAATCTCAATGATACAGAAGTGAAGTATTCATACATAGAAAAGATTGCCTTGGCGGCTGTTCAAGCTGTCCAAAGATTTCGCCACTATATCTTGTTCCGGAAAACCATTGTCATTTCGGATTGCAACCCCATGACTTATATTTTATCATGTCAATTGTTGGGGGGGGGGGGGATTATTATAAATGAATTGTCATTTTGCAGTAATTTGATTTGGAATTCATCAAATCCAAGTCAAACAAGTCTTAATTTTTGGCTGAGCTTCTCTATGACCTTCCCTCTGATAGTATTTCTACTACGTCGGAACCATCTATTCCTGACGAGTCTCGGTTTCTGATCGAATCATCTAATCCTTGGTATGTGGATTTTATCATTTATCTCCAGACCCAAACTTTTCAACTTGATACCTCTCGCTCTGACCAATGACATATTCAATACCAAGACAAATATTATCTAATCGTCAGTGATACAGTTTATCGTCATGGTGTCGATACAATTTTAAGAAGGTGCCTCACTGATGGGGAGGCCGAAAAGGTTTTAAATGGTTGTCATGCTGGGGATTGTGGTGGACATTTGTCAAGATATGCTACCGCTCAGAAGATACTCTACGCCGGTTAATTTTGGACTACCATATTTTGTGACTACATCCTCGCAGTCAGAAGTTGTCATGCATGCCAGATATTTGATGGTAAAATCCGCAAACCGCCCGTGCCACTGCATCATGTTGTCTCTATGGGACCATTTTCAAAATGGGGAATTGACTTCATGAACTGTAACCCTTGTTCATCTAGGGGCCATGGTTATATTATTGTCGTTGTAGACTAATTTACCAAGTGGGCTAAAGCGATGCCTACATTCATCAACACAGGACAAACAACTGCATTCTTTTTCTTTAATCATGCCATTGCATGGTTTTGGGTCCCATAGGCTATAGTCAGAGATCATGGTAAGAATTTTTGTAATCACATGATGACTGAGTCTACTACCAAGTTAGGACTGTTACATGATATTTCTACTCCTTATTATCCACAAACAAATTGACAAGTTGAGGCTATTAACAAGATTCTTAAACAAATGCTTCAGCGAATGATAGAATTCCATAAATGAAATTGGAATGTAATCATGTACTCATCCTTGTGGGTGTACCGAACCTCAGTGATAAATGCAATTGGATTTACCCCCTTTCAATTGGTGTATGGTCTAGAAGCTATCTTGCCAATCCAATGTGAAATATCATCATTAAAACTTGCAACCGAATTTTTACCTAACACCTCTGTTGAAGAAGCACGTCTTTTTAACCTCATCCATATTGATGAAATGTGTCGCAAAGCCCAATTGGCCAACGAAGCACATAAGAGACGTATAAAGGTGCAATACGACAAGCATGTCCAGCCTCAAATTTTCTTAGAGGGCGACTTGGTCCTTCTTTATGATCAGGAAGATGATGTAATAGGTACAGGTAAATTTGAGCCATTATGGCATGGCCCCTATATTAATTTCAAAGGATTTCTTGCTAAGAGTGCCTACGATTTGGTAGATTATGATGGAATTCTATTGGCGCAGGCCCGAAATGGTTTGTATCTGAAACATTACTATGCTTAATCATAAGCGTAGTAATGTTTTGTATTATATTGTATATATATGCTGTTGATTTGCATTTACTGTCTTATTTTGTTTTATATTTTTCTTGACGTTAGTAATCTACTTTACATTTCATCACAGATGTCTGAATATTTGGAAACATTTTTTGGGTATGCTGATGGTGCTAGTCGTAGTACATAGAATCTATCCTCTGCATCATGGACCATTTTCACTCCGAACGACGATTTAGTGAGTTTTCAAGGGATTTGTATCGGTTGATCTACAAAAAATATCGATGAGTATAGCACATTGATTTAACTTCTCTCTGATGCCATTTCATTTGGTATTAACTGCATCATCATAAGGTTAGACTCACAACTTGTGGTATTACAAATTACTAGTATTTGTACTATTAGAAATCCAACACTCCATTGTATGTTCCTAAGAGTTCAAGTTTTGGAAAGACATTTTGATTTCATTCAATATCAACACATTTCTAGAAACTTGAACACATTGACTAATTCTCTAGCAAATTATGTTATAAACAGAAATTTGCAACACATGTAAAGATACATTCACATAATTGAATAGGATTGCACAATAAACATAGGAAAACATTTAAATCAAACAGATAGATAGTTATAGGATTTTACAAAAAATTGTGCCCAAGACACATTGATCATTTGACCTCAAAATGTATGCAACATGTCAAAATTAAACTAGTGATTCTCATGGTAACATGCTATCGATCTAGCTATCCTACGCAGTAACTGCATCAAGTGGTTAGGAACGCCAATAGTATGATTCTACAGTCGCATGGGTAACTCTTTGATCCAGCAATCCAAAATCCTGAAGTTCAACCCCTCTATGTGTTGTCGAAGCACAACAAATGTCTCATCCATGTCTAAATCCTTAAGGACTGATCTCACGATAGCCCTCTCTACTGGCTCATCCACTCCATGCTCTGGCTCTCCAACTAGTTTAACTTGACCCACATCTGCATTACATTAAAAATTTAGTTTAGTCTTGGGAAAACATAAAAATACAAAAACATGTATAAACCTTGGAAAAATAAAAAAACATGGTCAAAACATTCTTACTGATTGCACCCCACTGAGTGCCTTCTAGTAAAGCTAAGTCTAGATCTCCTCGGAAATCGACGCCTACATATGCATAGTCATCGATGGTGATAATATGTCACCTGAATCAGGCGAATAATGTAGTTGAGAACACGATGGATGATTGGCCTGCATGTCTAGCCATCAATTCTACCTATCTTTGCATCCTTAGATCTCTAGGGTTAGATACACCTAGCATCGCATGTTGAGGCTGCATTAGTGGAATCTAATCTAAGGCAAAAGAAATGAGGATCAAACCATAGTTAAAGTTTTTCTTCCTTCCCCCATTTGCCTTGCTCATTTGTTCTTTCATTTGAGAGAGTACAGCTTCAGCCCAGTTGAAAATTGTTGGTTCCATACACTCTAGAGCATACTGCATATAAGATATGTTCGCTACATGTAGTGTAGTTGTACCAGCAAGCTTTGAGATTGTGAATAAGATGGTTATCAATGGAAAATCATGGACGTCACGGATGTTTATTTTCCCTTTCTTGCTAGGATCTCCCCCAGGGTATAAATACTGCAAAATATACTCTCTCACCATCTCTCCTCCGAGAGCAGACCCTGAGAGAGAAATGGGTAGGCCTCTCCTCGACAAGCCTGTCAGAAAATAGATGTCCTCCACTGAAATTGAAACCACTTTGTCCCTAATGTGAAATTCCTCAATTGCCAGATCCCATGCACGAACAAGGAACTCCAAAAGTTCCATTCATTGCCTTATACATGATAAACGGAAGTACTTCAAGAACTCACAATCCCTAAGGGCTCTTACAGTACTTGGATCATTAAGGGAAATCATGTTTTTTTCTTCATGCTCTCTTTCTCTCCAAGTAATTGTCATTATAGTTTGATGAATCCCTGAAACATAACCATAAGACACATTAGGACCCTTTTCATGCAAAAAATTAGGCAAAATTTGGGTACAATGCAAGAATCAAACATGTGAATTGCACCCAACACAGTCTTGTTCAATAGACAGTGCGTTGGATATTCACTTAAGCTTCATTTTGAGTGCATGCCAACGCATGTTTTGATGCCCAAGGGTGTGTTTCCTTCTTTTGAAAAATAATTTACCCTAAGGGGCCCAAATCCCTAAAAAATTGCAATGAAATGAAATGAAATTACTAATAAAAGAAAGAGGGGGCTTATGGCACCAACCTAGATCAAATGGCGATGAAAACCGTCCACAGAATCGATTGCAATCAACAGCTAAAGTTTGGGGGCAAAAATAGGTTCAAAGCTCCAAAATGCAAATGGTAACTTTCAAATGGTAAAAATGGATAGTAAAACCCTTTTAATTGTTCATTTGATTATTTTCAAATTATATTTATTTCTGTGACTATGGTTTTATTCAATTTTTACCATGAAACGGATATTTTTAATCCATTTGATGTTGTTCTAAATAGGTTTTCAACTGATAAGCATATTAGTCATGCACATTTATTTCAAGAATGATTTGACCACAAAGCATACTTTTATCCTTATTTTTCGAGCTTTGATAAAAATGAAAAAGGACTTGAAGCACACTTTTATCTCTTTTTCAAGCTTTGATAACATCGAAAAAGGAACCCCTGGAGTCTTATTTTAGCTCTTTTCAGACACCGATAATGTGAAAATATTGCCGAGCACTTGTCTTTTCGATCTCGTAAAAGTAAATGAATTGATATATACTCAGTGTAAGTTTAACCCTTTTCCAGATTGAGATAGATTGTTTATGAAAAAAGGAAAACCTTAGTCGAACATGGCTAGGAGGTTCTCTCAGATATCATTTTACACTTTTTTGGATCTGAGCGACAACTTTACGAAAAATAACTTATGGATTTTTCTTATGTCCTCTTTTTCAAACTCTCTAAATATGAAAAAGGATCGGGCTCTCACTATCCTTAGGCTCGTTAAAACATAAAATAGTGACGGGCTTGTCGATCATGGCAAGAATCGAGTTTCATTCATCGCTAGACTTGTTAAATAGCGATACATTATTCGCCCAGAGGGTTGAATTATAGATCAAGTATATGTTATCCTCCTCAAGATTGTTAAAAAATAAAGAGTTACTGGTCGACAAATGACCGGGGAAAAATTTGGGAAAGTGAACAAAACTTTTATGGTAGCAGGTCGCTTTTGAACATGACACATCACTCCATCATCGTGACTGTTTGGGTTGGGTAATATTCTTGATGGTTCATTCATACCTATGGTTCATCATACCTTCACTTCAGTTTTGGGTCAATGTAGCCAACTCATCTCAGTGTCACCAATATGTTCAAGAGAAGTCATCCAGTGAATAATCATCCTTCTGCAATACTCATAAACCTTCATTCTCATGACAGTCATCCCTGAATATTGCTATATCAAGTCACATTTTGTCTCTGAAATTAGTAACTCCCGTTTCGCAATAAAGTGGCTTCCTGTCAACATCAAATCATCATCCAGGAAGTTTACTTAGAAACATCATCTTCCAGTACCATGAGGCTTGTTACAACATCGACAAGATCCTCGCTTCTAGATTTTTGACCGAAATATTTTGTTTGTCGTTCAACATCAAATCATCTATTCATGCCTTGCAAAATGTACTACAGTACCTTGAGAGCCATTAACATCAATGATGGTTCTCTCACATTTGTTAATAGCTCCCATCATTGGCTGGAAATCAAACGATGTCTTACCATGTTTGAATACAAATCAGATATTCGCATGGCTAGACTTGTACCCAAACGATCGAGTGAATGAGATAAGAAGACCCTGGATCTAGTTTCAGCAATCTGGGATGCGATTTCAGGACTTTTGTACACATCATATTTATGGTGACCTTACATATAGATCTTCATCCGAACATGGGCCTATATCTATAGGCATGTTTGTATTGGGAAACATTCCAATGTAGACGAATTTCTGCACTATGTAAATGTTATTAGATAGTTTATGTGTTGAGCATGGGAATGCCTCCCTCAAAAATTCGTGATCAAGATGAAAATATCATGATGTAATGTATTGTAAGATTGATGTGGGTTGCCACTCCGCTTCAGTACCATCCCATCACGTTGTAAATCATCTCATTCAAAAAATATTGTTATTATTCTGAATTCATGCTTTAGGGGGCAACTGTTATAGGTCAAATTGGGCATCATCCCCCGTGACCTAGTCAAAATGGACATCATCCCCAGGATAAATGAAATAGGGTCTATCATCCCCTATCATTTCAATTGCTACATGCCCTAAGAGAAGAAAAAATCATTCATGACTTCTATTGTGAGATTTCCAAGGTTTGAAGTATATGTTATATCACTTATGATCTCACCAACGTTGCCTCTTAAGGGACTAATTTCATTGCATATGAAGCTCCCTCCATTCAACGGTGCACTACAATGCACTTCCCGACATTCAAGGGTGCGTTGGTCAAATGGGAGAGAAATTTTCATTGTTCTAGAATCTCCACATGGCAGTGCCTTCTAGAAGAGTCCATATGTGTCAAACTTCGAATCCATGTGTCCATATAACACCTATGAACTTGGATAAATGTCTTTTCTATTATTAGAAAGTCATTGATTGAGAAACTACCATCTGTTGCTCTATAAATTGAGCACAGATCCTAGTGCTAGGAAAGGAAGAATTTTGGTAAAAAAATGTTGTTGGATTCTCAATTGAGAGAGTGATTGAAGTGATATGCTGCTGGTGAGATGTTGATTGTGATGAGGTTGGGATGATGCTGGAGCTAGTGACATCAAATCGATCATTGGTTGTAACCTCCCCTTTCTACTCTTTAATAAATATTGATGTTCATTTTCCCATATATGTATCTGTTTATGTTTCTATTTCTCATGTGATGGACTCTTGAATGATATATATGTTTCATGTTCAATCGATTTAACTGATTAATATAAATAGACATCTGTATATTGCAATCTCTTTTTTTTTAGTGTTTATACTTATAGGAACTAATATGGCGATCTAAGTTGGATTGGAAGCTACAACAAAAGCGACATAAGGAGAATAGGAAGCACTTGGATCACAAGTAGGTCCTTCTATATTTCTGTGTGTCTATTTACTCTTAGAGAAAGTGATAGAAAAGTCTTTAATCTGTTGTTCTAAATGCATAGCACCACATTTATGGCATTTTATTTATCCGTAGGTCATAATTTTTCATAACACTCATAAACCAGGAACCCTTCATGTCATTCACCTGCATAAGAAATCATTCCTCCATAAGGATGATTCTTGGCGGCCTTGTTAGACAACAACATACATACATACATATATACATATATACATCAACATAAAACAATCATTATCCCTAATGACCTTTTCATACAATGGCATATATACATACATATATATACACATTAGCATAATCATGATTACAACACAATTACCAGATATCGTAAGTTCTAGGTTAAGAGAACTCCCTTTATCCATGCATCACATGCAAAACATCAAGAAAAACAGTTCCCAACATAGCTAAATAATCTAACACCTCAAATCCCTTTACTTTACCCTTCTCGTGATTTTCATTCCACCATCCATTTAAAGTAATGGACCCAACCAATATAACTGGTTGTCATACTCGTGTCCTTAGTTGCCCTTTACTCATGCATCAGGCTTCATCCAGGTATTACATTATATGTTAGTTTTCATCCAAATCTTTCTGATATCCATTAAATTTCCTCTTTCCCCAACCAATTCCGAAGACCCTCAAAACATAAAGGCAAGAACAAGAATAAAACAAGAATAAAACCATGAAAACCGATAATAATACGACACCACAAAAAAAGTGTCATGATGATGCACTAGACGCAATAAAGACCGCAAATTAAGTGTAAACAAATTAAAAAAGAACAAAATCACAAGACTAGCAACAAACACCATGACTCAATCCCCATGGGTTCCCAATGCTCCCAAGGTAAATATCACCCTGAGCCTTCTTCAAGACTTCATAGCAGTCTCTTTTTCCATGTAATATCCAACATCATACTTCCATAAACACATAATTGTCACTGTATAAAATAAATATAACAATATACCAATGGTCTTACCTTATTGTGCCAAGCACAATTCCTTGTAATTGAACACATACATATATCATCTCTCAAGGGACTCTAATTCCCTTGAAAAATCCAGCCATAACTAGAAACCAAATAATATACATGTCGAATACATGTAAATGGCTATAGCACATATCCATATAATTTCAAACGAAATCAAAGTTAATAATAATTCTTGTTGATCTGTGGTTGTCATTGATGTCAACCCAAGCAGCACTAAGGTCTACCCTGATATTGCATGGAAATTTTGAAATACCAAATTACTATATTCTAAGTCAAGGATATTTTTTATGGTTTCTACTTGTTGAGATGTTTCCGTTGATATATGTTTTTCCACATAATTCTTCACGGTTTGAGAGATATTTATTTTTGAATTTAGTAACCCCAGTTAGTGGGCTAAAACCCCATGGGGTTGTGGCATGACACTAATCATTGGTTGTGGTCATTAAAAATTCAATAATTAATAATTTTAAAGCTCCTAATATCCCTCCCACGTTCACTTGTTGAACACCCTCTCAACCCAAGCATTTATATAAATTTTGATCCTCATATCCTCCTCATGTAGGGATTTCGCTACTTGGAACAGGTCATCATGGAATTTTCGCTATAAATTTTTTTTCTACGAAGGTTCGGAAGTTGAAACTTTTATCACGTGAAGCTAAAATCCTAAGGAAGCTCGTATAAAATTTCAGATCATGGTTCGCAATATTTTCGGAGATATGATCTATGGAAGTTATGGTTTTTGCAGGCTCCTGAACTTCATCTCAAAGAGGTGACCTTGGGAAAATCTTCATAACTATATCTCTGAGCATCAGATTGGAATTATGTAAAAAGTGGCAGATATTGCACGGACTGTAGTTTTCTTTTTATCAATTTCATAGCCGAAGGAAGAAACATTGACAAGGAGCACATCGTACAAGTTCGCTCTACTGAACTAGTCCATACTTAGGTCATTGTGAGAGATTGGGAATAAATTTTTCTTGAAGAATCAAAATTGGGTCAGACCTATGGCATTGGAAATAAGACTCAAAGGTCTACTATAGAACCAAAAATCACATATTAGGGATATGAAATAGCAGAGATACATCAGATTCAATATCGAGCTCCTAGAAGGCAAGAAAAAGATAAATCATGTGTTGTCAAGGGCTGCAAAGGACCAAAATTTCTAGGGCAGCAAAGCAAAGCAAGGTGCAGTAGAGGTAAGCTCCAGGTAAGTATATTTTGTATATGAATGCTCATCTCTTAATTTCATTAGGTTATTTGTATTTTTTTTATTTTTTTTTATCACTGACATATGCTCTGCAAGATGAGGTAAGTTTTTCTATTATCATGTCATGGGTATTTCCTTGGAGAATTTTTGCAGGTATTATATATTAATCAAGATAAGAATCAATGCATGATCTAATGTTCTGAAGAGTGAGAAAAGGTAGCATGAAAAGAGTAGCAATCAAGGTGCATAACAATAGCAAGAAGTTCACCACATGAAGTCTTCAAGTGGGCAGCACTGCATACAATCATTGTATATGTATCATTGTACCGAGTCATTGTAAAATCATCATTCTAAATTTTTTACAAGTGTCTATCTGCCAAGAATTGAAGAGCTAGTGTCGGTAGGTCTAGGATCATCATTAAGTGGTTGTGTCATAGTTGGGGTTATGGTCTAGTGTGTCTTCTTCTTCTACATCATTCTATATCATTGTAAAGTGGACCATTTTCCCTGGTACGAGAGTCCATTCTTCTTTTATTATTCTATAGGATGGCAGGGCGGTGCTAGGATGGTGCATGAATTCACCAATAGGTTCAATCCTATGAAAACTTCAGGGTGGTAGGGTGGTGCTAGGGTGAGTTGTAGCTCATTGGGTGTTGGGGCATCCATTCAATTAACTACTGAATAATCTCGGGCATTAGAGCGTCCATCCAGTGGGAGCTGGAGAAGAATGCTTTTCTAGATTCTAGGAAGTTGGAGCTTTCTTTTCAATTGGAGTTGAATATTAAAGAATTATTAGAAAATAATTCAGGTGGTTTTTGTCCCAGAGAGGGTTTCTACCTTAAAAAATATGTTCATTTGTGTTCCTTTTGTTTACTACTATCATTGTACAAACACTGATAATAATTGAAGATTAACTAATGCTTTGAAAGATTAATAATAATACTAATTGAAAGGAATATTCATTTACCCCCCCCCCCCCCCCCCAGTATTTCCAACACTTCGACCTATATGCAAAGCACTTATTTGTTTTGGATTGTGTTTTCCAAACATAGCCAAAGGAATTCTCACCCAATTCCCTTATTCTACCTTTTTCCTTGTTGCAATTGAGTCTTATTATGAACTATCACATCACCTAGTTTTTAGTTATATAAAAAAAAAATTGTTAACTGGTCATGCTAATACCAATCATGTTGCCCTACAACTTCTCACACATGTTAGTCACATGATCCAAAGACCAAGAAATTATATACTTTAATTTGAAATCAACATTTACCAAGACTAACATCCATGTCATAATCAACTAATAGTCATAAGTCATAATACTACAACTAGCACCCACTTACACTCAAGTACATATCAGTTGTCTCAACACATATTACGTTAGTATAATATTATATACACATACTCATATCATGAAATTAATCAAAAATTAAACCAATATATAAACATACCTTGTTATATAAACCAATAGATGACATAATCAAACCCATACATCAATGTATCTCGGGGGAGGCTATCACATGTGCAGAAGTCAATCCAAATTAGTATGTCACAATATCACAAATATATCGAATCATACCTTAATTTCATAACCATAAACATGTCCATAGACCAATATATATTATCGTGATACATATAACATCAAGATCTTATATTCAATGACCATATTCATCATGTGTACGATCGCAATTCATAAAACAACAAGTTACTACCATATATGAATATTTGATGCTTGTGCATAAGACCCCATTGATCAACTAGCATCTATAATGCATATAACCATAACAACAATAGAATGGCATGGATTCATATAACCATAATGCATATAAAAATAATTAACCAACATACCTACATGCCAAACATATAATACATGTATGATGATCTACTCTTACCCTGAGGTCCATTGCTGCAACCTCGCTTTGATGATATGCATCTCCTGCTCTATATTAGCCAACACATCAACATCATAGCATACCAATAGCATCATAATGACTTAACCTTCATACCATAACATCCTACATGACGATCTTAACCATGAAAATACATGCATAACAACATGCATTCATCCCATCTGGTCCAATTGTTTGAACAATGCTCTGATACCACTATGTAACACACTCCTCCCACATTTACCCACTTTCATCACCTTTCCCAGGGTAAAAATGAGTTGAGTTCTACTATGACATGATTCAAATCCCTAAGTGCAGTTAAGGAATTTGAATCAACGAACCAACACTTTACATACCTCCCTCAGGTGCTACAGGACCCTTAGAAACTAATCTACCACTCTAGGTTCCCAACCCCTGAGATAACCTAGAACTTCATTGAAATAAACCCCTATTTGCTCCCATGAAAAAGCCTCCATGTGATGGAAACCCTCCATTCAATCCCAAAATCCTGCAAGGGAGATACTGCAGTCTTTTTCAGCCAATTTTGTGCCAGAGACTATGAGATTTAAGCCACTTTTCAGGTCTAGTCTCCAAACCAATGCCCGAAACTTGATCATGAATTTCTAAGACATTAAATGACACCAAGGAAAATCCTCCAACTCAGTAACTTGATCAACGAATTAACCTAACCAAGCCTAACCATGACAGAAATTCTATCGAACACATTATGAACATGAAATCTATAGGTCATGAATGCATATCTCGACATAGAGATCTTAAACTTATTTGAGGTTTACAAAGAAGGACTAATTTCTTCTCACAATAGCTTCCATAACACCAATTAGGTCATGCATTCATTGACCATTTAAACCACCTCCACCCTCACCATTCCATGATCTAACCTAAACCAATGACGAGATTAAAAAACCAAACTAAGCTTGGATGCCTTAGAATTCCTTCTCCATCCCTTGAGGAATTTTCTAGTCTTCACCCACCTGTTGATGGTTTCCCAGAGAAAACTATATTCATCCCAAACCCTTGGGATTTTCCTGAGACCACCTCACCTAGATCCAAAATATTATTGCAATCCAAATCTCAAACCGAGAAAGAATCACATCACACCATGTCTATCTGGAAATGCAAGGCAAGGCTAAAATCCATTATTGAAACCTGAAAAAATCCATGGCAATGACAAAAAAAGAACCAAATACCAACATGCACATAACATGCAAGTCAAAACCAACTAGGAAATCATACATCCAACTTGTTACCTACAAGTATTCCTACTGAAGCTACTTGATCCTACTTTTCCTTGCTTAATCCTTACTTTCCTTTGCTTTCCTTGTCCTTTATTGGCTTGCTTGATTTTCTTCTCCTCTTGATGCTCTTTTCCTCTCTGAAACCAATTCCAAAACTAAATTGACAAAATTTTACGCTAACAAAATATTTATACCCTGGATCCACTTCCACCAAATTTTTGTACCCAGGACCATCCCCATGGTAGTGGGGCATCACAAGTCAAAACCTACTTTAATTTTTGGTTTATATAGCTTGTCCCATGCCTCTAGGGACCATTTTAATTTCATGTTGGATCCCCCCAAAATTTGCATTGAATTCACCAAAGTTCATAGAGGATTGAGGATGGTGTCATTGTTTATTTTATGTGAAGCATCGGTAGGTATTCCCGCATTCCTATGTCAGCCAAGAAAAATTATGAAGAATTAAAATAAAAAATTGATTTATGAATGACAAGACAACTCAAAAAACTCAAGTTGGCCCAGGAGGGTGAAGGGACATGTTCCTTGGGTTATTTCACCCCATTCAGCTAGAATAAATATATGATGTGACCTCACATTTTCTACACCAAGAAAGAGCAAGTCTGAAATTCAATTTTGGGGTCTATTCTTCTTCGCTTCATGATTTTTATCTCTCTTGGACAACCACACATGTGAAGTAGGAAACTGAGTTTGACCAAAATTGACTAGGTTGTGTTTGACTGAGTTTATAGAGTTGTTGACCATACTATTTTGACTATATTTGGAGGCCACACATGTAGGTTTAACCACAAGTGGGTTATAGGTTGCACGTGCATATTTTTTTGTAGGGTTGACTGCAGGCTTACCACGGACTTTGAATAACCATTGGCTGAGTTTGACTGTAGGAAATAAGTTTTACTACAGAGTTGACTATTTGACCAACATTGAATTATTGTTATTTTGGTTGGTTTGACCAGCCTTGACTTGCTGATATTTGACCAGGTTTGATAGGTATTTGGACTTGGATTATTGGTACATATTTCTAGAAAATTTGTTTATTTGTAAACCTTGTTAAAGAATAATTTCTCCTAAAGAAAAGTTGTTGGTTTTTCTCCTAAGGTTGGGTTTCCTAGGGTAAAATTGTTGCCTCTATTATGCATGGTTTTCTTTCTATGATATTTACTATTTCCACTGCATATATTGTTAATATTTTCTAAATTGTAAATGCTCAATGATATCAGTGGCATAAGAATACTATGTGAAAATCATTAGAAAGTATTTATCCAGCAGAAAATTATATTCTACTATGCATCTTGTAAAAACTTCAACATGTTATCAAAGATTTGTTGAAATATAAGCCATTGAAGTCAACCTAAGATATAAGTGTTCAAAATTTTGATTAGTTTTTGGATCTCAAAAAAATGGTACCAAGTCTCAGAGTTGAATACAGGTTAGATGGTTTCATCAACTTCATATCTTGGAATACCAAGATACTCCTTATATTGGAAGAGAATGAGCTTTAAGATCATGTGGAGAAATTTATTCCAGAGCTAGAGGGAGATAAGAAGAAAGGCAAGTATAATAAGAATGAAGCCAAGGCTAAGATAATATTGGTAGATTCCATAAAGAACCACTTGATTCCTCATGTTGCTACATTGAAGACTGCCAAGTATATAATGCTCTGGTAGGATTGTATGAGAGCAACAACACTAACATAAATTTAATCTTGAGAAATTGTCTCCATAGAGTCATGATGACTAGATTATATTTTTTTGTCCCATATCTTATGAGAGTCTCCCATATCAGAGACGAGCTTGTATCCATTGGAGATACCATTGATTATATAGATATTGCTACAGTGACTCTAAATTGATTCCCTTTCTCATGGGAATATATTTATTTAGATCATTTGTGCACAAGCAAAACTTCCCAAGTTTGATAATTTATGGACTAGTTGTGTCTAAGAGGAGGCCATATTATTCTCCAGGAATAACTTGCAAAATCCATAGGATGCAGAAACTAAAGCCCTTGAAACTCATACAATGAAATGAAAAGTAATGGGGACCTTTGGAAAGTTTGATAATAAGAATGCATGTAGAAGACCCACTCTTTCTCATGATTAGAATAAGAAGGATAAGTCAAAGGTCAAGTGCTTCATTTTTCATGATTTTGGACACTATGCCTCCTAGTTTCTTAAGAAGAAAAGGAAGGGAAAGCAACATGCATCAGTAGCAATTTTGATGATGATGGTGATGAGCATCCACCTTAGAGGAAGTCAAAGGGATTTTTCCTTTATAAACTATTACCAATAGTAGTGATGTTTGGTTTGTGGAAAAGGAGTATGATAGGTTTCTGAGACTCTCTTACATATTTTTCGGAGAGGAAGTTGAAAATTCCCTACAATCCTCAGATCAAGATATAAGTAATTTATATTTTTTCTCCCTTGATTATTATTATTACTTTTATTTTTAGTCAACCTCTTGTCCTTGTATTTTTTCTAGGTTATGATTTTTTCTTTCTTTCTTTTCCATGGCCTCCTGAATGGAGAAAGGAAGAAAAAGTCCATTATGTAGGGTGGCAAGGAAATGATTCATACATAAGATGGAAACATACAAATGAGTTTTATCGCGAGAGGGTTCTCCTAGAAAGAGGGAGTGGAATATGAGGATATTTTTTCTCCAGTCACCATATGGTCAGGTTCTTGTATCGACTAAGGGTTTGAGCATAGACTTAGCAGGAAGTGATCGATGTTTTAAAGGGATGATTGTAAAAATTGTTAGGACATCCAAGACTATGCCATATGAATGAAAGATCTTCTACTTATGAGGAATCAGACAATCATGAATAATGGAAGGAGTAGCCTTCCAAGAGGATGTCATGGGTTGAGATTGTTAGACAAGATGCTCAGAGACGAGAGGTATCTATGAGTTGTATGCCTTCTATGAGGGGACCATGTTATAAAACATAGTATGCTTTAGTGACAAAGGAAGGTGACAATGGTAGAATGACTTGCTTACGTTACGAAGGGAGTAAACTGGATTACCACACAAGGATCTACTTCAGCGTCAGAGGGATTTGGCCTCAGAAGTTTGAGATGAAGGATCTTGGCTTGTAACATTATTTATTGGGATTGGAGGTGTGGATGAGACTTGATGATATATTCATCAAACAAGGGAAGTAAATTTTTTATATTTTGAGGAGATTTGGTATGATGGACTATAAGTCCATGACTACACCTATGGTAGCCAATTTGAAGAAGCTAAGTGATTCTGCTTCAAATCCATATTAAAGTTAATCCCATGATGTACATTTAGTTGATTGTATCCTTGATGTATATGTTTAACACTAGGTCAAATATTTTCTTTTTAGTGAGCACCTCGAGCCAATTTTATGGTTGAGTGAAGGCATGTACATTGGATTTCAATGAAGCATGTGTTGAGGTACCCGCATGGTACAATTAGGTCAAGTTTGAGATATGTCTCAGGTGATGAAGTGAGGCTGCAAGGATATACTAATTTAGATTTGGCTAGGAGTGAAGACGATATAAAAGAACAACTTGGGGAATTGCGTCATCCTAGGATCTTCTATGATATCCTAGTTTAGTAGGAAGAAAACTTCATTCACACTCAGTATAGTAGAGGTAGAGTATATTATAGTCATTTCTACAATTCAGGAAGTAGTGTGCCTTCAAAGGCTACTTGTAGGGATATTTGATCAAGAAAAAATAAAATATCACTTCATTTGATAAATGGCATAAAAGGGAGAAGTGAAGCTCTAGTACATATACATAAACAAGCATATTGTTGACATTCTCACCAAGCCTTTTCCTAGAGATAAGTTTTTATACTTTATAGAAAATCTTGGCATGATGAAGAATGTTTCCCTTATTGAAAGGGAGTGTTGATTTATTTGCAGGATTGGGAATACCATCTCTTGATAAGCCATGCTAATTTGGATGGGTCATAATAATTTTCCCAGAGAATATGGATACATTCACCTGAGTATTCAAGTTGATTTCACTGGACCATGTTGATGTGGTCAGGGGTGAATTCCCCAGGGAAACTGTAGGATTGGTCAGATTTTCTCCTAAGAAGACATGAAGGAATTTGGTTGGGCCATGTTGATTTGGCTAGGGTGAATGGTTTAGGGGGAAATACTCTCCTGAGAAGCAATGAAGGAATTTGGTTGGGTCATGTTGATTTGGCCAGAGGATATTGATACATTTAGCTAAGAATCCATGATAATTTGGCTAGGGGTAAATGGCCCACGATACTCAAATTTACTACTCCAGGACGGAGTGATCTATAGACGTGCATTAGGATTCACATTGCCTCTTATAATATTGAGTGATATAGAGATGTGCATGAGGAGTCACATTGCATACTCTAAGATGGAGTGATCTATACACATGTATGTGAAAAGGAACTACATCAACATAACAAGCTCATGAACTTTTCTTGTGCAGGAGAAATTGCAACTAAGGATAAACCTGTTACATCCAAGGAGAATACCTCCCTCACTAAGAGGGAGTGTTGATTTTTGTGTAGCATTAATAGGTATTCCCACATTCCTATGTCAGTATAAAAGGAATGTGAAGAATTAAAATTAAAATTTGATTTTTGACTGACAAGTCAACCTAGAAATTTCAAGTTGGACTAGGAGCATGAAGGGATGCGTCCCTTGGGTTGTTTCATCCCATTCGACTAGTATAAATAAACAATGAGACCTCTCATTTTCTACACCAAGCAAGAGCAAGTTTGAAATTTAATTTTTGAGTTTATTCTTCTTTTATTCATCATTTTCATCTATCTTGGACAACCACATGTTTAAAGTAGGAAACCGAGTTTGACTGAGCTTAAGTAAGTTGTATTTGACTGAGTTGAATTAACCATTAATCATATTGTTTTGATTGTATTTGGAGGGCACACATGCATTTTACTTGTAGGTTGATCACTGTTTGCACTTGCGTATTTGACTGCAAGGTTGATTGTATACTTTGACCAGTCGTAGGCTGACTTGACCATAAGGCTGAAGTCTTAATGAAAATTTTAATGTTTGTAGCATTGACTTATGCTTATTTTGGCTAGTTTGACCAACATTAACTTGTTGATATTTGACTAGGTTTAACTGGTAAACCTTACTGAAGAATAAATTATCCTAAAGAATTTTTTTTGGGTTTTCTCCAAAGGTTGGGTTTCCTAGGGTAGAATTGTTATCTCTATTGTGCATGGATGTATTTATATGATATTTAATGTTTCCATTGCATTTATTGTTTATATTTTATAAAGTGTAATTGCTCAATGATATCAATGGCATAAGAATATTGTGTGAAAAGAATTAGGAACTAATTATTTGGTAGAAAAATATATTCTATTGTGCATCTTGTATAAAATTCAACAACCATTAATGTTGGACACAAGTAAATGGGAAGGGCTTCGAGCACATTTTTCAGAAGGAATATTCTTCTAGCAATATTTAGAGCGCGAAAATCCCATCCTACCACTTTGCTATTGATTTTGCATAAGAGGTACTCCCATAAGGCCCATCTCAATGAATTGACAACTAGAGTGGATCCTAAATATTTTGAGGGAATATCATATATTTGGAAACCCAAAATGTTATCTATGTGATGTTACACGATGGGCGGGGTATTGAAGAAAAAACTTGAGATTTGGATTTGTTCAATTCCATGCTGAAGGCATGAGAAAAATCATCTAATATTCAAAGGAAATCTCGAGCTTCAGATATGGTAGGGATACCCATACCCATGGTATCATCGAAGAATTATTGATGAGTGTAACAAATATAATTTGTATAAAATAGAATAAATATAATTACTAACTACTTAAATAGTGATTATGTTAAGTAGTTGTTAGTTAGCTGAAAAGGCATGTCTAAAAGACATGTCCATTCGTGAAAGATCACCTGCATAGGTATATAAGCAGGGTCTCATTGTAACTTTCAATCATCTTATTATATCTTATCATATCATATTTTATTAATAAATTATTATTACAATACCTCTTGTGTATTTTTACAATTAAAGTCAACAAGCATACAAGTTCTGTTGCTACAGTGGTATCGGAGCCATTAAAGCCATGTCGCACAATATCGTCTTACAAGCCTATGAACGTAGTGTATGAGCCTATGAACATTTTTTACCATAAAATGTGCCATTACATGAAGAACCTGAAGAAATTGAGAAGACTAAAAAAATTCAGGAAGTATTTCAGCAATTAGAAAATTCATGTGCAAATATTACAACCCGTCTTCAGAAAATTTATGAAGGAATACATAATAAGGAAGAATATTTGGATCAGAAAAAAAACAACAATTCAGATACCAAATCTTGTGAACGTGATGAACCCCGTAAGGAATTTAGAATACGTGAAACTAATTTTATCAAAAACAAGGAAAGTGACAGGGCATCACCACCATTGGAAAGAGAATGTGGGGCTACAGATTGTAAATCGGATGCCTTTAATCGAAGGTTTAATAATCATGAAGTAGTCCATGGTAGATGGAAAAATTAAACGAAGGAAGGTGAATTGTCCCCAACTCTGCTTCCACCTCCTGTGGTGGAGGATGAAGAAAATGTGCATTTTTATAGTGCCGACGACCTCGTCTCTTTTAAGAATGCTATCCTGCAAGGGAATGACAAGATGGAAGACATAAATTATATGGTTAGATAGGAAAAGAACGAAAATTTTAACTGTCCAATGGTAGAGAATGGGGAGATCGAATGTCGATTCCTTCAGGCCTTGGTAAATCCAGGTGAGATGATTGGCTGTGTTGCAACTCAGTCCATTGGTGAACCAGCGACCCAAATGACCTTGAACACTTTCCATTGGTCTCTGTTACCGGAAGATTTATTATACATTTATGGCGAGGATATCATGAAGAGAGTGCATTGTGATGATTGATATTCATACCTAATAAAAATTACATTAAAACCCTGAAATGCAGTTTGTTATAGAAGCCCGATGATCGAATAATGGCTGTTAATTTTATCATATATGCAGTTGTTCGCTTGCATTTATACACCAATACTCTCCATTTAGCAGTCCACAATTTTGATCGGTTCCTTTCAGTGGTGGGACACTATTCTAGGAGTAATATCGTTCTTTTAGGGCTGTCTATGTTGTTCGATTCTGCAAAACATTTGGAAAGCATCGAACAGACTCCTTAGTCAAGCGAGGTTGTGAAAACACTTAACACCGAGGTTGACATCAAGGATAGAGAGATTATAGCTTTGAGGACAAAGCTTTTGAAGGAAGAGGCAATGTAACAAATATAATTTGTATAAAATAGAATAAATATAATTACTAACTAATTAAATAGTGATTATGTTAAGTAGTTGTTAGTTAGCTGAAAAGGCATGTCCATTCGTGAAAGGTCACCTCCATAGGTATATAAGCAGAGCCACATTGTAACTTTCAATCATCTTATTATATCTTATCATATCATATTTTATTAATAAATTATTATTACAATACCTCTTGTGTATTTTTACAATTAAATTCAACACGCATACAATTTTTGTTGCTACAATGAGTGAGGGGAAGATAATTGTTGAATAAGCAGAGGCCATTGAGTGAGTTATTGGAGACTGCCTCTTTAATAAATCAACCTAGCCCTTCCACTGTCAGGATGAAAAGGAAGGGTGAAAGAGGATATCCCTCCAAGATACCTTGAGAGAATTGGAGAAGGGTGGAGGGAGAATTGCTAACAAGGATAGAAAAGGAGGTGGATGATAACAGATTCCTAATCCATTTGATCCAGTCTAGTCAAAAACCAAAGGCTCTAAGAATGTGGAAATGATACTACCAATTGATCCTATCAAAATATTTTGAGATATCTAGCTTAAGCAACATTCCATTTTTATTAGATATTTTTCATGGAATGGATATATTCATGAGAAACCATATGCCATCAATTATTTTGAGGCCTTACACAAAGCTTGTTTGCACCTATGAGATCAAATTTTGGAGGAGGTGCTTGAGGTGATTGGCTATGATCTTAGTAATGATATTGTGTATGAAAATACAAAGAGAAATTGATTTGAATCCATCAGGATCCTCCACTTTATCCTATATTGAGACCAATGTAATGAAGGTGGTCTTGAGGTTTTTGAGAATGGAATGAGATATCTTGTATTATTCCACCTCTTTCTAGACCTTTGGGCCTTCTATGGACTTTCAACCTTGAAATAATTCTACAGTGAAGTCATTCAATACAAAATCCGTATTTCCCGACATCCACTTGATAGTTGTTTCTAATTACTTATGAGATATTTATCAGAGTGGGGATTCATTTTTCTATATGATGACAAAATGAAGGATGTGTTATATGATGCATTGGATAACCGCTGACTTGTTTTGAGAATGTTATGTTAGAATGTTTTGATAAAGTGGGTAAGCTCCTTAGTAACCTCCTAATATTCTAACAGTTTTCTCCCATATAGTTTTTGATGGAAGATATGTGATTATTATGTCTATGCTAAAGCATGGATTTATGGAAGAAAGTGATATTCCTTTCCACTTCCTTAAGTCAACGAACCCATGATTTTTGCTACTATAGAGGTTCTTCATGTTTCATGTGCTCTTCAATATCAATCAGGGTAGTGGCTTCTTCTGCAATTAATGCATCTGATCGACCATAGAGAATGGCTAGACTTGTTGTATTGCCTCCATTTTCTATTACAGTTCACATTTTTCCTCCAAAATGTTTCCAAATTTGGTTTTCACAAATGTCTCCTAGATCATCACAACTATATTATTTTTAGATTTCCATTTTTATTTGAGGAGCCTTTGTTTTAATTTGCAATTGAGACCTATAATATTCCATGAGATTATCTTCATTTTAGGGGTATACTGGAAAGAGGGAAAACATCCATTATCATCCTTATGTGTCCTGAATTTAGCCGCATGCACCCCAAATCATATAGGAGTTGAAGATTTATTTTATATCCCTTTCTATTTTATTCTATATGTGACTTTGTTGAGTCCTTCAAAGACCTAGATTTAACTCTAACCAGTCCTATGTTGGATTGTGAAAAGGAGGATTTTAGGCTAGAATGATGTGATTTGAAATACGTCTTGCCAAGCTATAATTTGACTTGGTGTTGAGGGAGGCAGAATGGGTCTTTTCCTTTCCAATATTTGGCCAAGATTGGTAAATTGGGTCAATTATTAGGTCAATAATCTCAAGTGGAGGGTACTGGGGCATGGATTAAGAGGG
The DNA here is from genome assembly GCA_034641835.2 of Pinus albicaulis. Lineage (NCBI taxonomy): Eukaryota > Viridiplantae > Streptophyta > Pinopsida > Pinales > Pinaceae > Pinus > Pinus albicaulis. Next base: position 1,424,414,643 of record CM076575.1, on the reverse strand, counting down.
TGGAGGGAGCAGGGGAACAACATACTAGAAGGGTTGATCCAAATGGAAAGTCAGATCCACCCATGGTATTCGTCCATGGTAACAATCCATGGTATTGTAACTCAAAAGGATACAAATTTTGGGCTTCACTTTGTAAAAATACAAATTGGTCCACCCCAATGTAGTGGCCAAAATTTATCTTGAGTGGATATTTTTCCTTTCACATGTTGGATGTATTTCGTGCACATTGTTTTTAAATTTTCTTTCGCGATTAGTTCCTTGGAAGCTATACATTATTCTCTCCTCCATTTTGATACCACTGATTCAGATCTTGGGGGCTAAGATCTAGGAATTATGAGTTCCCAAAGTGGAGGAGAGATAATGCATAACTTCCAAGGAACTAATCACAAAAGAAAAATTAAAACAATGTGCACTAAGTACATCCAACATGTGAAAGGAAAGATAACCACTCGAGCTAACTATTTATTAACTGAAAGAAACTTTTTGCCACTACATTGTGGTGGACCAATCTATCTTTTTTTTTACAAAGTGAGGCCCAAAAATTATATCCTTTTGAGTTACAATACCACGCGTAATTACCATGGGTGGATACCATGGGTAAATACCATGGAAAAATATCATGGGTAACTACCATGGGTGGATGTGACTTTCCATTTGAATCAAGGGTTATTGATAGAGGAGGGTGGGGAAGGAACAACATCATGCATCCCAACTTCGAGGGGCATAATGACTGAAGGAGGGTCTGCAACATCCAAAGAATAGAGAGGATCAAAGTGACTATTAGAGGTGGGATATTTAGAAGAGCTGGGATGCAAGGCCAAGGATTTAGGCTTAGAATTTTTATCACCAACTTTAATAAATCCCTCCTCATCATGAGAAAGGGGGACCAAAGAACTAGAGTTAGCAATAAGTAGGGGGGAATTGGGGGAATATGGCCATATTCATGGAATTTTTGGCATTGGAATGAGATGTGCTCATAATAAAGGGTTTGGTTCCAGATCTCATCTTAACAATATATATCGATGGACTATGTAAATGGATCTGAAATATTCATATAAATAAAAGTGGGCGTAAGAGATATACCTGGCCTTCTTGGTAGCCTATAAATATTTGACATAGTGGACGGCAACATTGCCAATTCCTATTAGGGTTTCCTCTTCCTAGAAATCCCTTGCTAACAAGTACATTCTAATACATACTAGGGTGGCGGTAAAATCATCCTTATCCAACACAAAATTCTTTGTCTAGAAAAAAATATAGGGTCTAGCCGAATTGAAAAAATATGAATTGTTCTCAAATATCCATGTTCGGTCCTCAAGATTATCAAAGATAATAGTGAAGAAACCTTTCGTGCCCAACTATAGCTTTATCTACCCCTTAGGTTTCCAATTGAATTGAATCCAATGTGTGAGGGCCTTTTCTAAATGTCTGACGCTAAGAAATTTGCAATTAGGGCATGGTCTTGCATATATTGAAAAATTTCCCTAGTGTGACTGGAGTGGACTTCAAATTTTGGGTCTATGGTTGCCTTTGGTAGATAGATTCTCGAAGCTTCCTTGATGAGGAGGAGGATTTATCGGGTTTTGGTATATCTCCATCAAGGTTTTTTCCAAAGATATTCGGATTAGAAAAAGAAGGTTTCCTCGTGTTGTTGTAGCCAACAACTATCCTACTGTAGGCAAAGGATTTTCTCCCTCCATCGACATTCACCATAGGAAGTGTGATAAAAGATTCACCAAATGTCAACAACTAAGGTTTAATTGCAGTCCAAATTCTTCAGAGCTCTTAATCTTATAATTAACAACAGAGACTAAATATATTTAATAGAGATATTAACTTTTTAATAATTATCTACAATATATTTAATAAAAATACTATATATACATTTTTTCATTCATACTTTTAACAATCACTTATTTTATTTGTGTTTTATATCAAAATTTTATATGATATAAAAATAATTAGAAACAAATATTGTGCCAAGAGGCACTCTCCAACCCAGTATGGTAGATATGTTGTAATGTAATGTAAATAAAAATAAAAAAGACCCGCGGTATTGAGAATATATGATATTGACATATGGTATTCATGTGGAATATAGTCTATTTAAAAGGGGAAATTAGACCATCCTAGATCCATATTAACTCTGGATCTACTGAGTGTCAATAGGGATCATATCTCTTGACATGAAAACCTATTTTAGAGTGAAAAGAGATATGATTCCTCTTGGCGCTTGGTAGATATGATGTTAATATGAATCTAGGCTGGTATAACATTTTCCCAATCATTATGAACCAAAGATGAAAAACTTATCACCTTAAAAAGAATATAATAGCATCACAATTTATCATCACTGCCACAAAAATTCAAATTAAATAGAGATAAAACATAAAAACATCAAAAACATCAAATCAACCATTTTTGGAAGGTTCATTTTATTAATAACAACCATTTAAATATTTTTAGAATAAAAAATTATAATTATCTTGAGAGGCCTTCTCCAACTTATTATGGAAGAGATGATGTAATTTTATGTTATGTTATGTAAACATTTTGACTCAGTCAAATTACATAAAAAATAATAAAATAATAAAATAAAATAAAAATTATTTAAAATTAAAAAATTATAACAAACTAATGTTTATAAATATTTTTATTATTGTAGTTCACGAAAAATTGAGGTCATAGAGTCAATTTATTCTTGGAGATTTTTAGGCTCTTTTGACAACCCCTGGTTTTTCTAATGATATATATATATATATAATCTTGTGCATAAAAAATATGCTCAAAATCAAATACTCAGAATCTCCCGAAATCAGCACCAAATCGTAGATCTCGTCATTTTGATTCCAATTATGCTTGAATAACCACAATCCAACACTCTATGAGAAAGTCATTTTGTTCTGAAGTTTTTGGCAAATAAATAAAAATTCAACTTCCAGGGTTGACCGGGCAGCTGACTGGGAAGACCGTACGATGGCATGTGATGAGGCTCATCAATAGGTACATTTTGAGGGGTTACAATTCCATCCTTCACCTTATTAATCTATCTCTCTCACACATTTATTTACATTTTTTTCATATTATGCTTAGTGAGAAGGGTGAAATATTTTTTTCATGTCATGTAGCCTAATCTGATTTAATTGCAGGAAATGAAGCCAATTTTGAGACATTTTCCACCTAAGGGCTTAGAGTAGACAACAATGAGATATTTTAGGATGGTTTTCCACCTCCTTAACTCCCTCAATTAGCCCAATATCACACCTAAGATCTCTCCCAACAGCTTGAAGGCAAAGGCAACCAAGGAAGTGGCAGTTATGAGGATCCAAGCTCCACTCTTCTCGAGATCAAGGGGGGCATATTCCTACTTTTTAGGGAGTTTTTGATAGCTCCCCATTTGTATAAATAAGAATGTACAAGATCTCATTATTATTTGAACTTTTTTTTCATCTGGTTAGCTCTTTAGCTCAGCATTAATATTGTTTTTTGAATTTCATGTGATGTATTAGACTTTTGATGCAATGATAATGAGAAGTTGTTTGATACATTGTTGATTTAGTCTTAGAGGGCTCATGATTTTGGGTTAGGGCCCAATCCATTAGCTAAATTCCCTCTTATGTATTTATATTCTATTTTTATGTACCAACACTTTATTTAGTTTTATTGCATTCTAGTAGCAACAAAATCTATTGAAATTGTGTTTGTAGCCCCTCTTTCTCACCTCTCACATGGGAGAATTAGGAGAAGGATCTCCAACCACAGTCCAATAATAGTTTGTTTATGATTTCTTGGAAAGTTAAATTGTGTGATTACCATGTTCATAATATGCTTATTGTAAGTTTGAAGTTGGATTTATTGCTTAGATAATTTTAGCATAGGTTAAGTAGAGTTTCTATTCAACTCATCTTTTCGACTCTTAAACATGTTAGTTTGTGAATAATCAATGCATGGATGTGTGTAGTGGTTGTAGGAATGTCTAAAACTATAGGAAAAGGACCCCTTTCATCACTTTCATCTTGGAATTTATCCTTATTCCCTCCAACCTCCAATTCTGCCACCAAAACTATGTTTTGTGAAATCATCTTCATCACCACTGTGAGCAGCCCTCCAAGGGTTATAATCTTGTCTAGAGGTGTTGGTCACCCCTCACTCACCTAATTCCACCTTCTCCCACCTTTCCACACCTTCCTTCCATCCTTTTCACCCTTATATCCTTCTCGGCCTGCTTCCTGTAGCACTTAAGGACTTCCTGTAGAAATATAAATATCTTGTAGCAACTTCCTGTAGCACTTCAGGACTTCCTGTAGCAATATAAATATCTTGTAGCAACTTCCTGTAGCATTGTTGTAGGTCACCATTTCCACTCCTTTTTTTATTCTTGTCTCCATTTGAACCTAGGACAGGATGTATTTGACCCCCAAATCTGAATTCATGACCAAAATAGACCCCTAGGCCACTCCAAAACTCCTTTCTCCTTTGTTGCAAAAACATAGTAGGCATTAGAGTTTTTTTTTCATCACAGAATTAGCATAAATAGGACAGCAGTTTACATGCAAGTAAAAGTTAGTTGAAGCAGTGGATAGAGGCTTAATTTATGGTTTGATGAAGTGTTTGAAGATATAAGAGTTTATTTACTAATGGATGGATAGTTAGATGAATGACATATATTATTTTCCTTTTCTGCAATTATGTTAGTTGTTTATCATTCACTTTCATTGTCAATTGCAAGTAGAAGATTGAGAGGCACTCTCTTTGTATTAGATTAGAAGTATTTATTTTCATTACATTAGCTAATTTCACTTTAATCCAATAGGAGGAATGGCTTAGAAGTAATACTATTCAGAATACCTAGTTTACAGTGTCATGAGTAGAATCCATATGTTGTGCATACAACACTGTTACCTTGAAGTTTGTGTGAATCCCGAGTTGATAATTAGAGTTGAGAAGCCAATGGGAGTTGCAGCACTCTTGATGAAATATCAGGGCTCATCACTTTTTGGTGTCGTTTCTAGGGAGGTGTCTAAGTATATGGTTGTTTCTACTTAAGAATTTTTTTTTTTTTGCATATGGATTTGAAAAAGTGAGAAAAAAAATAGAAAAAAAAATTGTCTTTCATGCCTCGTAGGAGTAGGGACAACCAAGGAAATTTTTTACCAAAAACCCCCACATCCTCAAACAGTCAACCTTCACTCTTCTTTAGTGACTGTGAGTTAGAAGACACTCTAGGTGAGCACCTTGAAATCTTTGAAGAACATATTGGGGAAGAAGAAGAACCTACTTCACTTGTCCAAGTTATGGTTGAGAACATAAACCATGAGATATTTCCCATCAGAGAAACCAATGGAAAGACTAAGATGAAAATCATCAGCCCTTCAAACCTTCCATACTTCCATGGCCTAACTTCTAAGGACCATGACACTTTCATGTTTTATTTTTTTGTTATCTGTAGGACTTATGACTATGCCCCAGATGAACACATGTTGAAATTTTTCCTCTCTACCCTCAAGGATGCATCCTTGTGATGGTTCATGGGTTTTCTTGGGGACAAAATCACTAACTGGGCCCAAATGAAAGATTCCTTCAATAACAAGTATAAATAATATTGTAGGTCCAAAGAAACCAAGGAATAAATATTTAGGATGACCCTAGGGCTTGATGAATCTTTAGAAGACAATGAGGAAAGGTTTCAACTTAACTACAGAGGGAAAACTGTACCGTTGATCCTGGATCACTCAAGTTAGTTCTTCTCCAAGGGATCATGGAGAAGTGTTGGAAACCCTCAACATGTTATCTGGAGGGGGTGGCTATCATTTTTCCTATGAGTAAATCAAATTTGTGTTCAAAAACCATTTTAGGGAAGCAAGAAAAATGGGTAGAAGTAACCAAGGCCTGGCCAATACTTATTCCTCCATCTCATCCATCAAAAGTGAGATAGGGAACATGTTGGAGGATTTAAAGAGTGAAATGTTGCATACATTTTCCTTGCAACTGGATAGCATGTTGATCAAGAGGAAACAAGAGGAGTCAGATATTTTCTTAGCTATCTTTTTCCCTAGATGCACTATAAGACACCCTAGGAATGAATGCCCAATTAATCTCATAGAGGTATGCTCAGTCTGTGAAGAAAACCATGCAACTGAAAAATTCCCTTCCTCACCAGGCATATAATTTGCATACCAAGGGTTGGAAGGTGGACTAGAGCCACTATGCTTCATCAATCAAAGGAGGCCTCAAGGACCTCGACCATACCAACAAGGCATGAAATTTGTGCCTTATTATTACTACAATTAAAACCAAAATGCACCTTTGCATCCTTGTTATTCCTATTCTCATACAACATGGCCCACACCACATTCTTTGCATTATGCTCCTCCATGTCATCATCAACCTGTCAATCAACTATTTCAGCCATACGCTCCCCAACCTCCTCAATGGAGAAACCCATCACAAAGGTGGAGGCCTCAACTCTACTAACCTCCTGATTTACTACCTCCACCCCAACCTCAACCACAACTCACTCATCCTCCTCCACCTAAGCAACCTCAGATTCCTGCTCAACATAATATCAACCCGAATAACAAACAGGCACAATAGGTCTACAGTGAAGAGACGTCTTACCCTGCCTATGTTGTGGAGATATAAGAGATTAAACTTAGGTCTGGAAGAGTGCTCCCAGGGAACCATACACTATCTCCACCTGAATATATTGAAGAGGAAAAGGAATAAATTACCTCTCAAGTAAATATGCCTCCTTCTCTTGATAGATTGATCCACCTGAGCGATCACACCCCATAAAAGATTGAACGTCTAGGAGAATTGAATAATTTGTGTGTTAAGATACCCCTTCTTCAAGTTATTAAGGATGGTCCCATCTAAAATAATATTATCAAGGAGAAATGCTTTAAAAATCTAGGAATAAATAACAGATACACCCCCACCATCAATGTTGTTGGTTAATTATCTGATTTGATGTTGGGGAGAGTGATTTTCCTAAAATACCTAGATCCTGGAATTCCAGTAGTGGATGTTCACATTGATGGTATCATTTTCCCTCATACATTGATTGATAATGGTGCTTCCATCAATGTGATGACTAAATAAACCATGTTGAAGCTCAACCTTCAAGGAGCCTTGAGAAAGACCACTACAGTGTTGCAACTTGCAGATAGATCCATAGTAGCTCATGAGGGAGTTGTTGAGGATGTTATGGTCTCCATTGACTCTTAGGAGTATCCCACTGACTTCCTGATACTTCAACCTAAAACCAAGTTTAATGTTTATCCTATTATCTTAGGAAGACCTCGGTTGGCCACCATTGATGCCTATATCAGTTGTAGGGATGGGAGCATGACCATTAATAATCGTCCCTTATCAAAACAACTGATATTATATCCTCTTGCTCATCCTTCTGGTGAACACGATCTACCTTTGTGGTTGGAGGATGAGGAAGAAGATGAAGTGTAACATGCAATACCATACCCAATTTGTACCTTAGATGTTGTTATCATAGGGGGCGAAACCTGATGAAGATGACCTCATTGACCATATCCTTTAGAACCAACCCCTAATTACCATTCCACTTCATTAACTTATGAGAGAACCTGGAATAAGTCCTTGGACTAAGCTATGCTCAGTTGACTCAATCCCTAAACATGTCAAGACTGTAGAAGTTGTCCCATCCATAACCTTAAAGATAAATCCCTCTCTCTCGACCAAACAAGAGGAGAAATTCTGCAAGATGATGAGAGAGCACTTAGATGCTTTTTCTTGGGATTATAAATAAATGAAAGGGGTGCATCCCTCAGCCTATACTCACCATATTTACATTAAAGAGGGATGCAAACATGTGCACCAACCCTAAAGGAGAATGAACCCAGCCTTGAAGGACATATTAAAGGATGAATTAAAAAATTTGTTGGATGCAAGGTTCATATACCCCATCCGAGATAGTGAATGGGTGTCACCTATAGTCTTATTCCCATAGAATAATTGGAAGTGGAGGATTTGTGTTGATTACAGAGAGTTGAACAAGGCCACAAAGAAAGACCATTTCCCTTTTCTTTTCATTGACCAAGTCTTAGATGGTCTTGCAGGAAACAAGTTCTTCTCTTTCTTGGATGGATTCAGTGGTTACAATCATTTCCAGATCAGCCCTGAATACCAAGACAAGAGTACATTTACATGTCCTCGGGGTAACTTTTCTTATAGAGTTCTCCCATTTGGACTATGCAATGCCCCTACCACATTTCAAAGAGCGGTTCTGAGCGTCTTTTTTGAGCTTTTCCATGACTCTGTGGAAATATACATGGATGATTTCACTCCCTATGGATGTGATTTCCAGGAGTCCCTCTCCAATACGAGTAAATTCCTAAGGAAATGCATTGAAATGCATCTCTCCTTGAGAACTGAGAAGTCTTAATTCTTGATGTAGGCAGGTAGTGTCCTTGGCCACTTGATATATTAGGTAGGAATACAAATAGACCCAAACAAGATTTCTATCATAAAAAGGGTCCCTACCCCTCAGAACAGAGAGATGTTAGGAGCTTCTTAGGATTGGATAGTTATTGTAGGAGATTCACCAAGGATTTTAGTAAATTGGCTTCACCATTGTTTGGATTTTTGGACGAGGACTCAGAATTTTGTTGGTTAAGTAGTTGTCAAGATGCCTTCGAAATCATAAAATAAAATTTTACCACTTCTCATATACTTCAAGGTCCCAGCTGGGCTTTTCCTTTCCATATCCATATCGATGCATCAGATAAATATGTGGGGGCATCTTTTTTTCAAATAGATGATAAGTTACCCTGTGCCATTTACTTCATCAATAAAAAAATTTCTAAGGCCGAATTGAACTACGTTGTCACTAAGAAGGAAATTTTAGTTATTTTCCACCCCTTGAACAAGTTCATACATTATATCACTGGGTACCAAAATTGTGCATACTGACCATGTAGCAATCAAATACTTGATGAACAAACCTAATAAGAATGCTAGAATTATTAGGTGGTTATTATTGTTACAACAATTTGATTTGAATATCATTGATAAACTAGGGAATAAAATGTAGTTGTAGATTTTTTTTCTAGACTCACTTTGCCTACAAATGATGAAGGGATGATTGATGATCAAATTCCTAATTAGCACCTATTTTATATCTCAATACTCTCTCTATGGTTTGCTAACATAGCCAACTACCTGGTTTCTAGGATATTTCCTCCAAATCTATCATCCAGGGAGAAGAGAATAATTGTAAGAAAGAGTGCCCCTTTCACTTGGATTGGTGGCAATCTTTTCAAATTGGGACTAGCTCATATTCTAATGAGATGTGTCAGGGAAGAGGAACTCTTTGACATCCTCTCAACATGTCATTATCGGCTCTGTGGGAGTTAAGTTTTTACTAAGAGGATAAATTTCAAGGCCTTACAACTTGGATACTATTGGCCTACTCTTCGTCACGATAAACGAAGGTATATGAGAAGATGTCACCAGTGTCAAACGATGGGAAAACCCACACCCAGAGATAAAATTCCTCTACAACCTCAAGTGGCCTTAGATCCATTTGACAAGTGGGTATGGATTTCATTGGGCCAATTGATCCACCATCCGGACAAAAGAAGTACATCATAGTATGCACTAAATATTTGACAAAGTGCATTAGGGGAATTTTGAGGTCTAAAATGGGCCTCCTAAGAAAAATGTACAACAAAAATAAACTTTATAAGAAACAATAGGATTTAATATGATAATGTCAACCGTGGGAGGTGATTCACCATTTTTGGAGTAAAAAAGTAAAAATATTAAAAAATAATAAAATAATAAAACTACATTTTCAACTCGTATTTTCAACATATCTCTCTAAATTTTTACTCAAATTTTGAGTGGGAGTACTTGTTGGATGAAAATTTTAATCCTCATCCAAGGAGTACCCATGTTGCATACTTTTGATGGACCCTGCTACACGAAAAATGAGAAATACATGAAAAAACGTATTTACAATCACGTTTTTCATGTATTTCTTATTTTTCATGTAGAAATTTCCATTGAAAGTATGCAACATGGGTACTCCTTGGATGGGAAATAAAATTCTACATCCAACAAGTGTTTCCATTCGAAATTTGAGTAAACCCATAGGGAGATAAGTTCAAAATACGAGTTCAAAAATTAATTTTTCCTCTTTTCCCCCTACAATTTGATGATGTTGTTATCATTCGGTAATTTCTCCAGGTTCAAGAGAGAACTCACCGAGGTAACCACAAACCTACTTCAAACTCTAGGATCTAGCCTTCCTAGGGTTTAGAGAGGGCTCTCTCTTTAAGATTTATCTTTGTTTGATTTACAAATGTTAGGCTAGTTATGGAAGTACAATCTAGTTTTGGTTTAAATGTTTTGGTGGGAAAAAATCACTTGGAGGTAAGATAGAGAGAAATCTACTTTTCCATTGGGCTATGGAGTCTAAATCAAACTAGCAGCACTAGAAATCAAGGCCAAAAAGGTACAAATATATTCAGGGCAAGATAGATAACCCTCAGATATTTGGGAAAGTGTTCTTTTGTGAGGTGGTATGATCGGGATAAAGGGCACTTAAGGACCCTTTGATCCGGAAAATGGAAGTAGAAAGCAGAGGTCAAACGGGAGTGAGAGCAATTAAGAATTCTCAACACCGGAAATCAGAAGAAAACATTAAAATGGCAACTAGTTAAAGACAGGGAGCACTTGAATAATCCTGTAGTAATACTCCTAGTTACACATTCAGACAGAACAAACATAAAATGAATGCATGAAACTTAGAAAAGGAAACAGTGACAAGTAGGAAGTACTTCACTCATCAGCTTATCACAGGGATCCTGAATTATGATGCCAGTCAGCTTTTCTAGACTAATACTTCGAATTCAAACACACAAGATCCTCCAATGTCCAACAAAAATTTCTATAGTAATTCTAGCAATTTTATTCCACACAAAAATACTTCCAAGAGTGAAGTATTTATACAAATTCTAAACTAGAATATCTTGAAAAAATATCAAGATTGGTATACAAATATCTCAAACTATTTTACATAAATAGAAATTAATTAAAGGACACTCAAAACTAATGCATCTATTTGGAACTATTTTTTATAGATAAGTGATGACAAAGAGGAGAATTCGAATTTTATCTCAACTCTTAGTTGATGATGAGGCATCCAAGTAGGCTAATTGTCTCCTTTCTTTGTGCATTCTGCTCCAGCAATTCTGAAAACTTTGGGCCCAATGGTACCTTTTTATTTCTCAATATGAAATAAATATGTAAAGAGTGAAAGAGTTTATTGTATATTAATATTTTGGTGATATAAATCTCTCTCTGTTCCCTAAAATTCTGCTCTCGTTGTTCACAATAAGCTCTGCAAAACAATGTGTAAAATAGACTTTTACAGAGTCTGAAAAATAGGTTTTAAATGTGCGCATGTATCTATCATTATGTAATACCTGTGCCCAAACTGAGATAGGGTTTTCTATATAGGTCTCTTAGGAACAACAACCTCCTTCAGTTTTTTAATATGTATTTCTGATTGGCCACAATATTCTCTGTAAAATTATGACTTAATAGGAATTTTCTGCAAAAAGGTTCTTTCCAATATTGTTTAATATTTCCCAACCCATAATGGTTGTTAGAAAATTGAGAGAGGTTTGTGTATTTGGACATCTTAAGAACATAAAACTCCTTCAGTTTTTCAAAATTCATCTTGGATTGGTCACAATAGTTTCTGCAAAACAATGACTTAAACAAGAAATTTCTGCAAAAATGTTCCTTCTTGTTATGTTTTCATCTTTTAACCTTTTTGTTCTTTTAACTGTTTTTACTTTCACTTTGGATAAAATTCATTATTTTTGGCGAAGTTATTTTCATCTCTGTTAACTATTACTGCCTTTTTTTTACTTTTATTGTTTCACCTTGACTGCTCTGTAACTTTGTTTTAACTTTCACTCTGACTTTTACCTGATACACTTTAACTATTATGCTCTTTGACTATTTTGTTTCACTATCATTGTGAATTTTGATTTCACTTTTACCATTCACTATGCACATTTCATCATTCTTATCTCTCTCTGAATTGATTTTATTCTTTCTTTGTATACAAACTGTTTGTTCAATGAAGATTTTGAATTAAAATCTGAGAATTTGGAGCAAACAATTTTGTCAACTAGTATTAAAACTGTTGGCCCAATTTCTTATTCTAATAATATGTAATGTTCCTCTTCCTAAAATATCACAATCAACAATCTATTCTAGAGATTTACTGAAAGGGCATTTATCGGATGTGTCACCTTCTCAAGGAAGTGTGATATCTGAAGGCTATCTGGACCTTTTCAGACTCTGTCTATAGAGCTTCTTACAATATTCCTCCAACAGGAATTGCCCAAAGAATGGGGCTGCAACAATGTATGAACATAAAATATATCAATAGCATTATTTTATTATTTTTAAGACAAGAAGATATGTATAGCCAATGAATAATGTATAGCAGTAAAGATAATACAAGTTCTTGAGGAAACAACCTCTCAAGAAAGGCAATGCAAGCCTCAACAATACATGTACATGAAAATAGAAGCACACTGCTATTTCTACATAAACCCAGGCTATGAGGACGCAGTTTATAGAAGGCACTTCTCCATATTACATAATAACTAAAATATGTAGCAAGATATGGCTCAAATAAAATAGGGGAGCAAAGCTCTAACCCTTAGAAGCAATAATACATCAATCCTCCAAGGGATTGGCTGAAATATACAAATTGGAAAAAATGTCGGAGTTGCTGGGCAGCAACTGCGACTCAAAAACCAGAAATACATAGAGAAGGCTGAATAAGATGACATATCTGAAGTAAACAATCTCCAATGGATCTCCAAAGTGGAAGGCTGATCCTTACACTTGAGATCTCACCCTCCAATCAATCTGCAAACCCTCACTGCAGATACTCCATGAAAATAACGCATTCACTAAGAGGAACTGCATAGTGAGTGGGATAGAACACTATGGCCTAGTGCCAAGATCTTAAAATCAGGTCCAATTTTTTCCAATCTGATCCTCCAAAGGAAAGAAAGACTCTCCCTCTAAAAAACAAGAGAAGGAAGAGGTGTTGTGAAGTCTCCACTGCAACACCCTTCCACACAGTATTATGCTGCTGCAGCAATAACATTGTCCTGGAGGAGGATACTTTGGCCTTGAGCCAAGAAATGTGAAGAATGAAGAACCAACCTTCAAGAGGCCTCTCAAGAAGGTGAGGAAATCCTAAACAGGAATTTCCCGGCAATTCTTACTAAACAACAAAGAATGCTCAATGTCTGAATAGACATGAAATCATAAACATATGCATGAATCACAATGGCTCTCCTCCTCTCCATATATAGCAAGTGAAGGCTCTCTCTCCATGGGCCCCATCCATTAGGGTTTCCTCCATAAAGGAATATTCCATCCATTATCTCTGCGCTATCCCATGTAGTGCTTTCCACTTCATACCCTGTGCTGGTTGACTTGGTCAAACCCCTTTGCAAATGTCTCTTTTCACACATGGGGGTGTGAAATCTAGTTCCATGGCCGATCCCTTTTCATACTAGAGGGATTTTATTTATGTTTTTATTGTAATTGGGCATCCTTAACCAATTATTCATCTCCTAAATGAATTTAGACAAAAATTAATGTTCCAATTTATTGAAGAGAAATTAGGAACATTACAATCCTCCCCTCCCAAATGTTGCTTGTCCTCAAGCAACTGCAAGGATAGAAATGGAAAGTCTACACTCAAGGGATGGAGTTAGAAATGTGATGAGGAACATCTCACTCATGTGGATCCTCCATCCCCAAGCAATCATCCAAACAAAATGAGCCACCTCCCAACAAGGCAACTCTTGAAAATCTTCTTCCACCTCAAGCTCCAGAAATGAAGGTGGGCTGAAAATATGAACTTGGAAAGCATCATAGCCTACCCCAAGCTGTCCTTCTCTCCACTTGTGATAAGTGTAGAGTGTTTGTTGATCCTGGGCTGCAAAAGTATTTCCCTCAAGTGGCAAAGTGAAGAACAAACCTCCAAAGATTGCTCCTCCATCAATGAAGAACAAGCTGGCACAAAACAATCCATCCATGATGAATAGGACAAGATCATCATAGAGTATCCCAATGAGAAGTTTGCTGCAAGTTATACATGATGATAAATGATATAAACAATGGCTCACAAGGATACATCACAGTTTCATCCACTATAATCTCAGAAAGTTACATGGCAAGCAATGTACAAGATTCATCATATCTACTAAAGGATAGTGAATGGTTGAATGTAACTATAATACATGATCAAGCAATTTCCCATGGCTGTACAATGGATGAATATTAGTCTCATGTCCCACCTCAAAAGAGAATAAACATTTGGCTGTGGTGGCCATATCTCCTCGCATGCTCCCATTAGAACATGTAGTGCAGAAAATGTGGGAATTCTCCCCACTCAAGGATACACCCAACTCATGCGCCTCTCTCATAATCATGCTTCTTATACAAATCTGATTCATATCAGAAATTGAAGGCATGATCAGCGAAAAAATGAATAAAATGCTGAATTTTTCAAGTGATGCAAGAAGGTACCAACAACTTTCCCAATAGTGACAGCGCAGTTTTACAAGTCGCTGCTTGATAAAAGTACATGGCAAAATGTTTCTTTCTACATGGTTAATCATGCAGGTCTTCATATGATACATGTTATAGTACAAAAAATTAACATACATGTGATGATAGAACATTTTCCCAAGGCCACAAAAGAGATGGATACCTCCATCATATAGATTGGCCCAATAAGACTCATGGAGCAATGTGACAAGCTTGCCCTCTTGTGAAGCAATGCACTGCATAAGAATGGTAAGAGTGTGCAAATCAATGAATGTAAAAACAAACTCCTCACCATATGCAGGAAGTAAGATGGTACATGGGTCCATAATTGAGTCCTCCATAGTGTTTTGGCATGCTATGAATAAAAATGAACCATGTGCTACAAGAAGATGCTTGGAACCCCAAGTCAAGAAGAACATGCCATAGTGGTAGATGGCTCTATCATCATTACCTCCTATTTTCTCATCAAGTGAAAAAAATATGAAATGATCCTGGGACTTGTGGGTTATGGATCCACCACATTTCCGTTGGGCACACTTCATCCATAAGTCTCTGCTCCAAAGTGACAGCACTGTGAGCTTATGCAAATAAGCCCCTGTCAATACCAAACTCTGTTCTTTGACATGCTCCTTGTCAAATATTCCTCTGATAATGCTTCAACAAATATGGAATTCCTCCCAAGATGGAAGTGCTTCCCAATCATCATCAAAGACCAAGGATATAATGCCATCTCCTCCTCCTGCAACATCATACAAAGTGTGAGAGAAAATCTTCTCTTGCTCTCCCAAAAACAAGAAAATGAACAAAATAGTTTTTTTCCTCCTCATACTCCCATCATACAACTCATGTGATGAAGACACAATGAATGATATGATTATCACATCAACATCATGCATCCATACTCTATGTTGCTCAATGATTCAAGTATTTTGCCTCCTACTCTTAGGAAGAGTGTTTGCCAAGTGATGGCCAAACTCTTTCAAGAGTAACCAGCGCAACCTAGCCTCCTGTTGCCCGATATCATAGATCTGCAAGTAGCCTCCTAGCTCCTTTCTCATCAACCACATCCACTCAATCACTTGTGGATGCCTCCTTCTTCTCTTCATCTTGGTACTCCTCCCATGAGGGTTACCATCCTCCCAAATCAAATTCCTGTCGTTGCACTTCATGGGATGTTGAAATGCAATCTTCTCAAGGATCAATGAGACCCTAACAAGACCCAAATAGGTGGTAGGAAAAAAACTCTCATCATGATGTGTATGGCTCAAGGGATGTCCAACACGAGCATGAGAGATGTTATCCATCCTAAGATGTCCTCCATCTTCTATCTGCTCTTGTGAGAAAGGAAGAAAATCATTGTACTCCATGGTGTGTTGAAGTGCACCTCTGATGTGATCTCTCCTTGAGACCTCCCTCTCATCAATAGTCTTCCAAAACCAATGAGGTCTTGGACCTGAAAGTATAATTTCCTCTTTGATCTGAGAGGAGCTCATTGAGAAGGTGTCATCTTGAAGGGAGAAAGGGTTTCTCACTCCAAGATGTCTACTATCATCCTTCAAGGCTTCAAACCCCAACCTCCAATGTGATGTACAATCCAAAAAAGGCTCATGAAGATGATGGTTTATCTCCTCCTTGAAAGTTTTCATGTTGCAGAGCGCAGTGCAACCAAGCTACTCTATGGTAGCAATGGGATTTGACCCTTGGTCATGCAAAAGTAAATCTCCACAATTTTCAAAAGAAGTTGTTGCAACAATAGATTGTGGAAATATTTTCATACCTTGATGTGCTTTTGGAACTTCTTGTAAGCCTACAAGAGTTCCTTCCTCCAAAGTGTTGGTTGCTTCAACTGTTGATGCATGTGGTTGCTTCTCCATGAGTGTGACAACATTATCACAAGGCTCCTCAAGTGGTGATGTGATATTTTCTTTCTTTGCCCCTTCATCATGAAAGGTTTTGATCAACCCTTGGATGAAATTTGCAAAATTTTTCACCCCTCGAGTGTAGCGCTAAGATTTCAACAACTTCTTTCTCTATCACAGGATGTAGAAAGAAGAATGCTACCAACTCTTTCACCCAATTTTTTGTAGTAGATGACCCATCAAAGGTAGACAACAGAAATCTATTTCCTTTGATTTATTTTCTGCTACAAGGTCTCTTCTCTTCCTTCAGCTGGATGAAATGAGAAAAATCTAGAGTCTCCTTGAAGGCTCTAGGTTGAGATCTATACTCAACTAGGTAATCACTTAGAATCTGATAATCCAAGTGTATTCCATGCTCAATGTCTTCTTCTTGATGAGAATAGGAAATGCATGATACTTCCTCTTCTTCTTCTTCAATATTCTTGACCTCCTTGGAGAGTTCTTCTCTGGATATGAACATAGATTGGAATAAACTCATATTCTTCGACATTTTGATCTTCTTGGGCTTAGACTCACAAGCTGAGCCAAGAAAGTTGCTCTGATACCACTGTAATGTTCCTCTTTCTGAAATATCACAATCAGAAATCTATTCCAAAGATTGACTTAAGGGGGATTTATCGGATGTGTCACCTTCTCAAGGAAGTGTGAGATTTGGAGGCTATCTGGCCCTTTTCAGACTCTGTCTATAGAGCTTCTTACAATATTCCTCCAATAGGAATTGCCCAAAGAATGGGGCTGCAACAATGTATGAACATACAATAGATCAACAACGTTATTTTATGAGCTGTAAGACAAGAAGATATGTATATCCAATGAATAATTTATAGCAGCAAAGATAATACAAGTAAAGGCAATGCAAGCCTCAACAATACATGTACATGAAAATAGAAGCACACTGTTATTTCTACATAAACCCACGCTATGAGGACGCAGTTTATAGAAGGCATTGCTCCATATTACATAATAACTGAAAGATGTAACAAGATATGGCTCAAATACAATAGGGGACCAAAGCTCTAACCCTTAGAAGCAATAATACATCAATCCTCTAAGGGATTGGCTGAAATATACAAATTGGAAAAAATGTCAGAGTTGCTGGGTAGTAGCTGCAACTCAGAAACTAGAAATACATAGAGAAGGCTAAATAAGATGAAAGATCCGAATTAAACCCTCTCCAATGGATCTCCAAAGTGGAAGGCTGATCCTTACACTTTAGATCTCACCCTCCAATCAATATGCAAACCCTCACTGCAGATACTCCATGAAAATAATGCAGTCACTAAGAGGAATTGCGCAGTGAGTGGGGACTGGTGCCAAGATCTACAAATCAGCTCCAATATCTTCCAATCTGATCCTCCAAAGGAAAGAAAGACTCTCCCTATGAAAAACAAGAGAAGGAAGAGGTGTTGTGAAGTCTCCATTGCAACACCCTACAACATAGTATTATCCTGCTGCAGCAATAACGCTGTCCTGGAGGATGATGCTTTAGCCTTGAGCCAAGAAATGTGAAGAATGAAGAACCAACCTTCAATAAGCCTCTCAAGAAGGTGAGGAAATCCTAAATAAGAATTTCTCGGAAATTCTTGCTAAACAACAAAGAATTCTCAATGTCTGAATAGATATGAAATCATAAACATATGCATGAATCACAATGGCTCTCCTCCTCTCCATATATAGCAAGTGAAGGCTCTCTCTCCATGGGCCCCATCCATTAGGGTTTCCTCCATAAAGGAATACTCCCTCCTCTGTCTCTGCGCTGTCCCATGTAGTGCTTTCCACCTCATACCCTGCATTGGTTGACTTGGTCAAACCCCTTTGCAAATGTCTCTTTTCACACATGGGGGTGTTAAATATAGTTCCATGGCTGATCCATTTTCATACTAGAGGGATTTTATTTATGTTTTTATTGTCATTGGGCCTCCTTACCCAATTATTCATCTCCTAAATTAATTTAGAAAAAAATTAATGTTCTAATTTATTGAAGAAAAATTAGGAACATTACATAATAACCTGCAAAAACCAAACAATTTGTTAATGAATCAGAGGTCTGCAAGGAGGTGATTGAAGGATTTTGAAAGACATGTGGAATGAGATCTATCTATGGAGGTTTAACTCTATTTTTTAGGCATTTTTGGGCTACTTCTGTAATATTAGAATGTTTGCAGGAGTTTTTATATTAAACGGAGAGAAAACTGAGCAATTTAGGCTAAGGATGGCTTCTTTTGGGCTTTTTGCTCAATTTGGTTTATCTGAGGATGTAAAACTGGCCTAAAACAGAAAACAAGGGTTTTCTGAGTAGGTTTTGATTGAAAAGGGGATTTTTAGGATATATTCAGAAATTTTTAACCATTTAGGTCTAAGAATTTGATCTTTAAACTTCGGAAACATGAAATTTGGCTTCAGAAAGGTTCGCAGTAGAAAATAGTGTTTTTTGGGAAAAATTGTCCAGGGTTTGGCCTATTTTTAAGTGTTTTTAGGAAAAATAATTCGGTGAAATCTCTTAATTAAAGCCTAGTTCTATTACCGAAGGTTTAAAATTGAATTTACAGGCTTCAATTTGTCGGAAAATACCTTAAGATGTAGGTATTCGGCTGTTGAAAAGGCTTTTGGAGGGTCTTGGTTGATTCTGAGGTCTAGTCCGGCTTTTTGGAGCAGCGAATAGCTCTTGGTCAATATTTAATGGTGGAATTTGTGGTCGAATTCGTAACTTCTGGGCATAAGTTGACAATCAGGGCTAAAAAGGCTTTTACATAGTCAAGCAGAGCTTTTCAAAGTTCATAACGCGCAAAAAAACATAAAAATGTTGTATCAAAGGTTTTAATCCTTGACATTTTTCATCATAAATGTTTATTAAATGCGGGTCTTGTCAATGGTGGGAGTGGATTCAGATTTAAAAATGAAACCAACAGTGGATATCACGTTGATTTCAAGTGGTAAGCTGTTTTAATAGAAACGAACGCTGTCAAATGGAAAGCTGACATGTCGTGGAGGGAAAAATGGGGAATACCACCCATTTCGCATTCAATTGGCACTGGAATTGAAATTTATCTTTTCCGTGCGATATTGATCTTGCGTCATCGGATCTGAGGTAAGGGAGCGAAGGGTCAGGATTTGTTTGAGAGCTGTGGGCAATCAAAGGTGGGACTGGGGTAATGTTAAGCGGGTGTTTAAAGTTTAAAACCTTTATAAAACATGACTTTTAACCAAGGTTTCGATATGATGGCGGATATAAGGATGGTTAAAGGAATATAATGGGGGTTAAATGTATATGCGGCATGGTGCTTATATGACGGGTTATCAATATAAAGTATGAGGATTTATATGTCGTGGCAAATATGGATAGGGGCGAGGTTTAATATTTACTTAAAATAAACCTTAGCTTATTTTATTTAAACATTGGATTTATAAATATGCGGGGAGGAATGACATTGTTTAGCATGGTGGCACTTCCAAGCTTTTTAACCTTTAGAAAATGATAAAATATCATCCAAAAACTTAGGCTAAAATGCTGATGAGCAGGGTAATGTATTTCATTTCAAAATACATAGGATATGTTCAACTAAAACTCATTAGTACAACTTTTATTTTATTTATATAGTATTAAACCTATTGAATGGTTTAATAACCATAAGGGGCGGGATATTTATTTAAATGTAGTTTTAGACCAAAGGGCGCTTTATTTGGGTTTTATTTTGACATGTGGATAATAACTTTGGTCCAAAATCTTTACAATAATGGGTTTTTTGGGGTATTTAGATATAGGGAATTAGATAAATAGGATAAGGTTTTATTTAAGGATTTAATAAACTAAGTTAAAAGTTAATATGACAAAGCGAATGGAATGCACACAAAATAGACAATATGACTAAGTAAAGTGAATAAGTAAAGAAAAGCTTGTCTTTTCATCATTTCACCAATTTAGTTAGGATAAAGCATTTTGAAGGTTTTTGTATGTTAATGAGTGAAGGAAGTTAATCAGATGGGGTTTTATGTTTCATTAAGTAAGAATGAGTCTTTACTTATGAAAATGAGTTAAAATGTATGAATAAGGGATAAATAATGATAAATGGGGATTTAATATAAGAATTTAACATTTTAAACTAACCATTCATTGAGCCTTGGGTCCGGTCCCAACAAAAGTCAAAGAAATGCTCTGAGCCTGTTTGACTGATAGCTTAGAATACTGAATACTTATAGGGGAGGGGAAATTAGTGATGTTTTTCCCGATGATCATTTATTACATGCTTTCTTCACTGCTTTCTACCCACCCAGCCTTATTTCTAACATTTTTTCTTCATTTTGTATGTGCATTTAGGCTTGCAATGTTAAAACATTTTCTTTCAAAGCATAAAACTACCTAAACCTAGCTTATTAATTCATCCGAGGGCTCAGATTAAACTGTTGAGCTCCTCATTATTCTCTACATATCTACTGATTTGTCAAGATTAAACTGTCTAACAAATCTTTATTCAGTATCTAAAACTGGAAATTGAAAACATGACAAGTTAAGATTAAACAGTTTAACTTATCATGGATTATGGAATTTATTGACACTCTGCCATAATCATTTGCAAAAAAGTAAAAAGTAGTGCCATTTGGACTTGCTCACTTTCATGTTTTATTTTCATCTTTTTTCTTTTGGGGTCTATATTCTGTTAGTTCTTTGATCTTTCTTTTAGGACTTTTTACCCTCTTTTTTATTTTATTATTATTATTATTATTTTCAAAATATGGGAAAAAAACTTGCAGAAAGCAAGGTATGTAAAAATTTACAAGACTATCAATAGTCAATTCAAAATTATGAATCCTATATTTATAGGACCCTAACAGCGGCTTCACATGGGGATGGCATCTCCTTGTGAGATGTCAAGAACACCATCGACTAGTAGCCTAATCCTTTGAGCCAATCCCAAACATGCATTTGCTTTGTTATAAAATTTATGTAACTGAAACTCTTGAACTGAATTTAGTCCTTTTTTTGCAAACTGAAATATGATCTAAAACTAAAAGAACATAGCGCAAATCTCAAACCAAACTGATATATATTAAATATCTTTAGGACCTTCTCCTTGGCTTTAAATCTTAATGAATTATTTCAAAACTAGCTGAAAACTGAATACTGAAAAAATGCTTAGAGCTTTGAGCTTATTTTCTCTCATCTACCTACTCTAATCTACTGTTAATTTTGTTGAATCAGGTAATACAAAAATGACTATGAAGCCAGTCAAGTAGCTGTAGAAATGAATGGATAACTTGACTGCTTGTCATCAAACTTGATCAGGTGTCTTCATAATCAATGATATGATGTGTAATGGCAACTGTTGATGTATTTGATCCTCATAGAGAAAACATGTTTGCAGACTTGAGCTAAAAAGAACCTCCATATAATCTGCTATAGGATCAATAAAAGCATGATGTATGATATATGCTTCTATGCCTTCAACGACTAGTTGCTCAGTTGTATTCTGAATATTAAACCCTGAAACTATTTTTTCAGCATTATACTTGAAATCATAATCATCCTCAATCTGCAAGTCAACAGGTACTACAATTTCCTCTTGCTTTGGAGAAGAAAGATTTTCCAATAATTCTTTAGGATCTTGGAAATTGTATGACTGAATTTGAGAATGCAAAAGTTTAATTTCATTTTCATAATTTTCAAAAATTATCTCAAGAACACATTTTTTAAGTTGAGGATAATATTTTCTTGATTTCAAAATAAGAAAGACAACTCTTAGAAAATCCTCATCAAGCTGAAATTCTAATATCCCATCCCTAAATTCATTGAAAATCTCATGAGATGAAAATTTTGCCACAAACCCTTTCATCTTGTATCACCATTAATGATTTCGAATATGGATTCTTTGGTTATGGAGTTTCTTCCAAACTTTGAAGCTCTGGATCTTGGACAATGGAGTCGCCAGGTGGATGATTTTAACCTTTATATGTCTCATAATTGTCCACCATCATAGATCAGATCTGAACCTGTAAAATATTTCTAAAGAAAATGTTAGTCTTCCCCAGTATGGTCGCCAGTATGTTATCACTCAGTAATTTCTCCAGGTTCAAGAGAGAACTCGCCGAGGTAACCACAAACCTACTTCAAACTCTAGGATGTAGCCTTCCTAGGGTTCAGAGAGGGCTCTCTCTTTAAGATTTATCTTTGTTTGATTTAAAAATGTTAGGCTAGTTATGAAAGTACAATTTGGTTTTGGTTTGAAGGGTTTGGTGGGAACAAATAACTTGTAGGTAAGATAGAGAAAAATCTACTTGTCCATTGGGCTATGGAGTCTAAATCAAACTAGCAACACTAGAAATCAAGGCCAAAAAGGTACAAATATATTCAAGGCAAGATAGATAACCCTCAAAGATTTGGGAAAGTGGTTTTTTGTGAGGTGGTATGATCGAGATAAAGGGAAATCAAGGATCCTTTGATCCAGAAAATGGAAGTAGAAGGCAGAGGTCAAACGAGAGTGAGAGTAATTAAGAATTCTCAACACCGGAAATCAGAAGAAAACATTAAAATGGAAACTAGTTAAAGACAGGGAGCACTTGACTAATCCTGTAGTAATACTCCTAGCTACAAATTCAGACATAACAAACATAAAATGAATGCATGAAACTTAGAAAAGGAAACAGTGACAAGTAGGAAGTACTTCACTCATCAGCTTATCACAAGGATCCTGAATTATGATGCCAGTCAGCTTGTCCAGTATGCTACTTTGAATTAAAACACATAAGAGCCTCCAATTTCCAACAAAAATGTCTATAGTAATTCTAGAAATTTTATTCCATACAAAAATACTTCCAAGAGTGAAGTATTTATACAAATTCTAAACTATAATATCTTGAAAAAATATCAAGATTGGTTTACAAATATCTCCAACTGTTTTACATAAATAGAACTTAATTAAAGGACACTCAAAACTAATGCATCCATTTGGCACTATTTTTTATGGATATTTTATGAAAAAGAGGAGAATTTTAATTTGATCTCAACTCTTAGTTGATGATGAGGCATCCAAGTCACTAACTGTCTCCTTTCTTTGTGCATTCTGCTCCAGCAATTCTGAAAACTTAGGGCCCAATGATACCTTTTTATTTCTCAATAAAAAATATATATGTAAAGAGTGAAAGAGGTTATTGTATATTAATATGTTTTTGAGATAAACCTCTCTCAGTTCCCTAAAATTCTTCTCCCACTGTTCACAATAGGCTCTTCAAAAATATGTGTAAAACAGAATTTTACAGAGTCTAAAAAATAGGTTGTAAATATGCGCATGTATCTCTCATTATGTAATACCTGTGAACAGAGTGAGATAGGTTGTTATATATAGGTCTCTTAGGAAAAAAAACCTCCTTCGGTTTTTTAATATTTGTTTATGATTGGCCACAATATTCTCTGCAAAATGATGGCTTAACAGGAATTTTCTGCAAAAAGTTCTTTCCAATATTGTTTAATATTTCCCAACCCATAATGGCTGTTAGAAACGTGAGAGAGGTTTTTGTAGCTGGACATCTTAAGAACATAAAAATCCTTCATTTTTTAAAAATTCAACTTGTATTGGTCACAATAGTTTCTGCAAAACAATGACTTAAACAGACAATTTCTGCAAAAATGTTCCTTCTTGTTATGTTTTCATCTTTTAACCTTTTTGTTATTTTAACTATTTTTACTTTCACTTTGGATAAAATTCATTGTTTTTGGTGAAATTATTTTCATCTGTTAAATATTACTGTCTTTGCTTTTAATTTTACTGCTTCACCTTAACTGCTCTGTAACCTTGTTTTAACTTTCACTCTGACTTTTACCTGATACACTTTAACTCTGATGCTCTTTAACTATTATGTTTCACTGTCATTGTGAATTATGATTTCACTTTTACCATTCAATGTGCACATTTCATCATTCTGATCTCTCTCTGACTTGATTTTATTCTTTCTTTGTATACAAATTGTTTGTTTAATGAAGCTTTGAATTAAAATCTGAGAATTTGGAGCAAACAATTTTGTCAACTAGTATTGAAACTGTTGGCCCAATTTCTTATTGTAATAATAACCTGCAAAAATAAAATAAAAAATTGTTAATGAAACAGAGGTCTGCAAAGAGGTGATTGAAGGATTTTGAAAGACCTATGGAATGAGAAATGTCTGTGGAGGTTTAACTCTATTTTTTAGGCTTTTTTGGGCTACTTCTGCCAGATTAGAATGTTTGCAGGAGTTTTTATATTAAACAGAGAGAAAAATAAGTAATTTAGGCTAAGGATGGCTTCTTTTGGGCTTTTTTCTCAATTTGGTTTATCTGAGGATGTAAAACTGGCCTAAAACATAAAATAGAGATTTTCTTAGTAGGTTTTTATTGAAAAAGGGATTTTTAGGATATATTCAGAAATTTTTAACCCTTTAGGTCTTTCACTTTGATCTTTAAACATCAGAAACTATAAATTTGGCTTTAGAAAGGTTCGCAATAGAAAATAGGGTTTTCTGGGAAAAATTGTCCAGGATTTGGCCTCTTTTTAGGTGTTTTTAGGCAAAATAATCCGGTGAAATCACTTAATTAAAGCCTGGTGCTATTACCGAAGGTTTAAAATTGAATTTACAGGCTTCAATTTGTCAGAAAATACCTTAATATGTAGGTATTCAATTGTTGAAAATGCTTTTGGAGGATCTTGGTTGATTCTGAGGTCTGGTCTAGCTTACTAGAGTAGCGAATAGCTCTTGGTCAATCTTTAATGGCGGATTTTTTGGTCGAATTCATAACTTCTGGGCATAAGTTGACAATCAGGGCTAAAAAGGCTTTTACACAGTCAAGAAGAGCTTTTCAAAGTTCATAATGCGCAAATAAACATAAAAATGTTGTATCAAAGGTTTTAACCCTTGATATTTTTCATCATAAATTTTTATTAAAAGTGGGTCTTATTAATGGCGGGAGAGGTTTCGGATTTAAAAACGAAACCAACAGTGGTTATCGCATTGATTTCAAGTGGTGAGATGTTTTAATATAAATGAACGCGATCAAATGGAAAGCTGACACATCGTGGAGGGAGAAATGGAGAATACCACCCATTTCGCGTTCAATTGGCGTTGGAATGGACGTTTATCTTTTCCGCGCGATATTGATCTTGCGCCGTCAAATCTGAGGTAAGGGAGCGAAGGGTCAAGATTTGTTTAAGAGCTGCGAGAAATCAAAGATGGGACCAGGGTAATGTTAAGCAGGTGTTTAAAGTTTAAAACCTTTATAAAACATGACTTTTAACCAAGCTTTCGATATGATGGCGAATATAAGGATGGTTAAAGGAATATAATGGGGGTTAAATGTATATGCGGCATGGTGCTTATATGAAGGGTTATCAATATAAAGTATGAGGCTTTATATATCGTGGCAGATATGGATAGGGGTGGGGTTTAATGTTTACTTAAAATAAACCTTAGCTTATTTTATTTAAACATTGGATTTAGAAATATGCGGGGAGGAATGACATTGTTTGCATAAGGCGGAATTTAGCATGGTGGTGCTTCCAAGTTTTTTAACCTTTATAAAAAGATAAAATATCATCCAAAAACTTAGGCTAAAATGAGGATGAGTGGGGTAATGTATTTCATTTCAAAATACAAAGGATATGTTCAACTAAAACTCATTGGCGCAACTTTTATTTTATTTATATAGTATTAAACCTGTTGAATGGTTTAATAACCATAGGGGGCTGGATATTTCTTTAAAGGTAGTTTTAGACCAAAGGGCACTTTATTTGGATTTTATTTTTACATGTGGATAATAACTTTGGTCCAAAATCTTTATAATAATGGGTTTTTTGGGGTATTTAGATATAGGGAATTAGATAAATAGGATAAGGTTTTATTTAAGGATTTAATAAACTAAGTTAAAAGTTAATATGACAAGGGGAATGGAATGCACAAAAAATAGACAATATGACTAAGTAAAGTGAATAAGTAAAGAAAATCTTGTATTTTCATCATTTCACCAATTTACTTAGGTAAAGCATTTTTAGGGTTTTTGTTTGTTTATGAGTGAAGGAAGTTAATCAGATGGGGTTTTATGTTTCATTAAGTAAGAATGAGTCTTTACTTATGAAAATGAGTTAAAATGTATGAATAAGGGATAAATATTGATAAATGGGGATTTAACATAAGAATTTAACATTTTCAACTAACCAGTCATCGAGCCTTGTGTCTGGTCCCAACAAAAGTCAGAGAAATTCTCTAAGCTTGTTTGACTGACAACTTAGAATACTAAATACTTATAGGGGAGGGGAAATTAGTGATGTTTTTCTCGATGATCATTTATTACATGCTTTCTACCTACCCATCCTTATTCTGAACATTTTTTCTTCATTTTGTAGGTGCATTTAGGCTTGCAACCTTAAAACATTTTCTTTCAAAGCATAAAACTATCTAAATCTACCTTATTTCATCTAAGGGATCCGATTAAATTGTTGAGCTCCTAATTATTCTCTACCTATCTACTGATTTTTCAGGATTAAACTATTTGACAAATCTTTATTCACTATCTAAAACTAGAAATTGAAAACATGACAAGTTAAGATTAAACAGTTTAAATTATCATGGATTATGGCATTTATTGACACTCTGCCATAATCATTTGCAAAAAGTAAAAAGTAGTGGCATTTGGACTTGCTCACTTTCATGTTTTATTTTCATCTTTTTTCTTTTAGGGTCTATATTCTGTTATTCCTTTGATCTTTCTTTTAGGACTTTTTACCCTCTTTTTTATTTTGTTATTATTATTATTATTTTCAAAATATGGGAAAACAACTTGCAGAAATCAAGGTATGTACATATTTACAAGACTATCAATAGTCAATTCAAAATTATGAATCCTATATTTATAGGACCCTAACAGATGTAATCAAGTCTTATTTCATTATTTCCACTATTATTTTATAATTTCCTTAGCAGACCCATTTTATACCTCAAAACTCCTCGAATGGGGTTGAGACAAAGGTTTTCAGGGTAGCAATAGAAGCAAAAGTGGCTGAGTTCTTAAGGGAAAATACTTTCTACAAATTTTGGTATCCAAGGGAGATAGTCGTTTATTAAGGAGCTCAATTCACATCAAATTTGATTGAGAATATCCTAAGGCAACATAATATCAAGCACAAAACATCTACTTCTTATCGCCCTCAAGAAAATGGAAAAGTGGAGGTTACAAATAGAGCACTGAAAATTATCCTCACCAAGGTGGTGAGCAGTAGCAGGAAAGAATGGGCAGACATATTAGTGAAAGAAACTTGGGCCTATAATACCATGTGGAAGACAACTACTGGCTTCACTCCATATGATTTGGTTTATGGGAAGAAGGCTTTTCTTTCCATTGAATTTGAATACAACACTCTCATAATGGCAACCAAACTGGATTTAGATGTCACAAGAGCACAGAAATAAAGGATACTTCAACCGAATGGATTGGATGAATTCAAAATGAAAACCCTCCTCCACACTGAAGTTATACAATTTCACAGGAATTTTTGGCATGATATGAACACTAAGTAGAAAATGTTCTAGGAAGGGGATTAGGCTTTGCTATATAACTCCAAGTTCAAGGAATTTAAAGGAAATATGATGACAAGATGGTTAGGCCCATACCTGATATAGAAATTCCATGAAAATGGAGTTGTTCATATCAGAACCATTAATGAGGAGGGGATCCCTCTTCTTGTAAATGGTTATAGGCTAAAAGTATACAAGAGACCTCTGCCTAAGGTATAGTTCATCAGTAAAATTAGCAGGGAAGTCAATGTACTTTGGAGCCTCATAGCTTCCAATCCATAACCCTTCTAGAGAAAAAGGAAAAAACAATAAAAAATAAAGAGCCCTGCGTGAAAACCTCCATGAGGCATCCAAGGCCAACTCCAGGAATGAAAACCTCCTTGAGGTAGTCCTGGAGAAAAAAAAAAGAGAATAATAATAAAAGATCCCTGAGTGAAAAAATCTCTAAGGTGCCTAGGGTAGGATATTGGGTTAAAGACCACTTCCGACGCATCACACTAGTCTTGAAAGAAAAATAAAAATAAAAATAAACAAAACAAAAAAACAAAGACAAGAAGATGGGATGACACCATTATTGCTAACCTTTTTTTATGTCTTGCAGGGTTATGAACAGTGGCATGTCATGGTCACAAGGAAAAGGAATTCTCCCATTTCTCTTCACTCATCCATCCATTCACTCCCTATCCAGCACCATCACTCACCTCTTCATCCCTCTCCACCATCCTATGAGCTCAAAAACAAAATTTCACCCCCTCTCTATGGTGCTACAGGAAGAACCTATAATTCTACAGGAAGTTCCTCTGGTGCTACAGGAAGGTTCTAGAAAGCTACAGGAGGGAGGATCGAGGGAAAGGGAAGTCACCAATGGTCATGTGGTCTCAAAATGATCATGAAGAGGGTCTTCCCACTACTACCTATCATCATATCATCACTTCTCCATCTCAGTCACAAATATTTTTCACTCAAACGCTCCACTCTGTCACATCTGTAAAACAAAAATTATGCAAAAACACAAAGTTCCTTCACATAATTTTTCCATGGACACATCACTTCCACATCATCATATCACTATCCTAAGGCCTTGCCACACTCTCCCTCATCACCCCATGTATATTGAAGGTCCGTAAAAAGAGAAAATAAGGGTTTGCTACAAGAAGAGAACATCTTCGTGTAGTAAACATGTGTAAGGACCAGAAAAGCTCTATATTATTTTTTTGATCATCCAAGGAGGCAGGGAAGTCTTTTGAGGTGACTCTGAATAAATCCATGGCACTCCAAGAAGGATTATCCACCAGAAACAATAGCTTGAGCCTCAATAAGGTACCTGTAGACACAACAAACAATACAATAAGCACCTCAATAAGAATGAAGACATATATGAAAAACTAAGGTAGTAAATAAAACTATTTTGGGGCCAATCCAATGATCTAGCTCCAGCATGAAAGGCCCTACAAAAATTCGACAATGAGGTAGGATCATGTATGGAATTTTCTCACCATCTCCCTATGTGTAATTAACTAAATGAATGAATGTCGAGAGGGGAAGCTTTAATAATATGAAGGTGGCCAGTTAACTTGGACACCCTCGGCTAGTGAACAAAAATTAATTGGTAGAGTCCTAATGCAATGCAGAGATGTCACATCAGTTGAAGTATGATCACCAGGAGTGGATGTTGATTACAAGGAGAGGAGAATGATCACTTTAAGTGGGGCCAACGGTCCAAATGAGGAAACCTCGTGTGAAGTATAGATAAAAAAAACGATCCAATCCAACTCAAAATAGCATATAATGTACTTGAGCATGTTTCCCTTCATATATTTTCTCATTAAAAGAATATTTAGGGATAGGACAAGTTTTTTAAGCCACCGAGAAGCTTTGAATCTTGACCTGTTGTTTCCTATAGGAATACTATAATTTCTATAGGTAGGAGTGCTACAGGAATGTCAAGGGGTTATATGCAAGAAAAAATGGGTCCAATTGGTTCAGAAATTTTCCATTTTTCATCTCAGAGCATCAGTCATAAGAATTAATTTTCCACCACCCTCATATCTCTATCATAATTTCACACAATTTATCCTAAAATGTCTGCAGACAATATTCATCAAATTTTAAAATTGAGAGGTTCTGTGTGAAGAAATTAGGGGTTAGAACATAGAATTGTAGTGATAAGAGCTTTGTAACCCTCAACTACCACTGAATTGAACACTAAGGCCATAAAATAAGCACCTTTCCCTCACTTAGTAAAGAACATAGAGAAGAGATGGGGGGTGAGTTTAACAGAAGAGAACCTTCAGACACCAAAAGAAGCCATTTGCACCCTCCTGTAGTAGATATCTTTAGGAGACATCAATGGCTAGGATTATTCGAATTTCTAAAGGGATATGATGATGAAATTGCCTCTAAATTTTCCGTGGCCTTAAATTCACAATCATATTTAAGTGCCACCACCATGGTAAGAGGGTTAGCCATAACAATAAGTCCTACAATGATCAGCAGAGTAACCACACTGCCTATAGGAATCAAATGGAATAGGGAAGGCAATGCCACTAGTGCCAATGCAAAGAATAATTTCTTTAGGGCCAAGGAGATACATATGGAAGATAAGAACTGGGTTAGGAAAGAAAGCTTTCCCTATCCATGGGATGAGGTAGCTTATCACATTTTGAAATAAATCTTGTGAGGTAAAATTGAGTGTAGTGTATGGCTACCATTTTAGACTATTTCATGAGCTCATATTCAAGGTAGATTTTCCTATTAACTAGAGATTAAATGTACCATACTTCCTCCTCCATTACATCAGGGACATGAGCCAGAAAGTACGAGAAGGAAAGCATCAACACTTATCCCATCATGGCCTTATCAAGGTGATAGTGGAGGATGACCTAAACAAGTTAAAAATTATTTTCCCATGGTCCAAGTTCATAAATAGGGACAAAGAGATACCGATAGGAACCTAGAGAATTACTCCTGGGGAAACCCCTGGATCTAGCCATGGGGGTAAGGACACCAGAACGGATGAAGAAGAGAGAGAGAGGACAAAAAAATAAGTAGAGATGGAAACTGACGAAGAAAAATTAAAGGAGGCGAACACAAAAGGAGGAGATGATGAGGAATAAAAAATAGAAGAGTAGGCCTTGAGTCCTAAATATACCACTAAACCAAAGAAAATTGAGTTATCCCTTCAACAAACTAGTCTCTCACCAGGGAACACTAAGGATGAGGTAGCTGCCACTTTAGCTACCTTGGGCACTCCTCTGAAATATAAGAATAAAATACCAAGATAAAACCCTCTTTAATTTAATACAAGGAAGAGAACTAGAGTGAAACAAGGAAGGCCCCAGACTCCCACAAAAGTCCCAATTAATATTTAGGAGTACCTAAATAAGAAATAGGAGGTAGGGCTAGATGAGGGAAAATTTGAGGAGGTCACATATCCAAAGTCCAAACCTAGGACTCCCATAACCTATGTAAGTAGGCCCACCACTAGATAATCATCCATCAAGCAACCAGAAGCACCCACGGACCTCCAAAAAGAAGAAAAGAGAGTGCTATAGGAATAACAGAGCATGTTACGGAAAAAAAAAAAAAGCATGCTACATGAAGGATAGGAAATGTTATAGGAACAACAGAATGCACAGAAAGAGGAAAAAAATTCACAAATTGAGGGGTAGAGTGCACAAATAGAAGATCAAAATGTGCAAGAGGGGGTACAAGTTTAACAACAAAAATTGCAAGAGATAGTAGCCTCCCCAAATACCTTTGAAAAACACATCCCGAAACTTCAAGAACCTACCCCACAGCCTAATTTTGGATCTTATTACAAGTTCATTTAGGGAGGGAGATTGATCCCTGAAAATTTCACAATCCCCCTCCTATATGAGCTAGAGATAGAAAGAATGCACACCCACAAATGGATGCAGATCACCCAGTCAAATAATGTTGGAGATGTGGGGCTGATGGAAGAAAGGCTCGTTGAAATGGGGAAAGAGCTAGATGATGTAAGGCTCATAGAATATGTGTTGAAAGAGCAATTACAAGCAGTTCAATCATATAACATGAGATTGCAAGGGTAGCTACAGGAAAAATACACCCAACTTGCCACTATGGCTGGACATTGCATGGAGGCCATGCAGTACATACAACCTTCAAATACCTATGCAGTTATCTCAAGGAGAAATGGATACAATTTCAAATCGGGGCCTTAACTCAACATTTCTCCCAACCCTTTCAGAACTATAGACAATTCATTGAATTTTGCAAACATTCCAGTGTAGGAGAAAGGGATAGAATGGATGAATTGTATATGCATAACCTCATATTGGGGCCCTAATTCCAAGTTGGGTGATATGAAAAATTGGGGCCCTAATTCCAAGTTGGGTGATATTGAATTAATGGCCTTAGCATCCTGGCTAACACATGAAGAAGCAGGAGTAGCAAAGGTTAAAAGAGTAATGGCAAGAGAAGAGACAGAACCTCTAAAAACATATCAGAACTAATGAGCCCCAAGGGGATCATTACCAACCATCAATTGATCTCAAATGATGTTGTATTGGCACCTAAATACATTGAAACACATGGTCATAGCATTTCAAAATTTGATGATACATCCAGGTTAATAGGAGAAGAGATTTTGCAGGCATGCCTTACCAATTAGTCTGCAACAGAGGGAATACCACTCTCCTGAGAGAATAAAGAATGCATTGGAGAATTCACCCTTCTATAAAATAGTTATTCAAATAATGAGAATCCAATGGATAGGATTGAAGCTCATCCCAACTTTGTTGTTGGGGATGCATCAAGGGAGATATCATACAGAGGAACAAAAGAAATGGGTTGAGGCATAAAAGAATGCAAGATTCCACCCATCAGAAAGCATTCCCTCTGAGCTATATCGGGATATTAGGGAGGCCATTAGGGCTTTGAAAGAGATTAGCAAGGAGAAATGAGTTTCTCAGAGGATGAGAAACCATTTCAGTAGGGGGTGATGATGAGGCTCATCAATAGGTACATTTTAAGGGGTTAAAATTCCATCCTTTAACTTATTAAGCTATCTCTCTCTCACATTTATTTACATTTTTGTCATATTATGCTTAGTAATAAGGGTGAAAGATTTTTTTCATGTCATGTAGCCTAATTTGATTTAAATACAGGAAATGAAGCCATTTTTGAGACATTTTCCACCTAAGGTCTCGGACTAGACAACAAGGGGAGATTGTAGGAGGGTGTTCATGTAGAAATTATAACAATGGATTCAATCTAATCTTGTAATGTACTAAAAAAAAATACTTAATCACTTCTACAAATTTTTTGAAACCAAATACAATCGCACAATCACATAACAAGTAAGAGAAAGAAATTATCAATCGTACAACACAATATGTATCTAGGGAAATCATCAGCTAAAAACCCCACTATTTGTATACTACATTAAGTTAAGGATATGAAACAATACAATTTTATTTCCCTCACTGAGAAACCTCTGCACTCTATTGACTGTCTCACTTTGATCATGCTCAAATCTGGCACTTATCTAAGAAATTTTAGTCCTCTATTTAACCTCTTGATTGCCTCTGACTGGCCTACCTTCCTTACACAATATTGGGCTAATTGAGCCCCTTTTAATTAGGAAAATCCCAAATAATTATTGCGCAATTAATCTAAGGTTTCCCGATGACCTCATGCATGACCTATACAATTTTCTAATTATACAACTGATAGTTATCTTCCCTATAACCCCAATCTCAACTGGGCCTTCCTTAGAAATGCCACACAACAACTATTTATAGCGAATTATCAGTTAACTAATTGACCACTACTTGTGAATTAAATCATATTTCATTCACTGGACCCATCACTATCTCATCTCTTACTTAGAACTACGTAAATTGGTTTTAACTCAGTTAATTGAGTTAACTAATTACAACTCACAATAACTATAACTGGACCCCCTAAAATCATGGGATAACTCTACATGCCTCCTCTCTGACCCTCAACTCAAATTTCCTAAGCTAACTCAGTCTTTATGACTTAGTTAACTTATACAAGTTTTCATTAGATGAAATTACAATTTCTCTTCCAAATTAATTAAGGGATAATTAAATCAGAAGCCCCCTATAGTGTCATTTCTGGATGCCATTTTCAATGTTTCTTGTTGCCAATTTCAATACTCCCTCTCAACAAGAAAGGAATTGAACTCTATCCCGAACCAGTGCCTTTGGAAATTTCTTCATTCAACACTTCTAGTTTTATTTTCTCCTACAACTCCTAAAACTAAATAGCCTCCAAAACTGAATCAGTATGATGCATCTTTCATCAGAGTCACTGACTGCTAGTGACTTACTGCACTGTCTACTAAAAAATTTACATTGTTGCTGACTCTACATTTGTGCTCTCTGCACTACTGCCAACTCTGAAATGTGTTCCATTATTTGACATCTATCACTTTGATTTATGTCTTCCTGAAATCTGACTGTATCAATCACTATCGATCCTTCCTGCTACTGTGTATTGTGGGCTCCCCGTAGCCAGGTCTGATCCATGAGAAAAACAATCTCAATGGATCCTACCCAAATTTATTCTCTTGGGATTATGTCTTCACATTTCCCCACCTCTCACCTGGAGGTATGGTTTGCATGTGCTCCCTCAGCCCGTCTGGCTCGAAATTTCCCCCTTCTGGAGGTATTTTCTTGAGTGGACGCCTCCACTCGATCTCCTCTCTCCTTCTCTAATTGTGGTCGCTCCACAACATTCTGAGACTTCTTCTGAGGTTTCATGTTGATAGGTAATGTATGCTTCCTTCCAAACCCCAAGTCACTAACCTCTGCTTTTCTCCTAAATTTGTTGCATGCATCTTCAACCTCGAGAGCATACAAGTTCTTGACTCTTACACCGATTTGTTGCACCCATCCCATGGCAATGTGTCTAAGGAAAACCTTTCATTTTTCAAATATCACAACATAGCTACAGTCTTCTAATACCTCTATGGAAATAAGATTCTTCTTTAGTCCTGGAACAAACAAAACATATTTGAGTCTGAGAGGGGAGCCAGTCTCCCACTAAAAGGTAATTATACCTATGTTTGTCATGTTATAATTCCCGTCACCTCCAAACTCTATGTTCTGTTGGAGGTCCTTCTCCTCCAAGTCATTGAAGAGATCTTTATTCCCTGTCATATGGAACGAGGCACCTTTTTCTAGATACCACATGCATCCCATTACAGCATTGGCCATGCATACAATTAGAGTAAAATCAATTTGGAATTGTGAAGCTAAAGGTTCACCTACTGCTGCAACTGCAGGCTCCTTCTTGCTTACTTTCTGTGGACATTTCGTGGCATAGTTCCCATAATCATAACAGTGAAAACAATTGATATTGGACAAGTCTCTCTTGCCCTCTTCACCTTTGTATTTATTTCCCTTGGCTTTCTTTCCTTCTCTGATTAATGAAAAATCTTCTTCTTTTTTTGTGTCGGAGGTCCCATCTCTGGTGCTCCACCTTATCTTTTCGTTTACCAAGTCGGACCACAATTGCTCCCAATCTAGTAGCTTCTCCCTTCCATTCACTAAGCCTTGGTAGCTATGTCAGCTCTTTGGAAGGCCTAAAATATCTAGGCTCACCAAATCATCCTGGGCTACTGTCACACCAACACTTCCAAGCTCATCTCGACATTGAGTGAACTTCGTCAAGTATTTTGGTATCGTCTTGCCTTCCTCCATCTTGATCTTTCTGAGCTTGTCGTTCGGTGCAAAATTCCTCTGGTCACTTTTATTCTGAAATAGGTATGTTAAGGCCTTCCACATAGCATATGGAGTCACCTTTCCATGGAGATTTGAGACAAAATGATCTTGAACTCCTTCTAACAAGACCCTTCTCACTTTTTCTACATTCTTCTTCCATGCATCAAGATTTTGAGCATATGTTGTTGCGGGCTTGGGAATATGAGTATCTATGAATTCATTCAACCTATTTTCCTCCAACACTACCTCCATCCTATCATTCCATACTATGTAATTCGAATTTCCCTCAAGATCATATAAGAGTCTCAAGCCATTGAAAGACATCTTGATTTATTGTTGGGTCTTGAAAGAACAAATATGCAAATTCGATATAATTGTTCAAAAAAAAAATCTCATTCTTCTCTTCAATAATGATTCATGGATCTCTAATACCATGTATAAATTATCCAAAGGGATTGGATCTGATCTTGTAATGTACTAAAAAAAATACTTAATCACTTCTACAAATTTGTGGAAACCAAATACAATTGCACAATCACATAAAAAGTAAGAGAAAGAAATTATCAATCGTACAACACAATATGTATATGGGGAAATCCTCAGCTAAAAACACCACTATATGCATATTGAATTAAGTCAAGAATATGAAACAATAAAATGCAATTTACCTCATTGAGAAACCTCTGCACTTTGTTGATTGTCTCACTCTGATCTTGCTCAAATCTGGCACTAATCTAAACAAGTTTGGTCCTCTATTTAACATTTTTCTTGTTGTTGCATGACATTCCTTCCTTACGTATTGGTGGGCTAATTGAGCCACTATTAAGTAGGAAAATAAAAAGTAATGATCTTGCAATTCATCTAATACTTCTTGACGACCTCATGCATGACATGTATATTTTTCTAATTTTAAAACTTATAGTTATCTTCCCTGTAACCCCAATCTCAACTGGGCCTTCCTTAGAAATGACATGCAATAGATATTTATAGAGAATTATCAGTTAACTGATTTACCACTACTTGTAAATTAAATCAGATTCAATTCACTGGACCTATCACTAGATCACCTCTCAGTTAGAACTAGTTAAACTGATTTTAACTCTATTAATTGAGTTAACTAATTACAACTCACAATAACTATAACTGGACCCCCTAAAATCATGAGATAACTCTACATGGCTCCTTTCTGACCCTCAAATCGAATTTCCTAGGCTAACTCATTCTTTATGACTTATGTTTGGTCTCAATCTAGTCTCCTAAATTGAGCTCATTTAATTGTCAACCAGGGTTAGTAAACTGCTGAAGTGAAGTGCACCATATGTGCCTAAGTAACCTCTTCCTACTTCGTTGTGTTTAGTGTTTTATAATGTTTTTGGTTTTATGGTTTTATTTTGAAAAGGAAAAGAACTAAGTGCTAACTGAAGGGAAACTATTGGTCAAAACAGAGTGAAGCCTAAACTATGATGGTAAATAAATGCAAATGCTGAAACAAAACAGAGTCTAACTATGACTAGCAACCAACAAATACAAAGCTTGATAATGACTCTATTGTATACTCACAATATGAAATTGAAATGGACCTGAGAAAATGAACAAGCTAAGTGGAAATGAAGTTTTCTCCTAAATCACTAATCAAACAGATAACTTACAATGTACAACATCTCATCCATGAATAAAGATTTGTTGGAAAATATGTGGAAAAGAATATTTGTAAAAAGGTAAAGTTTCTACTCTAAACTAGTTTCTACTTCTGTTCTGCAACTCAATTTAACACCACTAAACCTATCTCAAAAGTTATAGATTTCCTTTCAAAAATAGTCTTTGAGAAAGAGGCTTGTTTGTGAAATGATAAAGAAGCTGCAAAATACTCCAGACCTTATAATAATACTATCTTTTGTCCAGATAATTGTGTGTGAGTATGAATTTTGAACAAAAGAAGTTTTGTAAGTAATTAAGCCTGTGAGATTGAATTTATCAACTAAGACAAAGTAAGCTACAATGGACAACAACTCAACTTGAAGTGTTAAAGCAATGAGTTAAAACTAAACTAAGATGCTATTAATCTACAATGAACAGTATTAAACTAAAGAGCCATTATCATACTTGAAAAGAAAAGAAAAATCTGAACCACATGCATTCTACCTCCGGAGTATTAAACCATAGTGCAACTAATCTATTGCATATTACACAGTTTGAAATGAAAATAGAATTAAAATCCTAAAATACCACAGTTAATTCCCATTCATCATTACAGATATTTTGGAAGAATTCATTAGAATGAGATTAAACTGTAGAATTCAATACAAATGAACATAAAAACACAGAATTCAGAAAACTAACTAAGCTAAGAATGAAACGAGAGTTACTTATCTAAATTAAAAAGAACAGAGCTGCACAGGAGGTAGGGGTCCTCCACCACCTGGTAGCACGTAATCTAACTCAAGATCGACTCAATGCATTCAAAGGAATACTGCTTCTTTCATTAAAGGAGAAAAATGCTTAAAACAGAGTATTCATGGTTAGCAGCAAAAGCCAAATTCTAACCAAGATCTAACTAGCGTTGCTTGGTCTCCCAAGTCATATTTATAATGAAATTACATAACAGAACTTGAGATAATGCAGGGATTACTGTCTTTCCCATTCCTATTCGAATTAAAACTCTTATTGAAGGCTGCGTACTTTTGCTGCAGACAGCTGTAGAGTCTGTGTCCCAGTAGAACTCTACCTCTTGATTTTGGTTTCCACGTGCATAACCACACACAGAATTCGTTTCTTCCTTCATGGTGAGCAACGAACCATGTAGACATGACGTGGAATATGCCCATATGTGGTTTTTCTTGAGACGACACCTGTAACCCACTCAAACTGTAAAATAGCTGCAGAATCGCCGGTCAGCTACGGAATGTCTGCATTCTGTAGCTATTTTGCAGAAAATTGTTAAAATAGCAAAAATCATGAAAATACAATATGTTAATCAATTGCATGTGACCTTTAAGCAATCCTAATCATTCTTCATTGATTTTAGGCTTATGAAGTGATAAAAGAATGATGAAATGAGGTAAAGTGGAATGAAAGAAAGCACAATTTTGAGGCTCAACATACCCCCACTGCAAGACTATTGCATGTCCTCATGCGATTTCATAAAAACTTATTCCATGTACTCTGAAACATCCAAATTTTTCTTTCTGCTTATTTTGGCCCTAATCTCTTTTCAGAAATTAGTTCTTCATCTTCCTCTTGTAGTGGAGTGTCAATTTTATTTTCAATAACCATGTCAGATTTTCTTCTTCTGCTCCATCAAAAGATTTGGCAAAAGATTTTGTAATCTCCTTATGGAAGCCATCAGATTTCTCTATAAAATTTAGCCTCCCTTCTTATTGTAGTAGCTCCTTGACTTGTGGATATCCTTCCAAATACTTGACTTCAACTGATTGTGTCCTGACAATTAGCCACATTCCTCCTTTGTGCAGATTATCTTCCTTTCAGAATTATTTTCTATGCTTGAAGCTAGATTGACTACAGAGTCTAATGCTTTATTTTGAAACTGTATCTCTATGTCTGAAGATGGATTAGTTGAAGAATGATGCTTCACCTTAGAATTACCTTTCTGCACTTAGAGATGGATTGGCTGCAAAGTGTAATGGAAGTGAATGAATGGAGGTAATTAAGCTATAAGGGAAAATGAAGTGGCAATGGATCTGATGGAGAATGTATGATGACCTTATGGTGAAATATGGAATGTTGGATAAGGGATATGGCTAATCAATTCGAATGATAGGTTGTTTTAGGAAACATATGATTATACACATTGTATCTATTTCATGTTTTGACTTTTTGCTATTAAAATAATTTTCACAATTTACCT
This sequence comes from Pinus albicaulis, assembly GCA_034641835.2. NCBI lineage: Eukaryota > Viridiplantae > Streptophyta > Pinopsida > Pinales > Pinaceae > Pinus > Pinus albicaulis. The sequence continues at coordinate 1,424,374,960 of CM076575.1, read as the reverse complement.
CAGAATTTTGACCTTGTTAATTGCTGTGCTTGATGCTGTTCCTTTGGTTCTCTTTGAGCATATTGGTCTTCAAAACAGAATCCTTCAATTTCCTGTAATCATCATCTCTTTGTAGGCTGCACAATCATGTTAGAACTGCTGATTAAGATGTGGCTGCAACATGCAATCTGTAAGAAGAAATGAAGTATGAATATGGAAGATGGATGTGAAATGTAATGGAGTGAAAGTAGAATGGACTTGTGAAATGAAATGAAAATGGCGTGAGATGGAGTAAAAGTGGAATTGTAGAATGAAATGAATTTTGGAATTTCTCTCAAATGGTACATCAGACTTCCCTGGAATTTTCTGAGGTTGTCACCAATATTATTATGCATCTTCCGTCGAAAAATCTCTGCCATTGGTTACACTGATCTCCCGGAAAATGAGAAATGGCTGTAGGTGAAAGTGGCCAATTTCTTGAAAAATACACACTGAAATTTTCTGAAATTTTCTGTGTTTATTCACCCTTCCTCAGTGCATCTACCATAAAAATTTCAGGACCAATGGATGCACGGTTTGAAAGTTATGACAAAATCAATTTCTGCCCTGTTTCACCCTTCATTCTGCCCAATGTTGCAACAAAAAAGTACGCCACAGACTCATTTTAAGGCCAAATTGAGTGATTCCAATGGGAAACTGTGTATTTTAACCTTCTCTACTACCACATGCTTCCAGAATTTCATTTTGATGAAGAAAAGGTGCTGCTGTGCAAAAATACTCAAATCTGTCCTATTCTGTCCATATTGCTAAAAAGTGAGAATCTGCCCGAAAAACCCTTCTGAAATGCCCTTAAAAATTTCTTTTTTTCAAATTCTGTCCGCGCCTTACTCAATTTATCATATTCTGAGAAAACCCAGAAGCTCATAATTTTTTATTTCTGCTCCAATCTCTTGCAAAAATTGCACCAAAACTGCCTTCTGGAAAAGTTTGCAAAAAGACGAAAACAGGTTGCTTCAGCAATAGCTGCAGAAACTGCCACTTTCCGCAGCTGTGGTTGAATTGACAAGAAGATGAACATGCTGCTACAAGAAACTAATAAAATGTACTGCTGCAAGTTGTTGTTGATTCCATAAAACCATTAGTCTTCATCAAAGCCAACATTCATGGTATAATTCTTACCATGCGAATAAATGTGTCGAAGTCGAGCATGGGAAGAAATCATTGGATTACCGATCAATAATGAAAATCGTTAACCAATGCGAGACAACTCACCAATAATGTAAATGAGTGTCAAGGTACCTCAGTGCATCTTGACAGGGACGAATGAATGTGTCGAAGTCGAGTCGCCTGCAAGATTTGACAATCAAGAGACATTGTTGTATTCCCATTGTTATCATCGAGGAGGCTTGCCATTGATGAATGCAAGCTCCAAGGCACTTCAAATAATCTCTAATCTTGATCCCAGATAAAGTGTTGAGGTCGATGGGACAAGATCTGTTGGAAGGCGGACCTTAAGGAATTCCACATCATCCAACTCGAGCATAGAACCAAGAATGATTTGAAGAACCATGAAAGATTGAAACCATCATGAAATTGCAGAACTTATTGTGAACTTTGCCCGCCAGTTGCCTGGTTTTCAAACAAAGCTCATGTCCAATTGCACCAGTAAGCTGGTTTTCACAATAGGACTTATTTTTCTCTTTACTCTTTTTTTCTTTTCTTTTTTTTTTCTTTTTTTTTTCTCTTTTTTTTATTTATGTCCTACTCTACTTGAAAAAGAAAATCTTGTTCAAGTATATGAGTACTTCCAATGGAACCATGTCTGTAACAAGATGATAGATAAGCTCACATGCAGGTTTGAAAGATACTCTTTGACATGTACCTGTATATGAGATGCCAACTGTCTTGATTTAGATGATCTCAGAAGATATTGAATAATTGAGCATTGGGATTCGATGACTGAATTGAACCAAGATTCAACGTAATCTTGTCTTCCTTGTCTTTCCTCTATCATGAAATGCAAGTCTTCGGAGATGTGATCTTCATTCATAGAATCTGGTGATAGGCATGCATGAGACTTTTCAATCTTTGGTTCCAATATCTCCTCTTTATTAATAGACATCCATGATTCTTGGACCTTATCTGAATCTTCTTCTGCTGGTTGTTGTTCTTCAATGACAGCTGGTGAATCATTTTGCAATACCTCAGATTTGTAAGTTGATTGAGGTGTTTTATTGTTAAGGATATGAAATGGTTGTGGAGGTAGTGGAGTGGGGAATCTTTGGGGTGCTTGTGTGGATGATAATGGGAAAGGTTGAATTGAGGTAAAATAAGGGTGATATTGATGTTGTAGTGGAGGTAAATGGTATGGATAACATTGATCATGGTATTGAGGATAGAGAGGAAAATATTGAGGAGAAAGTGGATTTCCTTTGTATGGCCTTTGCCAACTTTGTTGCCAAGATTGGTTTTGAGGTTGGAATTGAGATGGCCAAGGTTTCCAAAGTTGGTTTTGAGGTTGGGATTGAGATGGCCAAGGTTTCCAAGGTTGGTTTTGAGGTTGGGATTGAGATGGCCAAGGTTTCCAAGGTTGGTTTTGAGGTTGGGATTGAGATGGCCAAGGTTGCCAAGGCAAGGGTGTTCTCCAATTACCTTGAGGTTGTTGTGCATAACCTTGAAATTGTGCATAAGGATATTGCATCATATTGGGTTGATGAGGCTTCCATAGTCCTCTTGGAGCTACATAACAAAGTTTCTCTTGTGCTTGATTTGCTCCATTATCCTTCTGGTAAATTGCCTTCAACCCTGGTAATGATGGGCAATCTTCAGTAGTATGTGATCCTGCACAAATTTTACACATTTTAATGTGATTAAATGGACATTCATGCAAAACATGTTTCTTTCTACATTTAGGGCAAAATATAAATGAAGCAACTTTTTGCTTGTTTTGCATTCTTAGCATGTCAGTTTGTTCATTTAAATTACCAAGAATGTTTAGCAAATTGTTAGGTTCAGTTTGACTTACCAATCTTGATGTTGACTTACTTACTCTTGCCATAAATGGACCTTGAAGGGATCTTACACACTTTGCTTTTCCTCTTGATATGTTCTTGCATAGTTCACAAATTTCTTGAAATGACAATCGATAGACATCTCCTTTTCCCACAATATTAAGAAGATCAATCCATTCATCCTTTATAGCATTTAGTAGGAGAGTTTTTAATGCATCTGATCCTAAATTATGCAATTTAGATCTTTTGATATTATAAGTAAATCTCTACACTAAATCTTCTAGGCTTTCATCCTCTTTTTGGTTCATCTTAAAGACTTCATTTCTAAGGTCATGGTGCATGCAATAACCTTTATATTTTTCCAAAAATACTCTTTTCATATCATCCCATGTCCCTATAGAATTTGTTCCTAAAGTCATGAACCATCTAAGAGCTCTATCCTTCAATGTTACCGGAAACAAATTCAATTTTTGCATGTGCAATGAGTAGCCATAAGATCTACAAATTATTTCAAATTCAAAAAGAAAGGTTTCTGGGTCTTCTGATCTCATACCTTTGAAGTTAGGAAGTAGAGATGGATGGATGTTCTTCATTTGAATATTGATATCAGTTTCTTGAATGGGAAATCCAAAAGGATCTTCCTCATTGTCATCATCTCCATCCATTTCTTCAACCTGCTTTATCACCTCTTCTTCTACCTGCAAAAATATGAATTCATGATGTGGATGTGTGGCTCTTACTGCACCACATGATATAGTGGGTGTGGTAGGTGATTGAAGTTTTTGTTTTTGTTTTTGTGGATGTAGGAAATCGGGATACCTAGTTACACTTCCCCGGCAACGGCGCCAAAATGTTTTGTCTCAACCTAGTCTCCTAAATTGAGCTCATTTAATTGTCAACCAGGGTCAGTAAACTGCTGAAGTGTGGTGCACTATATGTGCCTAAGTAACCTCTTCCTACTTCGTTGTGTTTAGTGTTTTCTGATGTTTTTGGTTTTATGGTTTTATTTTGAAAAGGAAAAGAACTAAGTGCTAACTGAAGGGAAACTATTGGTCAAAATAGAGTGAAGCCTAAACTATGATGGTAAATAAATGCAAATGCTGAAACAAAAAAGAGTCTAACTATGACTAGCAACCAACAAATACAAAGCTTGATAATGACTCTATTGTAAACTCACAACATGAAATTGAAATGGACCTGAGAAAATGAACAAGCTAAGTGGAAATGAAGTTTTCTCCTAAATCACTAATCAAACAGATAACTTACAATGTACAACATCTCATCCATGAATAAAGATTTGTTGGAAAATATGTGGAAAAGAATATTTGTAACAAGGTAAAGTTTCTACTCTAAACTAGTTTCTACTTCTGTTTTGCAACTCAATTTAACACTATTAAACCTTTCTCAAAAGTTATAGATTTCCTTTCAAAAATAGTCTTTGAGAAAGAGGCTTGTTTGTGAAATGATAAAGAAGCTGCAAAATACTCCAGACCTTATAATAATACTATCTTTTGTCCAGATAATTGTGTGTGAGTATGAATTTTGAACAAAAGAAGTTTTGTAAGTAATTAAGCCTGTGAGATTGAATTTATCAACTAAGACAAAGTAAGCTACAATGGACAACAACTAAACTTGAAGTGTTAAAGCAATGAGTTAAAACTAAACTAAGATGCTATTAATCTACAATGAACAATATCAAACTAAAGAGCCATTATCATACTTGAAAAGAAAGGACAAAGCTGAACCATATGCATTCTACCTCCGGAGTATTAAACCATAGTGCAACTAATCTATTGCATATTACACAATTTGAAATGAAAACACAACTAAAATCCTAAAATACCACAATTAATTCCCATTCATCATTACAGATATTTTAGAAGAATTCATTAGAATGAGATTAAACTGTAGAATTCAATACAAATGAACATAAAAACACAGAATTCAGAAAACTAACTAAGCTAAGAATGAAACGAGAGTTACTTATCTAAATTAAAAAGAACAGAGCTGCACAGGAGGTAGGGGCCCTCCACCACCTGGTAGCACGTAATCTAACTCAAGATCGACTCAATGCATTCAAAGGAATACTGCTTCTTTCGTTAAAGGAGAAAAATGCTTAAAACAGAGTATTCATGGTTAGCAGCAAAAGCCAAATTCTAACCAAGATCTAACTAGCGTTGCTTGGTCTCCCAAGTCATATTTATAATGAAATTACATAACAGAACTTGAGATAATGCAGGGATTACTGTCTTTCCCATTCCTATTCGAATTAAAACTCTTATTGAAGGCTGCGTACTTTTGCTGCAGACAGCTGTAGAGTCTGTGTCCCAGTAGAACTCTACCTCTTGATTTTGGTTTCCACGTGCATAACCACACACAGAATTCGTTTCTTCCTTCATGGTGAGCAACGAACCATGTAGACATGACGTGGAATATGCCCATATGCGGTTTTTCTTGAGACGACACCTGTAACCCACTCAAACTGTAAAACAGCTACGGAATTCGGGATCAGCTACGGAATGCGCGGTCAGCTGCGGAATGCCTGTATTCTGTAGCTATTTTGCAGAAAATTGTTAAAATAGCAAAAATCATGAAAATACAATATGTTAATCAATTGCATGTAACCTTTAAGCAATCCTAATCATTCTTCATTTATTTTAGGCTTATGAAGTGATAAAAGAATGATGAAATGAGGTAAAGTGGAATGAAAGAAAGCACAATTTTGAGGCTCAACAACTTAGTTAACTGATATAATATGTCATGAGATGAAATTAAAATTTCTCTTCCAATTTAATTAAGGGGAAATTAAATTAGAAGCCCCCTATGGTGCCATTTATGGGTGCCATTTTCAATGTTTCTTATTGCCAATTTCAACATGTCCACCTCCTTAAATCCCTCAATAAGCCCAAGATCACACCTAATATCTTTCCCAATGGCTTGAAGGCAAAGGCAGCCAAGCAAATGGAAGTTATGAGGAGCCAAGCTCCACCCTTCTTGAGATCAAGGGGACCATATTCCTACTTTTCAGGGAGTTTTTGGTAGCTACCATTTGTATAAATAAGAATGCACAAGATCTCTTTAGGATTCAAACTTTGTATTCAACTAGGTATCTCTTGAGATTAGGATTAGTATTATTTTTTTCCTGTCATGTGATGTATTAGACTTTTGATGTAACGATAATGAGAAGTTTTTTGATCCATTACCAATTTAGTCTCAGAGGGTTGATGCTTTTGGGTTAGCGCCTAATCGATTGGCTAAAGTCCCTCTTGTATATTTATATTCTACTTTTATTTTCCAGCACTTTGTTTAGTTTTCTTTCATTCTAGTAGCAGCAAAATCTATCAAAATTGTGCTTGTAGCCTATGTTTCTCACCTCTCTCATGGAAGCATGAGGAGAAGGATCTCCAACCACAGTCCGAAAATAGTTTGTTTATGATTTCTTGGAAATTTAAATATTTTTATTATCATTTCCATCATATGCTTACTGTAAGTTAGAATTTGGATTTATTTCTTAGATCATTTTTTAGCATAGGTTAAGTAGAGTTTCTATTCAACTCAAATTTTCCACTCTTAAACATGTTAGTTTGTCAATAATCAATGCATGGATATGTGTAGTGGTTGCAGGATTGTCTACAGCTGTAAGAAAAGGACCCCTTTCATCACTGTCATCTTGGACTTCATCCTTCTTCTCTCCAACCTCCAATTCTACCACTAAAACCCTGTTTTCTGAACTAATATTCATCACCATAGTGAGCAACTCTCTAGGTGAAAAACATGACCTCTGAGGGTTCTGAGCTTCGATGGAGGTGTTGGTCACCCCTCACTCACCTACTTCCACCTTCTCCCACCTTTCCACACCTTCCTTCCATCCTTTTCACCTGCTTCCTGTAACACTTCAAGACTTCCTATAGAAATACAAAGATCTTGTAGCATCTTCCAATAGCAACGTTATAGGTCACCATTTCCACTCTAGTTTTTCTTCCTTTTTCCATTTGAACCTAGGATAGGATGTGTTTTAACCCCAACTAGAATTCATGACCAGAAGACACCCCTAGGCTACTCCAAAACTCCTTTCTTCTTTGCTGCAAAAACAGAGTAGGCATTACATTTTTCTTTCATCACAGAATTAGCATAAATAGGAAAACAATTTACATGTAAGTAAAAGTTAGTTTAAGCAGTAGATAAAGGTTTAATTTATGGTTTGATGAAGTGTGTGAATATAGAATAGTTTCTTTACTACAAATGGATGGATATTTATATGAATTATTACACATAGCATAGTTTCCTTTTCTTCAATTAGGTTATTTTTTTATGATTTACTTTCACTGTAAATTGAAAGTAGAAGATTGATAGGAACTATATTTGTCTTATATTAGAATTATTTCTCTACATTACATTAGCTAATTTAATTTTAATCCAGTAGGAGGAATGGCCTAGAAGTACTACTGATCAGAAGACCTAGGTTAGGGTCGTATGAGTAGAATCCATCTATTGTGCATATAGCACTGTCACCTCGGAGTTTGCATGAACCTTGGATTGATAATTAGAGTTGAGTAGCCCTTGGGAGTTGGATCACGCTTGGTGCAATACTAGGGCTCACCAGCGTGGCACTGATGTCAGCAGGTGATTGTGCAGTATAGTTATCAAAGAACCAATCAGGACTTGACACATGGCATGATTGTATGGCGGAATTTGGTGTGTTGTTATTGGTTTATAAGGTTGGTGTGGAGATAATCATAAGATGCCATGTGTCACTATGAAGGGGCGCCATGTGGACCTCGAATTTCATGTAAAATCTTTGTTATGGACCAACCAACCTCATCGTGGTTTGATCTCATGACCTCTGACGATACAAACCTCCACTCTACCACTATGCCACAAATTCACTTATTATAACTATGTGGCACAGATTTATTTATGCTTGAATGGTTTAGTGGTTTACGGGGGGGGGGGCTAGGGCCTAACCAACCAAGCCCCAAGTATTATGGTATATTTCTTGACCATGGGTGGAGGCAGAATGGGTAGGGAGTATGGCCCAGCCCTTAGTTCCATTGAATAAAATAAAACCAACGATGTATATTTTAGGAGGGGTGAACATGTGGCACCCTACCTATGCCCATCCCGTGTTTTTTTGTAACCATAATGTGGCCAGGTGTCAGGGACGATGGGGTTTGTGGCCTCTGGCCTTCACCCCCGGTTATATTGTTATCACGTCACCGGACTAAGAGGCGGAAGGATAGGGGCACGACCTTATTGGCGGGCCTAATTGTCCGAAAATTTGCACCTTTAGCAGTGGATTTTCCACTGAACCAGTGCAAATTTGTCACCTTGCATATATTCCAAAGACAAAATTCATTGTCAATTTTGACCAAAGGTCGATTTTGTAGAACAGTTAGCAGGGAAATGAAGAAGGGGGCCTAACTTGGCCATTTTTCATCCATTTTGAGCTCTAGAAGAGAAAACATAGGGGTTTTTGGGTGTTCTGGACACAATGCCAGTGTTATTTTTGAAATTTGTGCATTGTATGTTGATTTTAGTTTGCATTTGAGCATATAATTTACAGGACCAACATTGAAAGCTGGACCCGGAGATGTAGCCTAGGAGGGGTGAACTCTGTCATCAAATTGTTGTTTTGTGATACTGCATATTGTCTATTTTTCATTGTTAAAATCTGCAAAACTTAACTAAGTTTACTAAGTTTATGTGATTTTTCCATTTCGATCCAGTCTCCATAAGACATAAACTGACTTGCAAAATTTTACAAAAAACCCTCAACTTTTAATTTTAAATCAGTTTGGCATCAGAGCATGGTTGTTTGGAAAGTTTGACAGTTTTTGCAAGTGTTTTTTTGAATGATTACAAGGTCTAAATTGAGAAGAGGAGAAGGAGTGATTGAATAAACAAACTCTGAAATTGGTTCAAGGAGGTCACAAACTCCACTAGTCATGGCACATGAAAAAGGATAGGAGTGGACTTTTGAGGATGAGAGAGCTTTTAGAAAGGATTTCTATGATATGTCTGAGATGGTGAAAGTGTTATACAATGAGAGGAAAATAAGGTTTCAAGGAGAAATGTCTAATCATCCAAAAGGTAATGTTGGTGATGAGAGAAATAATCCACATCCACCTCCTCCTTCACCTCCATCTACACCTCCTACTTCACCTCCTCCATCTCATAGACCTTGATGAAAATAAAACTAGGGGTCTATCATTTCAATTTTTTTTATAGTCTTGGTCCTGGGACCTGTGGATTATGAGCCCACAACTCAATTCATCCCTTCTTCCACTATGAACTAAAGAAAACTCTGGTCTACATGTAACATTAATTCATCAAAAAAAGTCAACTAATCTATGCATCAATTCATTAATGAATTAAATCACCATGCACACACAAATACATAAAGTATAAATCAAATTTAATTAACTTAAACACTAAACTATTACATAAAATTTATTGGTGCTTGGTTGGCTAGATATTCATTCTAATGGTCGCCTCTTTTGAATTCCCAAAGGTTACAATTTATATAGGAAATTACAATATTGTGGATCATTTCAAGATCCATGATCTTCTCCATAAATCTCTCAACATGATCCTCTCCGTAAAACTCTCAACATGATCTTTTTCACAAAGCTCTCAACATAATCCCTAATATCCCTGATGCACAGATTCTACTAGAAATCAGATCCTAGCATATAAAAAACTCACTGCTTCACTCCATTTGAAAATGCTCAAATTTTCTTCAAATAAAACCATAAAAATATTCAACCGTAATCACACGAAGGAGAAAGAGCCATTCAATCAACTACAGATATAAAGTACAAAATTTCTCTGGCCAAATATTACAATGGAAAACCTCTTAGCTCTTGGCCCTTCAAACCACTCCTCACTCTTCCTGTACTCCTCATGCACTCAACTCTTGTTCGTCCTCACAAAAACACTCCTATTTATACATAAATAATGTATTTATTTCACCCCACAAATTTCTCCACCCAATCCTCAACTGAATCTAAATTAGATTCATTCTAGGTGTGGACTCAACAAAGTCCAGTACATAGAATTCCTACTCCCTAAATTTGCTACCTAATCCTATTTCACTCATATCCTTTTAATTATTTAAATAATAAATACAAAAATCCTCACCTTTCCTCTTAATTTATTAAAATAAACAATTTAATTAATAAAATAATTAAAATGTCTCACCCCCTATTACATAATTAAATAATGAAAAATTGAGCTTGATGCTCCTGCATCAGACTCCCGAGGTTGAAATTAATCATGATCACCTGATCATGTGTTCGGATCTTTGTCTTCCTGGATCCCATATCTTGTGCTGCAACTTTCCATTTGTCGTTGCTTTTGTTTGTTGTGTTTCTCCAGGTCTCCACACTTTGTGTTGCATCGCCCCACTGGCTATGCTTTCACAGTCTTCTGTTTTTTTCATCTTGTTGCTTCGTCTTTGTTTTACTGCTGCTGGCTTCTTCCGAGATACTTTCATCATTATTGTTGGAACAGGGTCTCCCATAAGCTGCGAAACTGGTCCACTTTGGATACTTTTGATTAGATTTAATCTAGCGGAGGGGTTTTGGGGTGGGTCAAAGACCTAAAAGCATTGTAATGGATAAAATGGTAAATCAGGGGTCCGAAAACCACGGTTTGCGGACGATAGGAAAGTCTAGGCTAGCTTGTTATAAATAGAGGACTATTTTTGTATTGTAAGGTAGGATATGAAAGGCTATTGATGTGAATTGTGGTTTAAGCTATCTGTTTGGGTTTTGGGGAAAGGACTCCTGCCGGCTGTGTGCACGGAGATCCAAGTCTAGCTGTGTGTGGACCCTTATGTTGTGTGCGCAGGCTGGGAAGGGAATTGTAAGGGATAATTGATGAATGAATGAATGAGAAAGGTTGATTAAGAACTGATTCTGTGAGTAATCTATGTATGGATTATTGGTAATTACTGTGCTTTGCATTTCTGTTTTTAAGCTGTGAAGATCTTTGTAAGTGTGTTTCTGTACTTCAATCTATTCTGTTTTGTTTATGCACTACTGTGTTACTGTTATAGAAGCATATATAATTATAGATCTAGTGCACGTGGATGCGAATAGAAACCCACTTGGCCCTGTACATTATAAGGTGATCTAGGTATCGCAAGACCAAATGCAGCTCTACTTGCCTTACCTATCCTTTCTCAGGGTGCGGAAACCTGGTTCCAGCACCCACCCATACTACTTCGGGTGAGACTTTGACCTACGAAAGCAAGTCACTGCCGAAAGGGCCAGTAGTATAGGGGTTTGTTGGAAAACCTTGAGCTTCGAACCTGGGTCAAGACCCCTCCAGCCAACAAATGGTTCCATTGCCGGGACTTGGAGATTCTGAGGAAGGAATTGGGTAATGACAAGAGAATATTGGAAGCCTAAAAGAAAGGAGATCGAAGACTGGTTCGAATGACAGATCCAGGAATTCACGGTAAAATAAAATCACAGTGAGAAGCTAACGGCAGAAAGGTGGAAAAATAGGTACATCTTGACAGAGAGCTACAAAATATTCTTTGTGATATTTGCGATCGAGCTTCAAGAGTGGTTGGCCAGGCTTGTAGAAGTCTAGAAGTGCTGGAAGGACGAAAAAATCACTTAGTGGACCCTAGAGCTGATCCAGCATCTAGAAAAGAATGATAATACGATCACACACACTATAGATCACTGGGTGGATAGTGTGCTAGGAGGATTTGTGATGGAATTTTCCATTGATCAATTTGTCTCATACTTTGAGGCCGAACGACGATTCTTTAAAGGATTCTGGGGCAAATTTATGAGGACGTTACCATTACTGATAAAGATACTACTGTGTGAAAAAAGCATTCTGTGTATTCATACTGACTGAATGACCTCGGATCTAGACGAGAGCATGACGCGTAGTGGTAAATACTATTGGACTAACCTTGACAATGGGAGATCTACCTATAATCCACTGCAAGAACCAGCTGCGCGGGATCCCCCGGCTACATCACTGCCCGGGCAGCACAAAGGTAAGAAATCTCTCATACCGCTACCCCCACCGGACAGCGGTATGGCTGCTCACCAGAGACTACCTACCTTCAAGGGGGTAGGGGATGAAGATATGGACCGATTTTGGTTTGTTACGGACTCCATATGGACTGCGTAGAATGTGGCAACTAATACGGTGAAGAGGGTGCATCTGTCCCTAGCATTCGAGGATAGGGAACTAGATTGGTATCTGAGATACATTGCCCAGAATGGGAGTGCGTCTATTCAAGAGATCAAGGATGCTCTGAAGCAACAATTCTGAAAGCTAAAATCTTACTCTCAGCTGGTGGGGGAAGTAAAGGACTTCAAACAGGGTGCGTCTGAGTCAGTATGGGAGGTTGATTAGCGATTAAAGAGGGCCATCAGGGAAGGAGGGTTTGAGTATGATGATAGACAACATAAGGAATGGTTCATTGCTATGTTGTTACCCCACCTACGCATGCTAATGAGTCACCAGACCTTTGAATTGCAAGAGAAAGTTGTGGAAGTCGCTATGAAACAGGAAGTTGCACCCAGGGAGGATACGTCGGTAGGAGTACAGCAAATTCAGGAACAACTTGGGGCTATGCATATGGAAATACGAAACCTACAAAGGGAGCGAGGAAAGGACATTCACGCAGATCTATGGTGCATACGATGTCGGGTATCTGGCCATACGAAGGATCAGTGCCCTCTACTGACAGATTACATGCAGGTGGGAGGACCTAGTCCTGTCCACCCAGGAGAAAGTGGGGAACCCAGCCTACCACGACCCGGCTCGAGAGGACCTGCGTTGTGGTGTGACGACTGTCGTGTAGCAGGACTGCATGATACGAACCATTGCCATCGGCTCGGTGCGTATGTCCCAAAATTGAAACAAAAATGGTGCAGATTCTGCCGGTCGGTAGGACACGATGAGAAGAACTGTCGCATTTATGACTTGATGATAGATCATGGGAACTTGTATAGGGTACAATCTGACCTTACGTTGCCAAGAGCTTCTGCGCACTTCAGGGGATCATCTTCCAGGGGAAGATGAGGTTCAGGGGGAAGTGCAGGATGCAGATGTGGGTAGCTAATCTGTTATAACGGCAAAGAGATAGGACACTTCGCGAGAGAATGCCCAAATCTCGCCAGGTCATCGTGCAAGTATTATAGGTAGTTGGACCATGTGGTGGAGGATTGCCCAATTTTAATAGCCAAGATGCAGGAAAAACAACCAACCCCTACATAGAATGTGCAAAGAGTTAAAACCGAGCTAAGGAATGTATATCCAAGTGTAAAATTCATGACACACAGTGAGATGGTCACCCAGGGAGCAAAGGAGGAGCTTGCCTCCTAGGACAGAGTAAACTTCAAAGAACCGAAATCAATAGCAGACCTCGCACCGCTGCCAAACAAGATAGGGGAGGGGGTGGAGCCCTTCTTGCAGGCTTGCATGAAGCTACTATGAAATTCGAAGGCCGTAGAGAACCTCCAAGAAGTAATGAATGCCTGCACAGCTCGGCCTAATCTAATTCCTGGGACCAAGGATGTGCACAAAACATACAACTATAAAAAAAGAACTGGAAGGGAAATGCGGTTGACTGCACAGATTGGCGACTACGAGATGGACCAAGTTATTCTTGACCTTGGATCGGATGCGAACATATTACCAAAACAAACATGGAAACGAATGGGAGAGCCTAAATTGGAATGGTCCACCATGCAGCTGCGCATGGCTAATCAACAGAAGATCATCCCTCTGGGAAGGTTTCCAAAAGTCATGGTAGATATCACAGGAGTAAAAGTCCTAGCTGACTTTGAAGTCATAGAAATTGTGGAGGATGCGGATCCTTACCCCGCACTTCTAGGACTGGACTAGGCTATAGACATGGGAGGTGTCATCAATCTCAAAAATCGCAGCATGGTATTTGAGAACAACGGTACATGCGTAATAGTACCACTAGATCCAGCAGAAGGTGCACGGTATATGGAGCCGGCCTACGAGGAGGAGGAAATAGATCACATTTACAAATTGACTGCATGGGATGATGATTGGGCTAACCCCATGGACGAGGGAGTACTCTTCTAGGAAAAGGATAGTGAATTTTTTTCTGACTCTGATGAGGAACTGGAAAATTGGCAAGGATAGTTGCACGAGGTTTCGACACTGCAATGTCTTTGGACCACCAGGAATTTCTACTGCATCTCTACCAAGGTAAGAGAATTTCCCTACCGTGCTGACGCGGGAGATGTTATGAAGTTTTTTGAAGCCAAAATTTCCAAGGAACGCAGGCTAGGGACTCTACCACTAACCCTGCATGGTGCATCTGCACGTTGGTGGGATACGCAAAGGCCGATATGTCTCACTTGGGAGGAGTGTCAGAGTAGGATGACCCTGCACTTAGGGACCCCAGCTGACAGACAGGCCTCGAGGTCAGTGGACCCGAGCGGATACTTGCTAACATGCAAAATTCAAAAGTGCAATAGGACCCTGCCTGAACAAGCTCACCAGATTACCAACGACCAAGGCTTGGGCTCAACTACGGAGCTGCACCAACCCACATGCAATTGGGAGAAGTTGCAAACGCTTCAAATGGCAGGTGGCACGAATATGCTTGACGCAGCCCTGCCATACATAGACATCACAACCAAGGGGGAAGCACACAAATCGAGGAGTTTGGTGACCAAATTGATGAACTGGTACCTAAACCATGTCATGAAACACCTGGCGTCAACCTTACTTTGAGGTACGCGAACAACGCATAGGCATCATCCGAGGTCTGACAATCCGTGGGATAATCCTCAGGTATTAATAATGACCGTAAGCCCACCTCGTTTTGATAAGAAAGGAACCTTGTGGCTATATAAATTGGGTGGAAAGCCATCAATGCAGCCATTTATGGTCAGTTCGCTTCGAATAGCTGATCGTAAGTTTCACACACGAATTACTCTGCCATTAGGTAGCTCCGAAAAAAATGCAGCTAACAAGGTAGCTTCGCAACAGGCTATATATTGTCTCCATGTCATGCCTCTGATATCATCCTACTGGATTATTGGATTCTTTGATGAGTTCTGGGATGCCTGTCCTTTTGTTACTATGGTGGTCCCTAACCCACCGAATGCGTCGGTCCCTAGCTTCTCGGTGCCCACAAATGTCATACTAAGAGGGCCTGGGAATTTTGAGTTCAAGAAAATTACTGGTCATTGACCTCCTGCAAAGGGAATTTCCGGTGAGCCCCGCAAAGAGAGGCACCATAGTTGCGTGATAGGAGGACCCGACCTTCGCACCCCAGGGCCAATCACAGGACCCAGCCGGAGGGCCTCAAATGATACAGTAGAGGAGGTTGTGCTATTCTCATGGTCCCCCACCAACAGTGTTGCCATCAGGTCATAGCTAGTCTTACACTAAGAAGGAACGCTGAGATATAGGGATATGTTGCGACTTCTTCGCAGTCCCAGACTACCGACCAGCAGAAGCCATGTTTTCTCGATCCCTCGCACTGTCATCATTAACGACCACCACCCAACAGCTACGAACATACACATAGCTTTGGCATAGTTATCCCGTGAAGCACTACGAGGATTGTACACCATGGTGTTGAAAGAGGTCCATCACCATGACCAGGTTGCACGACAGCAGTGTGAAATACCTCCGGAAGTTTGGGCATAGCGGGTTGCATTCGTTACAGAAGCAACAAATATTATTCAGGAGCAGCTTATGTAGGGTACGCAGTTGGTTGAAATAGCTACACAGCTCTGGACAACAGTCTGGTACCATCCTCTGCTTCAGCGTGTCCAGGAAGACCTATAATAGGCAGAAGCTGCTCTCGACCAAGTTAGAGCTCCCGTGCAGCATCTCGCCGTAATGAATACAATTGTGAATCTTCACCGTGCCAAGCATATCATTAGGAAATAGTTGAAACCATGGGGCGACACCACCCTCCAGATAGCCCATGATGCTCATGCTACCATTGCGCGTCTCCACCGGTTGTTAGAACAGGTTACCGTGGCTCTAGATGGCCCTGCCTCCCTGACGCTTGTCAACATTGCACAGCGAGCTGCTACCCAGAGTCAGGAAGTGCTCCCTCCACTCCTTTACGCTCTTGATACCTTGAGTGCACAGATCGAAGCCACACCACCTCAGTGACACGAGATGAGTCACAAGATTGTGTTGGGGGACTGTTGGAACAGGGTCTCCCATAAGCTGCGAAACTGGTCCACTTTGGATACTTTTGATTAGATTTAATCTAGCGGAGAGGTTTTGGGGTGGGTCAAAGCCCTGAAAGCGTTGTAATGGGTAAAAGGGTAAACCAGGGGTTCGAAAACCATGATTTGCGGACCATAGGAAAGTCTAGGCTAGCTTGTTATAAATAGAGGACTATTTTTGTACTGTAAGGTAGGATATGAAAGGCTATTGATGTGAATTATGGTTTAAGCTATCTGTTTGGGTTTCGGGGAAAGGACTCCTACTGGCTGTGTGCGCGCAGATCCAAGTCCAGCTGTGTGCAGACCCTATTGTTGTGTGCACCAGCTAGGAAGGGAATTATAAGGGATAATTGATGAATGAATGAATGAGAAAGGTTGATTAAGAACTAAATCTGTGAGTAATCTGTGTATGAATTATTGGTAATTACTATGCTGTGCATTTCTGTGTTTAAGCTGCGAAGATCTGTGTAATTTTTTTTCTGTACTTCGATCTGTTATGTTTTGTTTATGCATTGTTGTGTTACTGTTATAGAAGCATATATAATTATAGATCTAGTGCACATGAATGCGAATAGAAACCCACTTGGCCCTGTGCAGTATAAGGTGATCTAGGTATCGCAGGACCAAATGCATCTCTGCTTTCCTTACCTATCCTTTCTTAGGGTGCGGAAACTTGGTTCCTGCACCCACCAATACTACTTCGGGTGAGACTTTGACCTGCGAAAGCATGTCACTGCCGAAAGGGCCAGTAGTTTAGGGGTTTGTTGGAAAACCATGAGCTCCTAACCTAGGTCAGGACCCCTCGAGCCAACAATTATCCGCCTTATTAGTTCAATTTCTCGATCCAATAGATTTTCTCCAGCATCTGCAATAAAACCTGTACTCACAAAACAATTATTAAAATAAAAAATATAAGGCTTCAGTGCCTCTTTCTCCTCTGGCAACATTTCAATATGCTGCTCTAAAATTTCCTCGTCCATCAGCACATCAGTATGCTGATTTAAATTCTCTATGAAGTTATCAGTTAGTCCCTCCTCCACATCATCTGTTTGAAGAATGTCTCCTTGTTCTTTGTCTTTCTCTTTCAGCTACTCTCCCTGAATATATATTCTTTGCTTTTCCAACTCTCTTATCTGAAGATCTAACTTTCTGTATAACTTAACAATATCAACTAGAATAGAACTTGGAAATTTTACACAAATTTCCATACCTTCATTTGCTGTTGACCAATCATCAGATGGTCCTTCTTCCCCTGCTTCAATATTCTGCTGAATATTTCCATGAGACCCCTCTGTCTTCATTTATTTCTGAGATATTGCTATCTCAACATCATTCCAAACAGATTTTAGATTCCACTCTTCCTCTTTAACAAACTTCAAAGTTTGTTCAACATTCTATGATGTGCCTGCAATCACACACAAATCATTAGTTTAAAAACATCAGACCTTGTGGTCTCACTTGATGCTTCAGTCAACATCTCTCCTTGCTGCTCTGAATCCTCCACTTGATTCAGTTCCTCTGTAGATTCCTCTTTTGTCACATTATCGCTTTCCGGAAGCAATGAACCACATTCTAGCTCACATATCAAATCTTCCTTTAAACTGAGTAACTCTTCCCTCAATCGAGCATTCACTCTGTGCTCCCACTTCACTTGCAATCTATGCCATGTGACTTTCCTCTTCATACTCCATCCATATCTCTGGTCTACTTTAACTCTCTATAACATTCCCATCAACAAATCGAGACAGAAATTTATCTCATCTCTCTCTTTGTCAATCTGCTTTTGACTCATTCTCATGCCATTTGACTTGGAATATTCCTTCTCATTTCCTCTGCTATGGTCTTCTTCAGAACCTCTGTAATTACCTTCAGTATTCATCTTTGTCTCGATCTTCATGAGTTCCTCACTCATTCATCATGAGCTATACTAAAGCCTCTGCAACAGTAAGTCTTTCTTGCTGCCACTTACCTCACCAATCCTCTCCCTGGACTTAGTCTTTGGCAAGCACTGGTTCTCCATTCTCTGGAACCTCTTTGAGCGTCTCTCTACTTTATCTAGGCTTCAACTCACCTGCACACAACTGTCCTTCTTATCCAATCTATGTTGGAATTCTTCAAGGTTCTTCCCACACTTTTCTTTCATTCAAAAACTATTCTTTCATCAGTATTGTTAAAACTATAATCTTTGTTTGCTGAGATCTGCAATCTGAATTCTGCAAATATTATCTTCAAAACCAAAGTTAAAATAAAGAATATCAGCTCACCTTCAATATATTTGTGTGACCTTGTTCCATCTCTTATCTGCACTGTATCTCCATGTGCGATCTTATTTCAGACTCAAATTCCGATCCCCTTTTAATTTCCTTAGCTTCATTGAAGCCTCCACTCATAGCATCGTTGGAGATCTATTTCAATCATCTGAATCATGCTAAAAAAAACATTTTTTAAATAAACGTTGCTTACCTTTCAACTACAACATTAAATTCACAACGCTGCCCATATCTTCACGGTGGTACCTGTATCTCGCTCCTCCAAATGTTGGTGTCATCACTTACACAGCATGCGCATTTACCAATGCAAACACTGTGACTTAACTCTGCTACACAATATCACAGGTTTCGTTCTATCTTCAAACCATTTGGGATTTTGTTTATGCCTCCAAACCATTACGATGTTATTCACGTCTCCATCCGGCATCAGACCTGCGTTGGTTGGAACAGTTACGCGCAACTATCATAGACACTAATTCTATATTCATCGTTGTTCAACTCCGTTCAACGCTTTGAAAGCCATACCCCACTTGAACTATATCAATTTCAAATTGGAATCCATTAAGGATTTGAATAACATGAATTTAAACTAAAATATATGACAGCTTCAAACTTCATAGGTTTTATCCATATAATTCATTTTATTCGACCAATGCATAAAGTGTTAACAAAGTATAGGTTTAAAAGTTAACATGGTTCAATTCATATCACAACAAATTTCAAACCCGACATAAGCAAGGTTGGGTTTCTGCCTACGCATATATATTTTAACCTGCACACATGTAGTATCAGCATTTATTCTCACCATACACAATACAATGCAACCAGACTTCATGTATGCCACTGTGGACTCGACATTTAACTTTGTATCGATGGTAGAGTCTCCATGCAAAGAGATTCTACCGATTCGTTCACCATCACTATTTTATAAAACCATTTTTCAGCACTCCCACGCTGTGGTATTTTGAGATCATCACTGTCACGGACCTGACAGTGTTCCACATTTGCATAACTAGCCTTCAAGCTACTATGGTGCTGCAACAAGTCGAACTGCATCGCCCCGTGGCTCCGCTACACCCATAATCGCCCTCTTTTCCCCAACGTAGGATGTGTTTCAATTTGGTGTCAATCTCCTGTGATTTTACCTTTAGCCATAGATTTATCATGCTAATGAGGTTTCGCCCACCTTTATCAACGTTGTTTCTTGACAATTTCTATTACTCCGCCACTGCTGCTATCAACATAAGTTTAATATTGCTTATCGATGTCAATTAAATGATGCTCTGCATTCAATCTCTTGGAAATGGTGGCAGTGCTCATGTTGTTCATGCTTCCACTGCATCAGATTCCACGCAGACGCAAGTGCATACTCACGCACTTGTTTTAATAAACAGCGTTGAGCCTCCTCTACACAGAGGGCAAGTGGCCTCTGCGCCTAAGTTTCTCACATCCTCTTTGAAACTGCTTTAAATACTCATTCAACTCAATTAAATTGTTTTATCCACAGTCTTACTTGTCATATACATGCAATGAGTTTTGGTTAACTTCAACGCTGGTGGAAATGCTCTCAACGAGCTTTAAAACTCGATTTTTTTTCTCCACTTCAAAAATCTCTGCGATGGTTAGCTTTAATGCTAACGAAGTTTTTAACTTTGGACTGCGCTCCGCTTGAAGGTCTCTGCATGGATCAATTCACATGAGATGCCACCGATCCAAAGCGCCTCTATCAATACATCCATGTTTATTGAAAAATTCCTCCCTTTTCTCTTAATTCCTGCATCCACAACTTATACATATTTCATACATACATACATATATATATATATATATATATATATATATATATATATTCAAATTCAAAATAGGTATCTTTCCCTCCGCTCTGATACCAAATGATGCAGGGATTCTACTAGAAAGTAGATCCTAGAATATAAAAAACTCACTGCTTCACTCCATTTGAAAATGATCAAATTTTATTCAAATAAAACCATAAAAATATTCAACCGTAATCACATGAAGGAGAAAGAGCCATTCAATCAACTACAGATATAAAATATAAAATTTCTCTAGCCAAATATTACAATGGACAGCCTCTTGGATCTTGGCCCTTCAAACCACTCCTCACTCTTCTTGTACTCCTCACGCACTCAACTCTTGTTCTTCCTCACAAAAACACTCCTATTTATACATAAATAATGTATTTATTTCACCCCACAAATTTCTCCACCCAATCCTCAACTAAATCTAAATTAGATTCATTCTAGGTGTGTACTCAACAAAGTCCCATACATAGAATTCCTACTCCCTAAATTTGCTACTTAATCCTATTTAACTCATATCCTTTTAATTATTAAAAGAATATATACAAAAATCCTCACCTTTCCTCTTAATTTATTAACATAAACAATTTAATTAATAAAATAATTAAAATGTCTCACCCCCTATTACATAATTAAATAATGAAAAATTGAGCTTGATGCTCCTGCATCAATCCCTCACAGATCTAATTTTTCAATATTTTTAACAAATATCTTGACTTTTGAGATGTTTTCCTCATTTTCTCCTTCTAGAAGTCATTCTTACTAATTTTTTGGAGGATGGGTCAATGCTCCTATATCAGACTCCCAAGGTACAAAAATGTATGACCTTTGGGTCATATGCTTTCTGGGCTTCTCGTAACAACTTCAACTTGTGATTTTCAACATGCCTCTAGAGTAACAACTCTCCACCTTGCTACATGATACCTCACCAATATTTCTCCTGAGTTTCGCTTTTAACATCTTCCTGGTTCTCTTCTATGGAACCCTTCGAGAACTCCTTGCTCTAGGATGTTGCAAGTATTCTCACCTTCCTTTTTTGTTTCCTGCACATAGAAAAAAATATCTTACCATATCTCCAATCATTTGTACCTTCTTTTTTTGCTTCTCCTCCACACTACACGCAGTAATATTCTACGCTCTGATACCACTTGATGACAACAAAACTAGGTTTCTACCATTTCAAGTTTTCTTATGGTCTTGATCCTGGGACCTGTGGATTATGAGCCAACAACTCAACTCATCCTCGCTTCCACTGCAAACTGAAGAACCCTGTGGTATACATGTAAAATTAATTCATCACACAAATTAAATGGTTCTACAAATGAAGCCATTAATGCATTAAAGAACCATGCACACACATATAATTACATAAGGTAGAAATCAAATTTCATTAATTTAAACACTAAACTATTAGATGGAATTTATTGGCACTTGGCTGGCCATATCTTCATTCTAATGGTCACCTCTTTTGAATTCCCAAGGTTAAAATTTATATAGGAAAATACAATATGTGGATCATTTCAAGATCCATGATCTTCTCCATAAAGCTCCCAACATGATCCTCTCCATAAAACTCTCAACATGATATTTTTCACAAATCTCTCAACATAATCCCTAAGATCCCTCACTGTAGGTTTTAACCCTATATAGAAATTACCTACAAGTGAATCTTAACACATAAAATATACAATGGCAAGAACATAAAACACAAAACAAATATACACAGATATTTTCCCTTGGATCCCAAAACCGAGACTATGAGATTGATTTTCAATATTTTCCTTTCACTATTACAATACATATATATACATGTTGAAGCATTCATAAACCATGATCCATTAACCCTGGATTAGAACATAACCATAGTTCCCTTGACAAGGTTTACAAAATAACATGGCTAGAAAACCATATTTCCAAAAACCATGTGAAAAAATCATGCACAAAAATATAAGTAGGTTCGTCCACCTAATATAGGGTCCCAAAAAAATTTACCAATTCGTTGCCTAGAACCCCATGTAGGGGGGCATACAGGGGGGGTTGCACCCCCCCTGTTGCACCCAGCACAACGAACACGGTGGGTGGGGGTGCTATCTCCCCCAGTCCCCCCCCCCCACGTGTGACTAGTTGTGGAAAGAATATAAGACATACCCAACACTCACAGATCCGATTTTTCAAAACTTTTAACAAATATCATAACTTTTGACTTGTTTTCCTCATTTTTCACCTTATAGAGTCATTCTTGGTAATTTTTTTGAGGATGGGTCGATGTTTCTTAATCAAAACTACTCCTCCTCCATCTCCAAAAGAACATGGTAAGTCTCCTCTGATTAAGCTTGATTTCAAGTTTGAATTTCCAATGCTTATGTACAATGGGGAATTAAATGTTGAAAATTTGGATAATTGGGTTTGTAAAATTGAAGTATATTTCTGGATTCAAAAGATTGATGATGATGTCACAAAGATCCATCTTGCTTCTCTTCATTTGGAAAGTGCAGCCCTCATCTGGTGGGAGGTTAGAACTCAAGAATATTTCAAGAAAAGTGGTAAAATTATATCTTCTTGTAATAATTTCATAGTTGCATTAGGAAGGAAATTTTATCCATTAGCTTACATGAAAAAATAAATTATGGATTAAAAAAATTTTAGACAAGCTAAAGGTAAGAGTTTCAAAATTTACACACAAGAATTTAGAAGAAGAGCTTCAAACTTGGGTGTTGATTTGTCTTCACAAGACACTCTCCTTAAATACATAGGTGGATTACATAGTTATTTGAGACAAACTATACTTATGTTTAACCCCGCCAACCTATATGAAGTATGTGTTGAGGAAACTCATTTAGAATCAAGAGGCAAGAATGTTCCTCAAGAGACTAGCAAGAAACCATTCAAATACATAGACAAAGGAAAGGGGAAGTTTAAAGGAAAAGGAAAAAAATTCAACAGTCAAGAAAGAGTGATAGAAACTTACCTGTAAACATTATTCAAAGGAAGGACATGATGAATACCATTGTTGTAAAAAACATACAGAAATGAAACCAAAGAAGTTCAATAACAAAGGGAAACAAAATATGATGCTACAACTCAACAAGATCTAGGATCTGATTTAGGTGATGAAACAAAAATCACATCCATGGGAATGAAAGGTATAACTTATAATGAAAATACCAATTCTCCTAGTAAGCCTATTGAATCTCAAAATGATAAATAAATAAGTGAGCTTTTCCATATCAAGGTCATTACAAAACATACAAAAGTTGATATATTGTTTGATAGTGGATCCCAAGTCAATCGTATCTCTGAAGCAATTGTCAAGAAACTAAATCTAGAAACCACACCTCATACTAAACCTTACCCTTTGGTTTAGTAATGTTATGATGCCAAATTACAAGTGACAAGGAAATCTAAACCTGAATTCGACATCACTGCTAATTTTATTGATGAGGTAGAGATTCATATTGTACCACTTGATATTTGCATAATTATTTTAGGGAGTCCATATTTGTATGACCGAAAATCCATATTCTATTTTCAGTAGAAAAAATATCATATTTTTAAACATGGAGTTGAGTATATTGTTATAGCACATCGCAAGAAGATAAAATTATACCTTGTTAGTGTTGGTTAGAAGAAAAGGCCTTTAAATGCTAGAAATAATTTTGTGTTGTTGATGATTAAAGCTAAAGATAATTTTGAATTTGAAGCTTTCACGAGATGTGATTCTAAACTCAAGCATGAATTGGGTTAAGTTGTTAACACTTATGACAAGATTTTTCAGGGACCTCAAGGGTTGCCTCCTAAAAGAGGAATCCAACATGAGATTCATTTGTAGCAAGATGCACCACTTCCAAATATTGGCATGTGTAGAATTTCATTTTTGGATAATGCAGAGATAAAGAAGAAAATTAAGAGTTTCTTGATAAAGGGTTATCAGGCCTAGCACGTCTCCTTGTGGGTCTCCTATTTTTCAGTTCCAGAGAAAGAAGGTAGAGTCGCATGTGTTTGGATTTCCGATCTTTGACCAAGATCATGGTAAAGAATAGTTAATCATTATTTTGTTACTCGCACTAATGATTTTCTAGATTAGTTAAAGGAATTTGTTTACTTCACTAAGTTAGATTTGAGAAGCGATTATTATCATATAAGGATTGTTGATGAAGATATTTGGAAAATTTATTTCAAGAAAAAACAAGGTTTGTTTGAATGGTTAGTTATGTCATTTCGTATTTGTAATGCACATGTAACATTCATGAGAGTTATGAATGATGTTTTGAGACCATTCCTTGATGTTTTAATATCATACTTAGATGATATTATGATTTTCAATAAGTCTCATGAAGAGCATGTCAAGCATGTGAAACAAGTTTTAGATGTCTTTAAAAGATCGAATTTGTAATTGAAGATGTCTAAATGTGAATCAGGGAAAACCTATTTCTTTATTTGGGTCATATTGTAGGAGTGGTTTAATTGAATATTAATCCCTCAAAATTTGATGTCATTGTGAATTGGCCTAAACCCAACAATGTAACATAAGTTGGGATCTTTTTGGGAGCATCCCAATATTGGAGAAAATTTATTGCTAACTTCTCACTCATTGAATCACCATTACATGCTTTGAAAAGTGTGAAAAGGTCTTTAATTGGGGAGGAAAGCAACAAAAATCCATCAACACATTAAAAGAGAAAATCAGTTTAGCACCATTTCTAGCACTTCTAGATCTTAAGCAGCCATTTGAGATTCAAAACGATGCAAGAAATTATGCTATGGGAGAAGTTTTGATGTAGCATGGTAAGCCAATTTGTTATCATTATGAATCATTTACCAATGCAGTACTTAGCTATCCAAATTACGATAAATATTTGTATGCTTTGGTACAAAGCGTGATGAAATGGAAGCATTATTTGATGGGTAAACAAATGATTATTCATACTGGCCATCAACCTTTTCAATATTTACAATCACAAACCAAGCTACAACAAGCTATACATTTCAGGTGGATGGGATTCCTACAACAATTTCATTTGGTAATTACATATAATAAAGGTATATACAACAAATTTTTAGATATGTTATCAAGGCCTATTTTTAATGCAGGTGTTATTCTTAAGCATAACTCAATCATGCATGAAAGTTATATTGATAAGTATGGTCAATATGAAGATTTTAAAGATTTTTATGCAACTTTGAGTCAAGTAAATCATGTTGAAGAGTTGGATTATCATTTTCTTAACAATTTGTTGTATAATATTGTCAATTTATGTTTTCTATAGGGTGAAAGAGTCAATTTCATAAGGGAACCCCACACTTCTCTTATTTTTGGTCACTTTGGTGTAGGAAAAAAAATTGCTCAAATTCAAAGGTATTTTTATTGGCCTTGCATGAATGAAATTGTTTCAAGATATGTGAAAGGATGTTCCAACTATGATACTAGCAATCCTAAGTACAATTGGAAATTAGGATTGTACACTCAACTTCCAATTCCTTCTCGTCCTTGGGAAAGTATTTCTATGGATTTTGTAGGGGGGCTACTAATGTCTAGGAAAGGTCATGATGATTATCTATATGTTGTTGTGTATCGTTTCAACAAAATTTTTGTGTTGATGCCATGTAAGAAATATGTTACATTTGAATAAACTGAAATTATGTTCTTCCAAAATGTATGGGTTCATTTTGGGCTACCCACTTCTATTATTTTTTATCGAGATTCTTGATTTTTTCAGGAAGTTTTGTTCAAGTTTATGGGAACTCATAGACGCAAAGTTGAACAAGATAATTGCATTTCATCCACAAACTGACGAATATACGGAAATAGTGAACAGAATAGTAGTGCATGTCCTTTGAGGATATTGTGGAAAGCATCCTCAACTTTGGGATAAGCATTTTCATTACATCCAGCATGCTTACAATCATTCCAAGCACAAATGTACACAAATATTTCCATTTTAAGCTTGTTTGGGATACTTGCCAAAATATCCTTTGGATTTTATCTATGGTAAATATATTGCAGTATATGTATGTAGTGATGTGGAAAAATTTAATCACTTCATTGAACAAATTCAGATTGTGCATCAAATGGTACAAGAACATCTAGAGAAAAGAAAAGCCAAGTACAAAGCAAGACATGAAAAACATCGGGTTGATCATGATTTCCAAGTGGGAGATCAAGTTTGGTTGAATATTAGCAAGGAAAAACTACAAGGTGAAGGTAAAATCTCAAGCCAATCATATATGGTCCTTTCAAAATATTGGAGAAGATTAGTAACAACGTTTTCCAATTAGATTTTCCACCTTACATGCAAATTTATTCTGTTGTGAATGTGGAAAAATTGAGATTGTATAAGCCTCCAATGATTGATGATCATGAATATAATGTTAATATTCTATCTATAGAATATTTTTCTCCAAAATATTTGAATAATGAGTTGCAAGAAGTCTCAATTCTTGATAGGAGGATCAAGACTTCATGCAGAGGCAATGTGGAGTATCTTCGAGTCAGACTCAAAGGTACCAATCCAAGTAAAGCAAGGTGGATTGAGATCAGGAAAGTGAGGGAGTTGTACCCTCACTTTATTGTTGAGTAAAAATAAACTTTTGGTGGTCCAAAATATTCTAGTGGGGAGGAATCATCCAAGGGATCAAAAATATGCTAAAAAATAAAAGTACTCAAAATCTCCTGAAACTGGAACCAAATCGTAGAACTCGTTGTTTTTATTCCAAAGATACTTGAATCGCCTCAATGTTACACCCTATGAGAAAGTTACCGCATTCTGAATTTTTTGTAAAATAGCTAAAAAACCAACTTGCATTGTTGATTGGGTAGACCGTACGATGACATGGTCCTGAAATCAATAAGTGATTGTGCAGTATGGTTTTTAGACAACCCAAATAGGATGTGACACATGTCATGATCATACAAGGGCAGTTACCGTGTTTTTATTGGTTTAAATTTTTGGTGTGGAGCAAATTCGAAGGTGCCATGTGGCCCTCGAATTTCATGTAAAAAAAAAATTATGGTTTGACCGACCTCGATGGGGTTTGACCCCATGACCTCTGGAAATACAAACTACCACTCTACCACTACACCACATTGTCACTTATTATAACTATGTGGAACAGATTTATTTATGGTTGCACGGTTTGGCGGTTTGCGAGGGGGTTGGGCCAGCGGGCTCGTCCGACCGGCCCAGCCTTGAGTCCTATGGTATATCACTTAACCGTCGGTGGAGGTGGAAGGGGTGGGGAGTATGGCCCAACCCTCAGTTCCATTGAATACAATGAAACCAATATATCTTAGGATCGTGGAGTGCGTGGCAACCTTCCCACGCCCATTTCGTGGTTTTTGTAACCATAATGTGACTAGGTGTTGGGGTTGGTGGGGTGCATATCCTCTGGCCCGCGACCCCGTTCATATTGTTTCCATGTGATTAGACTGAGGGGCATAAGGGTAGGGGCACGACCTTATTTCCACACCTAATTGTTTGAAAATTTTCACCTTTAGCGGTGGATTTGTCACTAAACCCATGCAGATTTTTCACCTTGCATATCTACCAAAGACATAATTCGTTGTCAGTTTTGAGAGAAGGTCAATTTTGCAAAATAGTTAGCAGGGGAATGAAGAAGGATTCCTAACTTAGCCTTCAACCTTTTTGAGCCCAAGAAGAGCCTACGCAGGGGTTTTTGGGTGTTCTGGACACAATGGAAACGTTATTTTTGCAATTTGAGCATTGTATGTCGATGATTTGATATTTGAGAATATAATTTAAAGGGAAAACATTGGAAGTTGGACCCAGAGATGTAGACTAGGAGGGGTGAACTCCATCATTAAATTATTTTTTTGAGATGTTGCATGTTATCTATTTTCACTGTTAAAATATGAAAAACTTAACTAAGTTTACTAAGTTTATGTGATTTTGCAATTTCAATCCATTGCCCATAAGACATAAACTAGCTTGCAGAATTTTACAAGAAACCCTCAATTACTAATTTTAGATTAGTTTGGTATCAGAGCATGGTTGTTTTGAAGGTTTGACGGTTTTTGAAACTGTTTTTATGAATGATTACAAGATCTAAATTGAGAATATGAGGAGGAGTGTTTGAAGAACCAAACCCTCAAATTGGTTCAAGGAGGTCACAAACTCCATAAACTCCACCAGTCATGGTACGTGAATAAGGACAGGAGTTGATGTCTGAGGGTGGGAGATATTTTAGAAATTCTTTCTATGATATGTCTGAGATGGTGAAATTGATGTACAATGAGAGGACAACAAGGTTGCAAGTAGAAAGTTATAATCATCCAATAAGTAATGGTGGTGATGGGAGCAAGCCTCCACCTCACCTCCTCCTTCACCTCCATCTACACTTCCATCCTCACCTCCTTCTTCACCTCCATAATCTCATAGACCTACTCCTCCTCCATCTCCAAAAGGACATGCTAAGTATCCTTTGATTAATCTTAATGTCAAGTTTGAATTGCCTATGTACAATGGGGAAGTAGATACTAAAAATTTGGATAATTGAGTTCATACAATTGAAGTATATTGAAGGATTCAAAGGATTGATGATGATGTTAAAAATATCCAAATTTCTTCTCTTCACTTGGAAAGTTCAACCCTCATCTGGTGGGAGGCCAGAACTCAAGAATATTTTAAGAAAAGTGGTAAAATTATCTCTTCTTGTAATGATTTTATATTTTCATTAAAAAGGAAATTTTATACA
Source organism: Pinus albicaulis (assembly GCA_034641835.2). NCBI lineage: Eukaryota > Viridiplantae > Streptophyta > Pinopsida > Pinales > Pinaceae > Pinus > Pinus albicaulis. The sequence goes on along the minus strand of CM076575.1, from coordinate 1,424,345,957 downwards.
TTATCTTACATGAAAAAATAAATTATGGATTGGAGAAATTTTAGACAAGCTAAAGTTCAGAGTGTCCAAAGTTACACACAAGAATTTAGAAGAAGAGTGTTAATCTTGGGTGTTGATTTGTCTTCAAAATAAACTCTCCTTAAATAAATAGGTGGATTACATATTTATTTGAGACATACTATACTTACGTTTAATCCCATCAATCTATATTAAGTATGTGTTCAAGAAACTCATTTAGAATCAAGAGGCAAGAATGTTCCTTAAGACACTAACAAGAAACCATTCAAATTTGGAGACAAAGGAAAGGGGAAGTTTAAAGGAAAATGAAATAAGAATGCAATAGTTAAGAAAGAGGGAAAGAAACGTACATGTAAACATTTTTCAAAATAAGGCCATGATGAAGACCATTTTTGGAAATTACATCCAAAAATGAAACCAAAGAATTTCAATAACAAAGGGAAATAAAAGACTATTGCTACAACTCAACAATATCTAGGATATGATTCAGGTGATGAAACCAAAATCACAGCCATGGGAATGAAAGGTGTAGCTTCTAATGCAAGTACTAGTTCTCCTAGTAATCATATTAAGTCCCAAAGTGATAAAGAAATAAGTGATCTTTTCCATATCAGGGTCATTACCAAACATACAAAATTTGATACATTGTTTTATAGTGGATATCAAATCAACCTTATCTTTGAAGAAATTGTCAAGAAACTAAATATAGAAACTAAAACTCATAGTAGACCTTAACCTTTGGGTTGGGTATGTGATTATGCCAAATTACAAGCGAAAATAAAATGTATAACTCAAATTTTCCATCATTGATCATTTTATTGATGAGATAGAGCTTTATATTGTACCACTTGATATTTGCAGAAGTTTTAGGGAGTCAATATTTGTATGACTGAAAATCCATATTATATCGTCAAGAGAACAAATATCATATTTTTAAAGATGGAGTTGAGTATATTCTTCGAGCACATTGCAAGAAGATGAATTTATCTCTTGTTAGTGTTGGTTAGACGAAAAGGCTTGTAAATGCTAGCAATAATTTTGTGTTGTTGATGAATAAACCTAAAGATATTGTTGAATTTGAAACTTTCACAGGATGTGATTCTAAACTCAAGCATGAATTAGTTGAAGTTGTTAACACTTATGACAAGATGTTTCAATAACCTGAAGGGTTTCTTGATAAAAGAGTAATCCAACATAAGATTTGTTGTTGCAGGATGCACCACTTCCAAGTATTGGCATGTATAGAATGTCAGTTTTGGAGAATCCAAATATAAAGAAGAAAATTCAAGAGTTGCTTGACAAAGGGATCATCAGGCCTAGCACATCTCCTTGTGGGTCTCTTATTGTTTTGGTTCCAAATAAATATGGTACATGACGCATGTGTGTGGATCTCCAATCTTTGAACAAGATAGCGGTAAAGAATCATTATCCTCTTCCTTGCATTGATGATTTTATAGATCAGTTAAAGGAAGTTGTTTACTTCAGTAAGTTAGATTTGAGAAGTGCTTATCATCAGATAAGGATTGTTGAAGATGATATTTGGAAAACTTCTTTCAAGACAAAACAAGGTTTGTTTGAATGGTTAGTTATGTCATTTGGTATTTGCAATGCACGTACAACATTAATGGCAGTTATAAATGATGTGTTGAGACCATTCCTTGATGATTTTTTCATATTCTACTTAGATGATATTCTGATTCTCAGTAAGATTCGTGAAAATCATGTCAATCATGTGAAACAAGTTTTATATGTCTTGAAAAAAGAGAAGTTGTGTTTGAATATGTCTAAATGTGAGTTTAGGAAAAGCTCTTTGGTTTATTTGGGTCATATTTAAGGAGGGAGCGAATTAAATATTGATCCCTCAAAAGTTGATGTCGTTTTGAATTGGCCTAAACCCAACAATGTAACAGAAGATAGGAGCTTTTTGGGAGAAGCCCAATATTGGATAAAATTTATCGCTAACTTCTCACTCATTTCAAAACCATTACGTGCTTTGAAAAGTGAGAAATATTTCTTTCAATAGGGAGGTAAGAAGCATAAATCCTTCGACAAATTGAAAGAAAAAATCAATACAACACAAGTTCTAGCACTTCCAGATCTTAAGCAACCATTTGAGATTCAAACTGATGCAAGTGATTATTCTATGGGAGTACTTTTGATGCAACATGGTAAGCCAATTTGTTATCATTCTGAAACATTTACCAATTTAGTAATTAACTATCCAACTTATGATAAATATTTTTATGCTTTGGTACAAAGCATGAAGAAATGGAAAAATTATTTGATGGGTAAAGAAGTGATTATTTATATTGACCATCAACCTTTGCAATATTTACAATCGCAAACTAAGCTACAACAAGCTATACATTTCAAGTGGATGGGATTCCTACAACAATTTCATTTGGTAATCATGTATAAGAAAGTTATATACAACAAAATTGCAGATATGTTATAAAGGCCTATTGTTAATGCATCAATTATTCTTAAGCATTACTCAATCATGCATGAAAGTTGTATTGACCAATATGATAAAGATGAATATTTTAAAGATGTTTATGCAACTTTGAGTCAAGGAAATAATGTTGAAGAGTTGTATTATCCTGTTCATAACAACTTTTTGTATCATCTCCACAAGTTATGTGTTCCACAGGGTGAAAGAGTCAATTTCATAAGGGAATCCCACACTTCTCTTATTTCTAGTCACTTTGGTGTTGGAAAAACAGTTGCTTAAATTAAAAGGTATTGTTATTGGCCTCACATGAATGAAATTGTTTCAAGATATGTGAAAGTATGTTCCATGTGTGGTACTATCAATCCTAGAAATAGTAAAGTTGGTTTGTACACTCCACTTCATATTCCTTCTCGTAATTGGGAAAGTATTTCTATGGATTTTGTAGAGGGTACCAATGTCTAGGAAAGGTCATGATTATCTATATGTTGTTGTGGATCATTTCAATAAAATGTGTGTGTTGATGCCATATAAGAAACATGTTACACTCGAACAGATTGCAAATATGTTCTTCCAAAATGTATGTGTTCATTTTGGGCTACCCACTTCTATTATTTCTGATCATGATTCTTGATTTGTCAGAAAGATTTGGTTAAGTTTATGGGAACTCATGGACACAAACTTGAAGAAGAGCACCGCATTTCAGTGAAAAATTGATGGCCAAAAAAAAGTAGTGAACAGAAAAGTAGTGCATATCCTTTGAGGAAATTTTGGTAAGCATCCTAAACTTTGGGATGAGCATTTTCATTACATCCAGCATACCTACAATCATGCCAAGAATTAAGCTACACAAGTATCTCCATTTGAATCTTTTTTGGGATGCTTGCCAGAGTTTCCTTTGGATTTATTTGGTAACAATATTGCAGTAGATGAACATAGTGATGTGGACAAAACCAAGCACTTCATTGAACAAATTAGTGCATCAAAGGGTACCAGAACAACTAGAGAAATGCAAAGCTAAGTACAAAGAAAGACATGACAAGTATCGGGTTGATCATGATTTCCAAGTGGTAGACCAATTTTGGTTGCATATTAGCAAGGAAATGATACAAGGTGAAGGCAAAAATCTCAAACCAATCAAATATGGTACTTTCAAAATCTTGGAGAATATCAGTAACAATGATTTATGATTAGATTTTCCACCTTACAATGCAAATTTATTCTATTTTGAATGTGGAACCCTTGATATTTTATGAGAATTCAATGAATTATGATCATGAACATAATTTTCAGACTCCATCTATAGAAGAATTTTCTCTTGAATATTTAAATGAGTTGCATGAAGACTCAACTCTTGACAGGAGGATTAGGACTTCATGCAGAGGAAATGTGGATTATCTTCGAGTGGGATTCAAAGGTACCAATCCAAGTAATAAAGGTGGATTGACATCAAGAAAGTGAGGGAATTGTACCCTCTCTTACCTGTTGAGTAAAAACAGACTTTTGGTGGTCCGAAATTTTCTAGTGGGGAGGAATGATCCAAGGGATAAAAAATATGCCCAAAATAAAATCTCTCAAAATCTCCAAAAACTAGCTAAATTGTAGATCTCGTCATTTTCATTCCAACAACTCTTGAATCACCTCAATCCGACACCATATGGGAAATTTATTGAGTTTTGAATTTTTTCAAAAACAACTAAAAGGTCAACTTGCAAGGTTGACTGGGCAGACCGTACAATGATGTGGCACTGACATCAACAGGTGACTATGCAGTATAGTTTTCAGATAAACCAATCAGATGTGACACATTGCATGATCGTACAAGGGAAAGTGGCATGTTTTTATTGGTTGACAGGTTTGGTGTGGAGCTAATCGGAAGGTGCCAAGTGGCCCTCAAATTTAATGTAAATTTTTTGTTATGGACAAACCAACCTCAATAGGGTTTGATGCCATGACCTCCAGCAATACAAACCACCACTCTACTACTATACCACAATGTCACTTATTATAACTATGTGGCATGAATTTATTTATGGTTGAATGGTTTGGCGGTTTGCGAGGGGGTTGGGCAAGCGGGCTCACCCAACCAACCTAGCCCCGAGTCTTATGGTATATCACTTGACCGTGGGTAGAGGTGAAAGGGGTAGGGAGTATGGCCTAGCCCTCGGTTCCATTGAATACAATGAAACTAACAGCGTATATCTCAGGACAAGAAAACGCATGGCACCCTACCCGCGCCAAGTCATGTTGTTGCCACGTGATCAGACCGAGGCACAGAAGGATAGGGTGTGGCCTTATTGGTGCACCTAACTATCCGACCATTTTCATATTTAGTAGTGGATTTTTCATCGAACTTGCATGAATTTGTCTCCTTTCATATTCTCCAAAGACATAATTTGTTGCCAATTTTGACAAAAGGTTGATTCTACATTTTAGTAGGGAAATGAAGAAGGAGGCATAACTTGGCCATTTTTCAGCCTTTTTGTGCCCAGGAAGAGCCTACACAGGGGTTTTTGGGTATTTTGGACATAATTCCATTGATAGTTATGATGTTTGAGCATTTTATGTTCATGTAATTTTACATTTGAGAAAATAATTTAAAGGGCCAACATTAGAAGTTCGATCTGGAGTTGTAGCCTAGAAGGGGTGAAATTCGTCATCAAATTGTTGTTTTGTGATGTTGGATGTTGTCCATTTTTCATTGTTAAATTATTAAAAACTTAACTAAGTTTACTAATTTTATGTTCTTTTGAAACTTTTATCCATTGCACATAAGACATAAAGTAGCATGCAAAACTTTACAAGAAACCCTCAAGCGTTGTGATGCCCTTTCCATATTTTTTTAAGCTTGACGATGAAAGGGGGTGGGGGGTGTTATCTGGGGTATTACTAATCTAGACGCGGACCATTGCTCTAGGAACAAAAACCCTACTAGTCTTTTGGAATGAGCTTCCTGCAATCACCTCTTTCCAATAACCTCTTTCCACATATTAGGCTTCTTATCCCAATCCTTTATAACTTGATTAGCCAATTTAATGTTATTTTTCATCATTTATGCTCCTTTGCCTTTGGCTATATAATTCAAGTTTTCCTCCATTATTATGTTGAAGTTGGAGCATGCTAAAAACAACTTATCATTGGGATTTTCGATCCATTTCACACTCATGTAGTTACTGAGGGTGACTTCTAGCCTCCATATGTTTGTTGCCATGCTGTAGAACTTTTTCCCCTAGCCATTTTTTTTAATACACATCACATTCATTTATTAATAGTCTTCGATCAATCTTTGAGCATATTGGCATATTCGTCAATCGAGAACCTTCTCTAACATGCATTTAGGGAGGCTCTCAAAAGCCCTTAATTCCTTCATATGGTTTTTTGAAACGTTCATTCCTCCTAGAATTTTTGAAGGTATTTTAATAATAATGGCAAGTGTTTAAATGAGAAACTTGCATTATTTTGGGCTAATGTTCCTTTCTCCAATGAGACAACTTTGTTGGCTAAGGCATATGATTTGAAGTTCAAGTTCCTTTTGACATGGTAGAATTGGATGGCCTTGAATTTCTCTATTTGTTTACTTATCCTTTGAAATCTAGGGACTTGGTCTCTACCTGTAGTCTATGCTAGCTTGATATCTTGTTGAATAACTATCAGTGAGTCTCCAAATACCTGCAAATGTTTTATTTTCCTTGATATAGCCATTTCTATCCCCTGCAACAAGACCAAGATTTTACTTCGTTGTTTGTAGCGGTTCCTAATCCCAAAACAAACTAGATCTCAGTTTCTTCATTGGGGCGACAGATAACTCCTACCACTCTTGCCTCCCCATAATTGTAATTTTTTATTATTATTATTTTATTTTATTTATTTTATTTTTTATTTTTTGTGTAACCCAGAGGAACTCGGCAGTCTGCCTGACACGTAACTACTAGCAAACCTCTAGGGGGCCATGATATGTCCTCCCCGCAGCCCGGGTCACAACAGGGGGATTTGAACCCAGGTCTTTCGAGTTACAACAATTTCATATTTCTTAGATTAACTAATTGAACAGCCCCAAAATATATATATATATATATATATATATATATATATATATATATATATATATATATATTAAATAATTAAAAATTTATATATTTTTAATTATTTTTAAAATAAAATATTTTATTTTTAATAAATATATTATTATAATAATCTTAAATTATCAATAATTTAATTTATTATAAATATAATTAATGAAATTTAAAAAAAAATACATAATACATTTTTCCACATTATAATTTATTAATAAAAAAAATAAAACAAAAAGACAAATTCGATCCAGGATCATTTAAATGGTTTACATGATAAATTGTCATTGGATAGCTTATCAATTTATTGTATATAATTTCAATGATATAATTCATGATTCCAAATTATTAAATTTCTTTAATATAATAATTTTTCACAATTGAATAGTATGTTTGTTTTATTTTATTTATTATATTTAAATAGGCATTGATATTTTTAGTTTTATGGAGAAGGGTTGAGGGTGAGGTCACTTGTGAGGATAAAAATGGTCTCATATAGTATCTAGGCTTTATTATGCCTCACATGATTTTTTTTTTAATTTTTCACAAGTATTGATAAATATTTGTATTAAAAATGCTCATAGAAGCATTGCAAAAAATTCCATAATTGAGCAAAGGAAAGTGATACACTTATTTAAAAGTTCTAAAGTTAAGATTTCAAACTTCCTAAGAAGTTGTTGCTTGTACTTCACAAAAAACCTTAGATGCCATAAAGCATAGTAAAGAAGTAGACTTGGTCCGCAAGAGAAATACTAACAAATTCCTAACAGACCCAACATTACAATACTTAGTAATTACAATTAATAGAGAACAAAATTGAAAAACAAACTTGGTTTGCATGATGTAAGATAAGGTGCGACCAGAACCAAAATACCAAGAACCCATGAGCAGACTAAACTTCAATTTGTGGACAACTAATGAAAAAAATAGGAAATAGAGGGTTGTAGGTTTTAACCATGTATATAAATTATCTGCAAACAAATCTTAAAAACAGAAAATAAACAATAGCGAGAGCATAAAACATAAAACAGATAAACACAAAGATTTTCCCTTGGATCCCAAATCGGGACGACCAGCTTTATTTTTCATTATATTCCTTTTAGTGTTACAACACATATATATACATGCCGAAGAATACATAAACCCCAATCCATTAACCCTGGATTAGAACATAGCTGTAGTTCCCTTGACCGAATCTACAAAATACCAGGGGCCGAAAACCATCATGCCCTAAAACCTTGTGCAAACCCATGCACAAAACCATGGCTGGGTCCGCCCACCAGAAAATAAGGACCAAAAAAAAATTTCTTGGGGCGCTGCCACCCCCCCTGCTGCGCCCAGCGCAACGTACAAGGAGGGCTATAGCCCCTCTTCACGTGGCTAGTCGTGGAAAGAATATAACACATACCCAACAAGGGCCTCAATTGGAAAGATGAATTGTTGGACCACTATGAGTGTCTAAGAAGGATGACAAGAGGTCAACTAAGAAAAGAGCGTAGGTGCTTAAGTTTTCTTCAGTGTGAGTCATTGTTACCTATTGCTATGGGGCCACAATTTCCAACCTTTTTTCCAAATTGTTGACCTTTCTTTCCAAACTATCCATCTATCACTTGAAGTATAAAAGGATGCTCAACGACATGTCCAATTCCTTGCTTGGAGTATTCTACAAAGTTCAGCCAATTTGGCCTAAGAGAAAAAAAAAATTAAAACACAATTTTTCAGTGGTTATTGCATGTTGACGAAGGGATCTAATGTCGCTTATAGCTCCCCAAAATCCATGTTTATTGATGAATTTAAGGAAATATCAAATAATAATTAGGAACAAATTGTGGTTGAGGCCAATTATCTATTCATAACAAACAACCAAACTATCTATCCAAGAGAAGCACCATAAATCTGATTTGAATGCCATTTTTGCTCCCATATATATCCCATAGTTTAAGTGTGGGAAAGGATGTGTGTGGTTGTTATGTAGGGCTTGCACACAATGCTTCATAATGAAGAGTGGAGGTGGATGAGGGTTTTTCATGATGCAAGGAGGATTATGGCGGCTCCATATGGTACTGTGTTGAGTTGAAACTTGTTGGATCATGGGATTATGGTATGGGATGTATGTCATATGTGCCCTTGTAATAAAAGCCCCATTTTGTTCCAAATTGATGATGTGTTTACTTAAGAGTTCTTCAATTGGTTATGGACCCTATTGATCTGATACCATTCAATCTGACACATTAGAAGATAGATTTTATATTGAATTGGCTTATGATGGAAGAAAATATGATATATTTTTCATTTGTGCCTTTAATCAAATAGTGGGTTATGAGCTAAGAGCCTCCAAACAGTATTAACCGGTTTGGTTTAAAAGAGTGATCTAAATAGATGCAAGGAGTGCATAGACTTCAATTGTATTATTATCTTTTTATCCAAGTTTCCAAGCAAAGTTTCCTCCGATTGTTCCTCTAGGGTGTGTTAGCACTTAAAATGTTAATGGTGCAATTGCTATTGTATCATTGTTTTCAAAAAAATTCTAATGTCCTAGTCCATGTTGAAGTTTGAGTCATTTTCAATAAAGGTAAAAAAAGAGTCTCATAATCAAGGTACTTTTAAGTGCATAGGTGTTATTAGTGTTTTAGGTTCATAAAATAATCTAAAATCACTATTTAAACTTATGTTAGTGTCAAAGGCTATTTTTTGTTTGGGTAATAAAGTTGCAGCCACCTTGTTCGGGATAATAGCTACCTCTATTTTAATTTCATTGTTAACACAGTGATGTAATGGAAGGCAGCTCTATTTCTCTAAATTGAAGGTCATACTACTCACACAGTCAAAAGAGCTTCTATTTCTTCAGGGACTTATTTGTTGGCATGTAACCACACATAAGGTAGAGAAGCGGCCCCTATAAGAAAATCACAGAGATGAGACGTGAATGGCTAAAGTGAAGGCCAAGAAATTCAAGCACAGTTCGGGTGGACACCCCACAGTCAAAAGAGGAAAGAGCACTTACCACTTACCTTTTCGCATTTCCAATTGCATTACACTTCACTTTTGTTAACCTCACTAGCACCATTTCCCCGATTGCGATGTAAATGGGACCTACCCTCTCCGCCACGTCACCTCTCCTCTCATCACACATTGCACTTCACAAACTGTAACCTTTACCCCTCGTTCCTCATAATAGCAAACTCCTGATTCCCCCATTGCGATTTGTGGGCGGCCCCACCATCCATCATGCCATGTCACCTCTCCTCTCATTGCACATCGCACTTCACATTGTTTCATTCTTGTTACCCGTCCTGATCCCCAACTCCCTATTGTGATTTGCAATATGAACTTTGACCTGTGATAATATTTGACTTTGTAATTTGCGATATACCAAATCGCAAATCGCAACCTTTATCCCCGTTTCTCATAATAAAAAACTCCTGAATTCCTGATTTTGATTTGCGGGTGACCCCACCTCCTTGCCACGTCATTAAAGCCCTTCCACAGTGTTTTTCCTGCTCTTTTTAGTGTTAACCATCTCATTGTGTGTTAATTTTGCAGGCCCCACTTTTATCTCTTCCATTATAAAGGAAAAAGGTTTGTTACCGCCATCTTCCCCTCATCTCTGCTCCCTATCACACATCTGACAGCTCATGATCTAGTTCGTCCCCCCTCCGAAACTCGGCCTCTGGTTTTGCAAGCCAAACATTGCATGGGTTTTTGGCATGACAAACGCAGCTATCTATAGGATTTCTGATAATAGCTGCCTTTTACAGAAAATATGGTTTTATCAGCAAACCCAACAGGTGGCAGTTAGTTTCACATCTTCTGTGGCAGTTGGATATCACAAATTTTAAGGAGGTAGAACAACAAAGGTGGCAATCAAAACAGAATTAATTTCAAACTAAAAAGGATTCGATGCCTTTTCTTAAGCAACAATTCCAATGATTATGCAAGTTCATTTATTGGAATATCTATTTTTAGTTTGTGTTATTAATCAGTATTCCTAAAACTTTGTAACAATGTGTTTTGCAAGGCTCTATTTAAGAGTCCAGTTTGTATGTAAAAAAGGTTGGTGGTTTTATAATCTTGACTCATATGATCAGTACTCTTTTTAGTGAATGAAATGGAAAGAAACTTCTGAGGACTTATTATCGATCTGGTGTGTGTATTGTTAATTTTAACTTGTGTTTCCATATCTTATTATCTTCAGACGTTGTAGTTTGCAATCCCTCATGTTGTTATGTGTTTTTATCAGTCTCTTGACATGTTCATGTGTTTTATCAATTTTTGTTAGTCTCACATAGTGAGCCTTATTGGTAAAATATATAAAATAACAGTGGAAAGAGCATCACTTATGACAATTATCTTTCATAATATTTCAGTGAGAATATTGTAAGACTAGAAATAGCTTTCTCTTGATGAAATATTATTAAATTGTTACTTGTGTAAATTTCTACCAAATGTAGTGGATTTTTTCTTTATATACCTACCATTTCTTCTCTCATTTCACATTTTCTTCTCCTCATAGGCTACAAAATCACTCTTTGCTACCACATCAGGATCCAATACCCTCATTAGTATAACTGTGGATTTGATTGAAATCTCTTTTCAGTGAATGAGAGTTTAAACCACCTACCAATCTCATAAAACAAATCATCAAATTGCCTTAGAGTTTAGGATGTGTCTGGTCAGGCGCTTGATGCAGTCCAAGTGCTTATTCCAGCGCCAACATATTTTGGTGTGTCTTCTGGGAGACGAAGGCCTTGAAAAAAGTATTATCCCAATGTCTCTTGTTTTGAATTGATGAATTTCAACTCTTAATGGTGAATAATAATTGATGACTTGAAGAAGACTGCAAATTAGTTCACCCGAAAACTCCATAGAGAGGAAAAATGGTGTCAAGACCTCCAACTACAAGGAGAAATCAGAGATTGCCTACTCTGACCCTAGTTGCAAACCTGGAGAATATTATTAAAGATGCAAAAGGGAAAAAGAGATCAGTTGAGGCCACATCTCAGTCAGTGAAGAACGTACACAAAAAATGCATTCCAAAGCAAAAGGTACCCTCATCTACTTTAGAATCAAAAGAAGTTTCAGTTTCAAAAGATATTGCTGAAAAATATAAAATTGAAACTAATTCCCTGGAAAATAAGGTAGATGTTGTTAATATTAGCTCAACTGAAATTTTTTCTCATTCCTCAACTGGTAAATCTGAAATTAGTAAATTTGAAGTAAGCATTATTTCATTCAAAGAGGAAAAATCAGAGTTATTAAGTATCAATAAGGAAACAGAAGAGTTTGTGCTGACTGAAGGGAGTTAGAGAAAGTATTGGCTATTGAACCTTTTCTTGATAGGGATGTTTTGGTTGAAGAATATTTTAAGACCATTTTAAATTTCCTCCAAACTCATCCTGAATACTATTCTTTCATCACTCCTCAGGAAGAATATTTTCCTTTGTTTATAAATACAGTTGTTGGGTCATCCTCTTCTCATCCAGTAGATGAGAGTGTTCCTAAAAGCCTCACATTCAACCTATCTGACTTCCTAGCTCAGAAAAATAAAGTTGAATTAACCTCATCCCCTCAAGAGACAACTTTTGAAACTGATTCTTCTGTAGAAGGTGAAGTCAACACATCCTCTGTTCATCTCTTTTAAAATCCACTTTTTTCAGTCCCCAAGCCTGAAGATTCAACCCAATATTTCCAATTTTTTGTTGTCCTAAATCAGATTGAGAATCCACAAATTGTAACTCCTATTTCCCAAGCAGCTTCATCAACCGGTCATCCATCAACTGTACATCAACAAAATATGGCTTAGCCTGCCCTTACAAGGATGCAACAGATAGTGGCTACAAGATATACACCACTTTCTCTTCCTCAACCTTTGCATCCACTCCCTCAAGGATATTACTTGAAATATCTTCCAAAATACACCGAGGAGGGAGAAGGAGTTTCTATTGAGGAACATTTAGTGACTTTCTATAGTTATACTAACAACCAAAATTTCAAACATGAAGATGTCTAGTCAAGACTCTTTGTTCAGAGCTTGGATGGTGAAGCTCGTAAATGGTTTAGAAATCTTCTACCAAACTTAATAACATGAATTGATGAATTGGAGGAAATATTTATGAAGCAATGGGGTGATAGGAAAGACTGTGTGTACTACCTTATAGAATTTGGAACTCTTAAGAAGAAACCATATGAGTCATTGGCTGATTTAATCAAGAGGTTTAATAAGATTTATCAGAAAATTCCTGAAGAAATTAAGCCTCCTGGTACTACAACTATGATAACTTTTGCAAATTCTCTAGATTATGAGTTTGATTTATGGTTAAGGGTTGAGAAAGAATATACATTGATGGATATGCAAGAGGTTGCAATTGGAGTGCAGTCTAATCTCATGGCTTCTAATAAATTGAAAATGGAGGACGAAAAGGAAGCAAAAGACAAAAAGAAGATGAAAGAATGAAAACCTTCTTCTTCTAAGTCTCTTACAGTAGAAGAAAATATCGATCAAATGTCCAATTTGATCAAGGAACTTGCCTCTAAGATCACAAAATTAGAGCTAGAAAAGAAACAAGCTGCTAGATCCAATCAAAATGAGGCAAATAGAAATCAGGCTCCATTCAGGAGGCATTTTCAACCTCAACAAATCCTACAGTGCCCAAGGAGGAATGTTGATGATCAAAATGTTCATCCTCCTTTGAATAATTTTTCTGAAGAAGAGCAACAAGAACATGAGGAAGAAAATGAAGAAATAAACCTTGTAGGAGAAACCTCACAACAACTTGTTTGACTTTGCAAGAATATGAAGACCATTCAAAGATTTATTTGTTTTCAGATGATGAGAATGTTCAAATTTATGCATAAAATGATAAAAAACAGCAAGAAGCTCAAAACATAAATTTTCCTTTGAGGTCTAAAGGCCCTGTTCAACAACCTCAACAAAAATCATATTCAGAGAAACAAGCTGCCAAACAGAAGGCCAAAGTAAATGAGGTTCTTCCACTTCAAAATTCTTCCCCAATCGTCAAAATAACTACAGAAAATAAGGAATTAGTTCCAATTTATTTCAGTTTCAAATCTGAATTGAAAAAAATAAAAATTCAGGTCCCACTTCTGGAATTGTTGAAGAATCCAGCATATAAAGAGTCTTTTAATAGTCTGCTACAGCCACCTCTCACTCCCGATTCAGTCAACCTTGAGGATAAGCATCCCACTATTTATCTAGGTTGTCATGTCCAAGACCAAAATGATGACAACTCACCACCTTTCTACTTGTCACTCAACATACATGACAAATTTCTGCATAATTTTCTATTAGATTTTGGGGCTTCTCATAATCTGATTCCAAAGAAAGTGATGGATGAATTGGGATTATAGATCACCAAGCAATACCATGACCTCTACACCTTTGATTCCAAAAAATTCAAGTGCCTAGGAGTAATTAAGGACTTGGTTGTTTCTCTTACCCAAATACCTATGAAAATCTTAGTGATAGAGATTGTAGTTGCAGACATTCCTTCTAGATTTGGGATGCTACTTTCCAGATCTTGGTCTAAAAATTTGGGAGGTAACCTTCAGATGGGCATGTCATATGCCACCATCCTAATGTTTGGAGGGGAATTCAGAAGACTGTATAGGGAAACCCAAATGTCCTATATCATTAGTGATCAGCATAATGCTTCAAACCATCCCATATATGTTGAAGAAAAGGAATTGGGGTCATCATTACTACACCTTTTTTTTTATGATAAAAATTTATAGCTTGAAATATGTGAAAAGCAACACTTTCAGCATACAAATCAGTAGCATTTAGAGGGACGAAAAATCTAGAAATCGTACTTTGATGGAGCCTCATCAAGAGAAGGATCAGGAGCCGGTGTAGTCATGTTGTCTCCCACTCAGCAAAGGGTAACTATATCATATAAACTGCAATTTTTTACTACTAACAACACTATTGAATATGAGGCACTTGTGTTGGGTATGAAGGCAACGAAAGATTTTGGAGAGGAGCAACTAATTGATTTTGGTGTTTCAGAGTTGGTGATAAGGCAGGTGAGAAACAACTACCGAGTAAAAAATTACAAGTTGAAATTATAGGAATGAAGTCTAGGACTTGGTTGAGCATTATTTTTCAACATTTAATATAAATTGTGTCACTAGAGAGGAAAATCAAATGGTTGATTCACTAGCTATTGTTGCTAGTAATTTCAAAGTTCCTCTATATGTCAAGGCAGCCTTTGATTTTCAAATAAAAAATGGGCCTTCAATTCCTGATAAAATCAAATACTAGCAAGTATTTGAGGATGACAAGGAAATTCATAAATGTTTAGTGTGTGTTGAAGAGTTTGCAGACATACAAATTGATGAGGAGGAGGACATTGTTTAAAATCAAAATAGCAAGCCTTTTAAGAAAACCATGGTTGGGAAGAACATTATAGATCTGAAAACTAACTATATTCCTAAACGCCTATCCTTTATAAATATTTTTCGACAATAATGATGTTTTTCTCAAACCTGAAAGTAAAGTTGATGGGGAGAGTACAATAGAATGTAACATTGGCACAAAGGATCAACCAAAATTAGTCAAAGTGTCCAAATTTCTTTCTCTTGAAATTAGAACAAAATATATCAAGATTCTAAAAGAATTTGCTGATATTTTTGCATGGTCTTATAGTAAGCTGAAAACTTATGATAGAGGCATAATGGAGAAAAATATTCCTTTGAAAATATATTCAAAGCCTGTAGCACAAAAAATCAGACATATCAATCCCATGCTGCTCCTAATCATTGAGAAAGAAATCAGAAAATTATGGGAAGCAACAATAATTCTGCCTTTGAGATTTTCTAACTGGGTAGCTAATATAGTCCCGGTTCGGAAAAGGAATGGAGAGATAAGAATGTGTCTCGATTTTCGCAATCTAAACTGGTGTTCATTGAAAGATAACTATCCACTACCCAAGATGGATTATATTTTGAATAAATTTGTAGGATCCAAAATATTGTCAATGATTGATGGCTTTTCAGGCTATAATCAGATTTCAGTTGACAGGAAAGACAGAGAAAAGACAGCATTTACCACACCCTGGGGTATAGTAATGTACAACAAAATGCCATTTGGTCTAATGAATGCAGGCGCAACATTTCGGCGAGAAATGGATATTGCCTTTGTGGGAGAAAAGTACAAATTTGTAGTCATCTATTTGGATGACATCACAGTCTATTCAAAATCTAATGAAGACCACTTGAAACATTTGAAACAAGTTTTTGACAAATGGAGAAAGTTTTTTTTGTCCTTGAACCCAAAAAATTCATCCTTTGTTGTCCAAGAAGGGAAATTATTGGGACATATTGTAACAGAAAGTGGCATCTATATTGATCCAGGAAGAGTAGAAGCTATTCAGAAGATTGGTTTGCCAAGGAATAAAAAATAATTGTAGTCATTTTTAGGGAAAATCAATTTTCTAAGGTGCTTTGTTCCAAACTTTGGAGAGCTGATCAAACACATAAATGTCTTGCTAAAAAAGATGCAGAATTTAAATGGCGAGATGAAGCAAAGAATTCATTTTTAGCAATCAAGTCTACCTTGACTGAAGCTCCAGTTTTGATTAGTCCTAATTTTGAAAAATATTTTCTGATTTTTTCATATGCTTTAGAAGAAACAATTGCAACTGTCTTGTTACAGAATAAAAAAGAAGGTTTAGAGCAGCCTATTTCATTTTTTAGTCGTGCTTTAAGGGATGTTGAATTAAACTACAACCTAACTGGAAAAAAAAAAAAAAAAATCATATGCACTAGTTAAGGCTTTGAAGTATTTTCGAGTTTATGTGCTACATTCAAGAATAGTTTCTTTTGTGCCCAATATCACTGTTAAAATTTTTTTTTTGCAGCTAGATACAGATGGTAGAAGGGGATGATGGCTGACCAAAATTCTGGAATTTGATATTGAGATCAAACCAACTAAATTGATAAAATTTCAAGGCTTGGCTCGCTTGATGGCTAAATCTAAATGTAAGGCTTTAAATATGAATTTAGAGGCAGTTGAAGGAGAAGATGGAGAATGAATTTCTAATTATCCTAAAATATTTCATTCATATTGGTACAAGGATATAGTATATTTTTTGTTAAATTTTAACTGTCCCTCTGAAATGGAGAAGTCAAAAAGGAGAGCTTTCAAATTTAAAGCTGTGAAGTATTGCATTTTGGAAGTTAATATTTATTGGAAGGACCCTGCTGGAGTCTTATTAAGATGTGTAGATGAAGCTGAATCCCAAGAGATTATGACAGAGATACATGCAGGAGTGTGTGGTGGGAATTTGTATTGGAAAGCCACTGCAAACAAAATCTTAAGAGCTGGCTATTATTGGCCAACCCTTTTCTCCGATGTTTTTGCAAAATTCAAGGGCTGTGTCGAATGTCAGAAATTTGTTGGTAAACAAAAATTTCTACCATTGCCTCTTATTCATATTTCAGTAGATGTTCCTTTCCAGCAGTGGGGGTTAGAATTCATCGGTGAAATTCATCCACCTTCATCAAGAAAACATAGATGGATTCTCACAACTACAGACTATATTACTAAATGGATTGAAACTGTACCAACCAGGAATGCTACTGATACGGTAATTATCAAATTTCTGTTGAAAAACTTTATGTCAAGGTTTGGTTGTCCACAGAAATTAGTAACTGATAATGCAATGGCCTTTAATTCTACTAAGATGCATAGCTTTTTTCGGCAATATGGAATTGAATTGACTCATTCCACGCCTTATTACCCTCAAGGTAAAGGATTAGTCGAGTCATCCTGCAATAAAATTTTGGTGAGGATAATTAAGAAAATGTTGCCTGAAAATAAGAGAAATTGGGACACTCAGCTGGTACATGCTCTTTGGGCAGATACGGTAAGTGGTAAAAAATCAGTTGGAATGTATCCATTTCAGCTTGTATATGGTATTGATGTTGTAATGCATTTTGCAATTAGCTCTTCTTGTGATGAAGCTGATGATGAAAACCCAATCCAAAGGAGAATGATGCAGTTGATAGAGGCACACCAAATCAGAGAATCACTGATGGATAAAGTACAGAAGTATTAGACTAAAGTCAAATCTGTTTTTGACAAAAGAGCAAATCAGCAGTTGTTTCAGGAGAATGATTTGGTGTTGCGTTGGGATGTCAAGAGATAAGACCATGGAAAGCATGGTAAGTTTGACAATTTGTGGTTTGGACCATTTAGAATTGCTGAAGTTTTGGAAAACAATATTTTTTTGCTCAAACATCTGGATGATGATCAGCTGACTGGAGGCCCAGTCAATGGTCATTTTCTTAAGTAAGTTAGTTGAGTCATTCCATTTTAAATATATGGTGTGATGTGTCAATAAAACTCCATGCCCAATGGTGTTTTTTTTCTGTATATATGGTCAGTTTTGCGTCCATTCAGTCAATGGTCAGTCCTAGTCATAATTTCCAAGAAGTGTTCTGAGTTTTAAGAGTTTTTAAGGAACTGATTCTACAGTCCTTGAAGCCTCACATGGAGGAATTCATCCCCAATAGGAGCCACTGTTAGCACTAAAAATGTTAATGGTGCAATCTCCATTGTATCAATGTTTTCAAATTTTTTCTAATGTCCTAGTCCATGTCGAAATTTGAGTCATTTTCAATAAAGGTCAATAAAGAGTCTCATAATCAAGGTAATTTTAAGTGTATAGGTGTTATTAGTGTTTTAGGTTCATAAAATAAGTTAAAATCACTATTTTAATTTATGTTAGTGTCAAAGGCTATTTTTTCTTTGGGTAATAAAGTTGTAGCCACCCTGTCTGGGATAATAGCTACCTCTATTTTAATTTCATTATCAAAACAGTGATGTAATGGAAGGCAACTATTTCTTTAAATTGAAGGTCATACTACTCACATAGTCAAAAGAGCTTATATTTCTTCAGGGACCTGTTTTTTGGCCTATGACCACACACAAGGATGAGAAGCAGCCCCTATGAAAAAATCACAAGGATGAGGCGTGAACGGCTAAAGTGAAGGCCAAGCAATTCAAGCACAGGTCGGGCAGATACCCCACAGTCAAAAGAGGAAAGAGAACTTACCACTTACCTTTTCGCATCACCAACTGCATTACACTTACACTTTTTTTAACTTCACCAACACCATTTCCCTGATTGCGATGTAAATGGGACCTACCCTCCCCGCCACATCACCTCTCCTCCCATCGCACATCGTACTTCGCAAATCGTAACCTTTACCCCCTGTTCCTCATAATAGCAAACTATCAATTCCCCAATTTTTATTTGCGGGCGGACCAACCATCCGTCATGCCATGTCACCTCTCCTCTCATTGCACATCACACTTCGCATTGTTTCATTCTTGTTACTCGTCCTGATCCTCGACTCCTGATTGTGATGTGCCATATGAAGTTTGACCTGCAATAATATTTGAATTTACGATTTGTGATATCGTAAATCGAAAATCGCAACCTTTACCCTTGTTTCTCATAATAACAAACTATTGAATTCCTGATTGTGATTTGCGGGCGACCCCACCTCCTTGCCATGTAATCAAAGCCCTTCCACAGCCTTTGTCCCACTCTTTTCATTTTTAAACATCCAATTGTGTATTAATGTTGCAGGCCCAACTTTTAGCTTCGCCATTATAAAGGAAAAAGGTTTGCTACCCCCATCTTCCCCTCATCTCCGCTCCCTATCACACATTCGACGGCTCATGATCTAGTTTGGCCCCCCTTCGCAACCAGGTCTCCGGTTTTGCAATCCAAACACAACATGGGTTTTTGGCGTGACAAACACAACTATCTACATGATTTCTAATAATAGCTGCCTTTTACAGAAAATATGGTTTTATCAGCAAACCCAACAGGTGCAGTCAGTTCCACATCTTCTGCAGCAGTTAGATATCAAGAATTTTAAGGAGGTAGGACAACAAAGGTGGCAATCAAAATAGAATTAGTTTCAAACTAAAAAGGATTTGATGCCTTTTCTTAAGCAACAATTCCAATGATTATGCAAGCTCATTTATTCGAATTTCTATTTTTAGTTTGTTTTATCAGTCAGTATTCCTAAAAATTTGTAACAATATGTTTTGCAAGGCTCTATTTAAGAGTACAGTTTGTATGTAAAATAGGTTGGTGGTTTTAGAATCTTGACTCATATGATCAATACTCTTTTTAGTGAATGAAATGAAAAGAAACTTCTGAGGACTTATTATCGAAATGGTGTGTGTATTGTTAATTTTCACTTGTGTTTCTATATCTTACTATGTAGAAATTTATTAATACTGATGTATTACCGGATCCTCCTGATCTCACAACATTTTTCTTCTTGCAAAATACAAAATCCTTCCACTATTGATCTTGCAAAAATTTAAAACTCAATTGCAAACACATGTGAATAAATTCAGTCGCACATAACACAGTTGTTTAATGGGAAAGCTTAAAGCTAAAAACCCCAACTATAATATATTATGTATATCAATGGAATCATGTAATTATATCATACAAAGATTAGTACATCAAGCTCTCAGTACAATGTAGATCCATTACACACTGTCATGCAGAAATTTGCCTCCTGACAGCCTGCCTCCATTACGCAATCCCTGCTGAAGAAGACCCCTGAATGAATTCGAATTGGCCTTGCCTTAACTGCGCAATCCTCATTGGAAACTCCAATGTGTGTCAGATGCATTGAATGCATCACTATAGTCACAACTGATAGTCCATCTCACCCTTTCACCTATCTCTCCACTGGGTCTCCACTAGAACTGACATGCACTGTAGTTAACTCTTGTTTTTGTTCAGTTGTTAGTGCATTATTAGTTGTGAATTAATTAAATAATTAATTCACTTAACTCTCACTAGTGTATCCTTCAATTAGACTAGATACAACTAGCTCAACTGGGTTTAACTCACTTAACTGAGTTAAACTGAATAACAACTCCATAAACTACTCTTCCAACTCTGTCACTGAGTCCTCATGCATGAGCCACCAATAAAACCTGGGAATTGCGTAATTCCTTCAACCCACTGATTTTCCAAATACGTTCCTTTCCTTTGAAATAAAAGTCTTTCTTGGCTTGAATAAGTTGATGTTTGTTGTCAGATTATTATTAAGGGTTAATAATAATCGGCATGTATTTTTAGATCGACGATCTATAAATAGACTTCGCCCAATATTCTAAAAATAGAATTTCATCTATTTTTCACATTTGACCAACCATCTACAAATAGCATCCTACAACTTATAGAATATGCTCACCATGTCTAAAAATAAACATACACCTAAAAATAGCCTGCGGGTCCCACTTAGTGAAGGTGCTTACTTTTCACTAAGCTCATCATCTTGTTGAATCTCAACACTCCCTCTCAATAAGATAGGGATTATCCTTCACCCCGATCCTGCCTCTATGGTATTCAAATTTTCTCCTGCCGAGCACCTTCGTCAGAATGTCTGCATCCTGATCTTCCATAGGAATGTACTGAAGCAACATGATCTTCCACTACACACAATCTCTGATATGATGATACCAGATATCAAAATGTTTAGATCTATCATGAAACATAGGATTAATCAAGAGTTTAATGCAACTTTGATTATCACAATGTATCACTGTAGGATCTAAATGTGAACCGAACAAACCGACTAGGATCTTCCTCATCCAGATAGCCTCACATGTAGCTTGACTTGCTACCATGTATTCTGCTTCCAGTGAACTAAGTGCCACAGATCTTTGTTCCTGCTATACTAAGAAAATGTTGTAGATATGATACTGAAAACCCCTCCTGATGTGCTCTTTCTGTCCGTTGGGCTGTCTGCCCAATCTACATCCGTGAAGCCATGAAACTTCACCTCATCCGTCTGTCTGTACCTTAATCCATACTCAAATGTGCCCCTGAGATACCTCAGGACATGCTTCCCTCCCTTCCAAAAGAGCTTGGTAGGCTTAACCATCGCTTATGAAAGTTGGTTCACCGCATAGCATATATCTGGTCTTGTATTAAATAAATACATGAGCGAACCCACCAACTGTCGATAAAAAGTGGCATCCAATATCTTTGCCGATGTATCATCCTCTTTCCTCCAATTTCCTGGAAGAGGAGTATTCGTGGGCTTGCAGTCCTCCATGTGAAACTTAGCAAGTATCTCCCGAGCATACTTGCCTTGAGACACTAACAATTCACCTTCTCGCTGCCATATTTCCAATCCAAGGAAATAATGAAGGAGGCCCAAATAATTCATCTCAAACTCCTTTGCAAGATCTTCCTTGCATGAGTGTATCAACTACTCATCACCCATTAATATTAAATCATCAACATAAATAAAAAGGATTAAAAGCTTACCCTCCACCACAATTTTCTACAAGTTTGCATCCACCTCACTCTTGGTGAAGCCAAGTCCAGTGAAATAGTTGTTGATCCGTGTGTACTAAGCACGTGGTGCTTGATTCAGCCAATACAATGCTCTTTTGAGTCTGCACACATAAGACTCGTTGTTGAAGATCTCAAATCCTTCAGGCTGCTCAATGTACACCTCTTCCTCAATGATCCCATTAAGGAATGTAGTCTTCACATCCATCTGATGAATGTGCCAACCCATCTAAGCTGAGAGAGCAAGGATGGTCCTTATAAAAGAATACCATGCGACAGGTGAAAAGGTTTCTACATAATCAATCCCCTCGATCTGTGAGAAGCCTCTGGAAAAAAATCTTGCCTTATACTTCTCGACGCTCCCATCAGCAGCTTTCTTTACCTTGTAGATCCATTTCGAATCTACAACTGATTTACCCACTGACCTTGGAACAATCTCCCAAGAATTTTTTATGACAATGGAGTCATACTCCTCCACCATGGAATCTACCCGTGTGGGATCCTGCACTGCTTCTTGAAAATAAGATGGCTCTGTCATGATACACTTGCTCATAAGAGCCATGTATCTAGTAAATCGGTCAGGTGACTGTCTCTATCTGTGTTGTGATGTAGGGACTCCTACATTCTGTGCCGCATCAATCTTAAATCTCTCAGCTTCTATGGTATGCTTTCTTCCTATTCTGATGTTTGGTTCTGCATGAGTGGACTCCTCCACTCCATGAATATCCTCCTATGGCTGATCCACATCTAGAGGCTCATATTTAGGAACAATAAGTTCCTCCTCTACATGCAAGTGTAGCTCCCTCTCAAGCGACAACTTCATGGCTTTCACCTCATTGAATTTTATATCCCATCGCACCACAGTCATTCGATTGTTTGGAAAATACACATGATAATTGTGGGGTGTTTCTTTGTACCCCACAAATATCCCAACTTCTGCAGTCGGCTCCAGCTTCTTTCTGGCGTCCTTTTTCACATGAATGTAAACAGATGAGCCAAAAATCTTCAAATGAGAAATATCAGGCTTCTTACCAGTAAAATATTCTTCATGTGTACTCATGCCAAGTACTCTATGAGGACAACGATTTTGCACATAAACTGTAGTGTTCCATGCTTCCGCCCACAAGTGCATCGATAGGCCCTAGTCATGCAGCATAGCTCATGCAGCACCCACGATCGTTCTGTTCTTCCTCTCCATGACCCCATTCTACTGTGGGTTATGAAGCGCTATGAGTTCTCTTCAAATTCCTTCTCTGCTACAGAAGTGTTTGAATTCGTTCGAGATATATTCACCACCATTATCGCTCCGTAGAGCCTTCACTTGCTTCCCCGACTCCTTCTCCACCAATGCTTTAAAAAAATCACGGAGCTTTGAGAATGTTTCACTCTTCATACCGCATGAAGAAGTACCAACAACTACGAGAATAGTCATAAAAAAATATAACATAATACCTGTGTTTTGCTGTTGAAGCAACCGATAAAGGTCCACACACGTCTGTGTGAATTCTCTCCAGGATCACCGAAGCATGGTTCTCCTTCTCATGAAAGGTGGTATTCACAAACTTACCCATAGTACATCCCTTGAACTAATCTGACTGTGCAAGAGTACCCTTGGAAGTCCAATAGAAATCTGCTACAAAATCTTCAAAGCGCCATGGTGAAGATGGCCCAATCTCCTGTGCCATAATTCACCCTCATCCCGGCTCATCACTTCTTCTGCTTTGCCCATCATTGCAGTGCAACCATCTACCTCCAGCTTGTAGAGATTCTTAACTAGAATCCCTATCCTCTTGGTTTGACCCGTTGTTTTATGTCGCAGGAAAGCTTTTCCCTCATTGAAAACAACGTCATAACTTCTATCTTCCAACATTGCTACCGAGACCAAGTTCTTCTTCAGATCTAGAACATGCATAACATATTTCAACAAAAATGGTTTACCTGACTCCCTCTCAAAGTTAATGGTTCCAATGCCAGTCACACTGTATCTGCCATCGTCGCCCATCTCTATATGCATTTGGAGATCCTTCTCCTCCAAGTCACTAAACAACTCCTTGTCTCCCGTCATGTGGAAAGACGCACCACTATCAAGATACCACACCAATCCCATTCAACTTGAAACCAAGCATGCTATCAAAGAGAAATTTATTTCAAATTTCTAGGCTAAGGTGTCTCTAGCTGCAGCTCCAGCAACCTTCTTGTTCTTCTTTTTCTGTGGGCAGTTAGTGGCGAGATGCCCATGTTTGTGACAGTGAAAACACTTCACTTTGGAAAAATCCAAATTCTTGCCTTTAGCTTCAGATTTTGGATGGGATTTCTTCCCCTTTCCTTTCCTTTCTTTGGCAGCCAAAGCACAACTCTCTTCATCATCATTCTTAGATGAAGAGCCATCCCTGGTACTTCGCCTTATCTCCTCCTGCACAAGATCCAACCAAAGTCGCTCCCAACCCGGCAGTTTCTCCCGTCCATTGACAGAATCTTTGTAGTTATGCCAACTCTTTGGAAGCCCAAGGAGAGCCAAGCTCACAAAATCATCATCATCAACAGTAATCCCCACACTTCCCAGTTGATCTCTACAATGGACAAACTTCGTGAGATATTTTGGAATACCGTCGCCCTTCTCCATTTTTATTTTTCTGAGCTTATCTTTTAGCGCCAACTTCCTCTAGTCATTGCTGCTTTGGAAAATATATGTCAAAGCCTTCCACATTTCAAATGGATTGTATTTCCTGTTAAGTCTTGACACAATATGGTCCTTGATGCCTGGGCTACTACACTCAACCCACATTTTTCACTCTTAAGTTATGCATATAAAATCTGCATTCAAGTATTAGTCCCAAATATAATTTTAAATCTGGACAAATTCTAACACACGGAAGCTTTCCTTAACTCATGGTTTAAACCCATTTGATAAGAACCACCAACCTTCATATATGGGGTAACTTTACCTTTTTCAAATCTATGGTTAATATCATATTATATTGCCCATTTCATGAATTTGGATCAAGAGTTCAACACTTTAGTTTAACAACCCGAACATAAAGTTGAATCATAATTGATTCAAAACCCCAACGCATATAAAATTCTTTCCATACCTTATACCTCGACTTTGAATTAAACCAAAACCCGACAACCGTTCGGGTCCCACAGCGACTTCATACTCACATATACAAAGTTTATACGCGCACCCTTTGTGATATTTTGTATCAACTATAATGTATTAACATATATTACATCCTCCGCCAAATGTTAGAACATCATAACAAAGTCTTGACTTAGCTTAAAACCCAAGCGATAACATATATAAACGTGTTCGGGCCCACAAAAACTTACTTGTTTAACCTCCACGCATCTTCCTGATGTGAATGCCGTTGATCTTCTCGCACCATTGATCGAAGAAATATTGCAATTATTTTACCACAAAACTTTAGCGCTAAAAAAAAGTGCGAAATAGGTTGTATTTCAAAACCACTATATGCAACGTGTCAATAGCCGAAGCGTATCGCATTTTTTTTGACATCCCACTTACCACTTTTAAAATTTGCGAGACCGCCGGTTTTGTGGGCTGAAACCACTGTCATTGTTCACGCTCCTGGTTTCGGCTGTCAGTTTATTCAAGGTTCCGGTCTTCTACACCATCATTGCATTCATATTCCCCTTAACGCAGCTCCTCAACCTCATTATCACACAGTTCAACACTGTGGATTGGAAATCGATTCAATCGATTTAAATCGACTTCAGTCAAATAGAGTTCAACGCAGATTAAACCTGTTCAATTGCAATTTTAAGCTCCGATGTTATTGAAATCGAATTCCACTATATTGCAATCGGTCTCTACCAGATTTCATACTAAAGCAGCAGTTCAATTTAACTCAACCATATTCAATAGTCAGAATTAACATCGCCTATGTCCTTCATTAAAAGGATCTAAACCTCATCGAATTTTATTGAAACCTTCACACATGCATTCAATTCACACACCTTCCATTCTCACGGGATTAGAATGGGAATTCAAATGTGTTCGGAATATAACCCTTCACATAGAGACTAATAACTCAATTTCTTCCACAATATAATAACTCAGACAAAAAAGAATCGAACCCCTAATTTCAGAGCATGTCCACACATTTTATTAAAAATGATTATTAGAAGTCAAGGCCCATTCACACAGAAATTAACTCAGCCAACACACATATAATTTTGAATACAACATCGACAGGAAGGTCGATTTTTCAATGACACACAGGACTCATTTACACAGAGTTAAATCAACAATATCCATATAATGATGAAACAATTCCTTTTATATACGCAACTGAACTTACTTACAAAACCTCCTTGTTTTGGCCAGATCTTCAATTCAATGGCCTTCTAATTCACTACTCTATCTCTCAACTCTGAACTCTACCCTCCTCTCCTCCTCTACAGATGCTTACATTTATACAAGAGATGAATGAATCAATTCAGCTTCTTTAACAGCTCAACTAAGACTCTTGGAATTCTCCAAAATCCTTAAGTTAGACTCAATTCCCAAAATAACTGAACTGACTCTTCACCTTCCTAACTTAATCAACTTCCCTCATGTTCTCTAGTGGTTAGAGAACATTTACAATTCCTCACTATTTTATTCAAAATACTAATATTTACATGAGAATTTAAAAAAATGAGACCCCCCTATGTCTACTTAGATACAAAGTATTTTTGTTGTGCCTAATGCCCCTGCATCAGTCCTTCACACCTTCCAACAGAATTCTTCTTATCTTTGCTACCTTCTTTTTCCATGCGTTAAGTCCTGCAGCATCGCTATCAATGAACTCCTTCAACCCATTATCTTCAAGCACCACCTCCATCCTATCATTCCAGGCTATGTAATTTGAGCTACCATCAAGGGAATACTCCAATCACAACCCATTGAGAGACATTTCAATGAATACTCTTTTAACTGTCGCACCAAGAAATTTCTACAGAAAATTTGAATTGTCCACCAACACAAAAATCAACAATTATTCACAATTGCAATCTCCAGTAATCAATACTGCTCTGATACCATGTAAAAAATTATTAATACTGATGTATTACCGAATCCTCCTAATCTCACAATATTTTTCTTCTTGCAAAATACAGAATCCTTCCACTATTGATCTTGTGGAAATTTAAAACTCAATTGCAAACGCATGTGAATAAATTCAGTCGCACATAACACAGTTGTTTAATGGGAAAGCTTAAAGCTAAAAACCCCAACTATCATATATTATTTATATCAATGGAATAATGTAATAATCTCATAAAAATATCAGTACATCAAGCTCTCAGTACAATGTAGATTCATTACACACTGTCATGCAAAAATTTGCATCTCTATGCACCAATTTCTTGCCTCCTGACACCCTGCCTCCACTGCGCAATCCCTACTGAAGAAGACCCATGAATGAATTCGAATTTCCCTTGCCTTGACTGTGCAATCCTCATTGGCAACTCTAATGTGTGTCAAATTCATTGAATGCATCACTATAGTCAAAACGCATAGTCCATCTCACCCTTTCACCTATCTCTCCACTGGGTCTCCACTGGAACTGACATGCACTGTAGTTAACTGTTGTTTATGTTAAGTTGTTAGTGAGTTATTAGTTGTGAATTAATTAACTAATTAATTCACTTAACTCTCACTAGTTTATCTTTCATTTAGACTAGATACAACTAGCTCAACTGAGTTTAACTCACTTAACTGAGTTAAACTGAATAACAACTCCATAAACTACTCTTCCAACTCTGTCATAACTTTTCCACTTCAGTTCTAACTGAGTCCTCATGCATGAGCCACCAATAAACCCTAGGAATTGCGTAATTCCTTCAACCCACTAATTTTCCAAATATGTTCACTGAAATAAAGTGTTCCAAGAGAATAAGTTGATGTTTATTGTCGGATTATTATTAAGAGCTAATAATAATTGACATGCATCTATTTTTAGATTGACGATCTTTAAATATACTTCGCCCAATATTCTAAAAATAGAATTTCATCTATTTTTCACATTTGACCAACCATCTACAAATAACATTCTGCAACTTATAGAATATGCTCACCATGTCTAAAAATAGACATACACCTAAAAATACCCAGCGGACCCCACTTAGTGAAGGTGCTTACTTTTCACTAAGCTCATCACCTTATTGAATCTCAACATATTATATTCAGTTGTAGTTTGAAATCCCTCATGATGTTATGTGTTTTTATCAGTTTCTTGACATGTTCATGTGTTTTATCAATTTTTGTTAGTCTCACACAGTGAGCCTTCTTGGTAAAATATATATATAATAAAAATGGAAAGAGCATCACTTATGACAGTTATCTTTCATAATATTTCAGTGAGAATATTGTAAGACTAGAAATAGCTTTCTCTTGATGAATTATTATTAAACTGCTACTTGTGTTAATTTCTACCGAATGCAATATATTTCTACTTTGTAGACCTATCGTTTCTTCTTTCATTTCACATTTTCTTCTCCTCGTAAGCTACAAACTCACTCTTTGCTATCACATCAAGATGCAATACCCTCATTAGTAGAATTGTGCATTTGACTGGAATCTCTTTTCAGTGAATGAGAGTTTAAACCACCTACCAATCTCATAAAAAAAATCATCAAATTTCCTTAGAGTTTAGGATGTGTCTAGTCAGGCACTTGATGCAGTCCAAGTCTTGATTCCAGCACCAACAGGGTGAAAGATAGGCCTCTCCCACACCTGCACCTACCACCCCTAGCCTTACACAATCCTAATGACAACATCCCCTCATACAATCTTAGTGAAAACATCCCCAAATAGACATATCATTCTTACATCCAATATTAAGACTGACCTCAATCTAACCTTAGCCTAATTAGGAAAAAACCATAAACATGTTTAACTACTTTAAACTTAACTATCCTCAAACTCAACCTTAAAATTAAAATGTACTTTTCATTTATACATTTTTATTTCAAATATCATTTAAAATATCATTTAATCTATATCCTTGGTTTGATCCATTATGCCTTTGAGCATTAAAGGAGTTTAGGATATTACCCACAATTTAATAAAAATATTAACTCAAGAATTATTTATTCGTAAATTGAGTATATGAGTAAATTGAGTATTCGTAAATTGAGTATTATTTATATTTTTTTTATAAATTTGGTAGGACTTTTTTATTCATTTTCTTCAAAAAGTATATTACAACTAGAATTCAAGGAGTTCAGTGGTCTCAACCTTCCTAGAGCGAAATAAGGTTTTTTAGTCACCAAACAACATTATATGTCATCCAAAAACATAAAAGTTTGAGTTTGTCTAACATAGTCTTATATGACTGAATGTCTTGTAAACTTCTAAGATCTAAGTAACTTAAACATAATAGTATAATTGACAACTTTACTATATATAGTTAAATAAAATTTGAAATCATACAAATACAACCATATTTCTATTCGTTAGAGGAATTCACAGGGGTTGGATATTTCGCACTTGAACCTGGAAACTCGGACTAGGGAAGATGCGGAATATGTTTCTCAATGCAGTTGAGGCAAACATTATGTTGCTGAATTTGGAATTGAATAAGATTAAATTCCTTTTGAATTTCCTGAAAAATAGGGTCAAACTTAGAGGGGTCATCTGGAGGGTTCATGATGGCCTTGACCACAATGTTCTTCATTAACCAATATAGGTGGACAGTCTGATTATATTGAGAGGTGAGACCTCTTGAGTGGCCAAGGTCAGGGACCATACCTCTCCAATCTTCCAAGTGAATCTAGGTTTCTGCCTATTGATTAATCTTTTTTTCCCAATTATAAATCAACTGTCGAACCTGAGAAGGGGTTCACGTATGGTAAGTATGGGTGAAATATTGGATTATCCAAGTTGCAACTTGCGACCCTGACCCCTCTGCTGGTGGGTCTGAGCTTGACTATTGATGTTGCACCTTCCCACATTCATTTTGCGACCTCGGCCACCTCTCACAAAAGAGCCATAACCTGAGGTGGGGTGAGCCATGATACCTCTCATTAAAGTTGTGGTGGGGTATAGAATCCTGAAACATGTAACCCAGAGCTAGAAGGTGAAGCAACCAGGCAGTTTTAGGTCCTGGAAGTTACCCAGATAATGAATACTTGAGAATTTTTGGCATGACACGAAGGGAACCGGCTACAACAGAGTAGCACACCAACGCAACTTCCCTCTCGAACAGCGTTGAGTGACCCAAGACCACTATACCAATATCGAAGACGAGAACCAACAAACTAATGCCTAAGAATGAGCAAAGGCAAACCATTAACCACCTCAAAAAGGTGTCATTCAAGTTGGTTCCATCAACAATAACTTCATGCATGTGCATTTCCTACCTACTATCCTTTTCAAATGTGTGAGGGTGGTGACTTCATCGCCCACCGGTGCTTTCTTCCTTAAGGTTACACATGGCTTAGATCCTAATGGAATCGATCTACCAACACACACCCCAATAAGAAAAATTTATTGTTTATATTTTAAAATTAGTAAATGTTATATATAGATAGATATATTCCAAAAAATTTAAAAATAAAATAAATGGTAAATAATGAAAATTTAATTTAATCATTATAAATTAAATATATATTTTTTAAATATTAATTAAAATAATGAAAATATTTTCATTTCAAATAAAATATATAATAAAAAGGAATAAAAAAAATCATGATAAATATTATAATGCATTATATAAAATTATAATAAAAATAAAAATAAACATCATTGGATTAAAAGTAATGAAGATAAAACAATTTTAATTTCAAATAAAATATATAATAGAAATTAATTTCATGACAAATGTTACATTGGATTATATAAAATTATAATAATAAAAGAAAATAGCATTGAATAAAAAAATTTAGAGCACTATTGAAAAACACACATCAATATTTATTATATAAATAAGAATAATAATATTTGATTAAAATGATAAAAGTAATGCATATACATATATAGGTGTGTATGTATATGTCCAAAGGGTTATTGTCATATTTTCATTTGATTCTTTAATTAATTTATTTACTATTGTTTTATGTTTGTGTGAATATTTGATTAGTGTGTTAACTTAAACATTATGAAGTAATTTTTCAGTAATAATCACATTAAAATGAACATTGACATTTTTCATTTTAAAGTGATTATTACCGAAATATTTCTTCATAATTTAACGATGGATCACAGAAGCCAAAAATCTATAAAAATTTAAACATTGTTAAGATCCCAATGGTTAAGAGTGGGTCTAATGGTTAAAACATGTGTTCCCTCCTAAGAGGTTACAAGTTCAAATCTAGAGGAGGTACAATGTGTACGCCTTTATAAACATTAGCAGTCAAATCATTATGTAGAGGCAAATCCCTTGTACCACAAATAAGGGGATCTCATCCACCAATTTGGTGTTTGGCATGGTGTGACCTTAAAAATAGATTATTATTATTATTTTAAATGAAATACTTATCATTTATATTATAAAAGTTGGAGAGGTGGCCAGAACCATTTACATCTTTCTGTGATTTTAGAGGCTTCGATATTCCAATACACCCATAGGAAAATTTTCTTGCCACTATGAGTTCTTTTGAATATGATTCTACATTAAAAGATTCCATAAATTTTGAAAAAAAAAAAACACCCAAAAACACAGCATACATGCAATACATTGACTATGTCATTAAAAATTAAAAATAATTGAAGGTCCCAACTTCTCTAGCAGCATCCAAATTCACTTTTGTCTTACAGGGTGCCATTTATCCATGTGCCACTGCAACTTGTAGATCAGGAGACTGCATAGCTTCAACAACTCCCACTTTTTCTAGCTCGTCATCAGGCACACCAACAAAAGGGGGCTCCATCCTAGTTACTTTGAGTTCCAGAATCAAGAACTCAGCTTCCATTATGGCCAACTTCTTATCTAGCTTAGTATACAACCATTCACAATGTTTTTCCAACAACTTAAACATTGCATCATTTTATTTGTCAACCATTTCCAAATGTTTGTTGGAGATATCCATCATTCCAAATAGTTCATGTGACAAATATCTACATATTGGTTTTAGATTTCTTGAACATTCTCCTCTACTTTATCCACAAATGGATCCAGGTCCTTCTATTTCTGACTCATATTAGTTACCCACAATTAAATATTTTGATAAAATGGAACTAGAAAAATATTCCTTGAAGATTTCTCAATATATGTTGATGAGGCATGAGACTAAATTTTTTGACACCTAAGAGGAGTATTAATATCCAAATCTTCCCAAATTCAAAACCCTGAGGGATGATTTTATGTCGCCATTGAATTAATTTCCTTCCTTGGCTAAAGTGCGGAACATTTATAACCACATTGTAGAGGAGTGGAGTTCAAATCATTGGCATAATATAATCCCTTACATCCTAATTAATCCTTGTAGTTTTCCTTTTCCATTTGAAGATTCAGCACGAACTTAGGCTCCTATCATTATGAGTGCAGTAGAAAAGTCATCCACGCGATGTTGATTGTATAGGGAGATATCCATATGTGATGTGCTTAGAGCCATCACCACCTCTTATGGCAGTGCCTTCAAGATAATTAAAACAAACATTTTTTCATAAATTAAGGCTAGGTTTTCCAAATACTACATAAATTATTGATTGAGGGGCACTCATGGTATTATGGAAAATACCTTAGTCTATGTCTTGTTTCCAATATTCCTTGCCTTAATCTAGCTCCTAGATTCACAAGGTTATCTACCTTCCCATTAAGTTTCTTGTATATGTGTAAGAATGAAATCCCCTCTAATTTATTCAGCATCCAAGTGATCCTTTTGAAGACTGCAGTGTTAAAAAATACTTCATTTGTATTTAGTTTGGAAACTTATCTTATAATAATAATTGAGTCACCTAAAACCACCATTCTCTTTATGCCTTTACTTGTGGACAACTCCAGCCCTTTCCAAAGAGCCAAAAATTCATCCTAGTTATTTGTTAGGGTTCCCAACTCCCAATCAAATCTTATTTAATTTTGTTCATAAGGTAAATAGATCACCCCGCCCTTTCTTTCCACCCTGGGTTTCCCTTTGACGCCCCATCGAAAAATAACAGAGGTAACACTTGGCTTCTCTTCAATTAGGAACTCATCCAATTCCATTCTTAAGCATGATACTAAACTTGACTTAGGTCGATTAATGAATATGATGACATGATTTGTTGAATCAGGGATTTATATCCAAATTCTTTCCTCTAGCGTTAAGTCTCATATATCTAAATATTTGGATCATCTAGATGATTTTTTTTCAAAAAGTAAACTTTGGGTTTTAACAACAGCTCGAAAAGAAGAAGGTTTCTCTTCTTTAAAGATTGCACTATTCCTTACTAGCAAAACATACCAGTACAAGAATTTGGAAAGGGACACCCATATTCTCTTTTCTAGAGGAGAGTGAATTCTAGATCATGATGGTTTTGTTTTTCCATAAGACAAACATTTTTTTCCAATGTCCTGGAATGAAATCCACATAATACACTTACCCAAAAAAAATTCCAAACATCCAACAAAAAGGAAATTTGTTGGAATAAATGAGAAATTGTTTCCTTTGTTGATTTGCATAAAACACCTCATCAGGCCTTAAATACTCCTATGCTTGAGGTTCTTGGTAGTGATTATTTTTCCATGTACCATCATCCAACATAAACTATTTACCTTAGGAAGCACATCCTTGTGCCCAATATTTTTCCAAATTTTTATAGGAGCTAGGTGAGGAAGCTTACATAGAAAACAATTGTACCCATCATTGACTATATTTTGTTGATTTTTACTTGGCAACCATAAGCATATATCCTTGGAATATTTATCAATGGGAGCAAGGCCTTTTAGCGAGAAAATCAATGTCCCATTGGGGAATTGATTTTTCAGGGAGACCAAAGCAAGCCCAACCTTTCCATAGGCTCCCTCAACAAGATTTAAATATAGGGCTCTATATCGTTCCCCTATTAGTGCACCAAGTTTTGAGAGCCTCCTCTATTTTATTCCCATCCCAGAAATTTTCCAAACTTGTCATTCCTTCTACCCAATTCCAAACTTGATTTTTATATTTGGAAAAAAGGAAGAAGATGTGAGTTAGCTTCATTCTCTTGTTTGCAAAGACAACACAATCTAGGTCTTGTGAAATTTCTCTCTTTTTAATATATCCTAGGTTAAAGCTTTGTTATTCAAGAGAATCCACATTTGGATTTTGCTGAGAACTTGAATTTCCAAACTAGTTTCCATCAATAGGCATAGAGATTCTCTCTTCCCTCAAAAGATAAAGCTTTGTATCCCATGATTGATGCATAGTTATTTATTGGATTTAATGACCCAATATTCTAATTCTTATCATCTCTTAGTATCACACAACATACTTTTAAGTTTTATATGTACGTCTTCCAAGTAACAATATCCTCCTCCCTTATATTCATCTCCCTTTAGGATAGACAACGTCACTGCCAAGTAGTTGTCTTATCCCATCTAGAAATTTTCCTAAGTGTACCAAAACCCCGGTCTCTTAGGTCACAAATAAATTTCATAGATAAGCTATGTAAACCATTATTTATAGTCCAAGTATCTAACCTAATTTGGAATTTGCCTCTCTTTCCTACATGCCACACCAACTAATTCCCAACTAGTGGAAATGTTGTAATTATTATTTTCCATATAATAAAGGCATTTTATATTCTCTTAATAGGATGTTTTATCCATTCCTCAGCATTATTCAAATCTCTGTACTTGTCCTTGATGAATTGAGCCTACAACCAAAAACCTTGAATTAATTTCCATACATTCTTTGTAATTAACGCCTTAGAGAAAAGGAATTTATTCTCAAACCCCAATCCTCCTTGAGTTTTTTGTATTGCTGATTTTTTCCAAGAAACCAACACAATTTTTTTTTTCCCCTAACCAAATGAACTTATAGAATAATCCAGCGACCACAGATTCTACGCTCTATGGCTTGGCATAAGTTGGAAGAAGGTTCACTGCAACAGCAGTGCACTTCGCTAAATGTCACGGACAACCAATGTATGGATCCCAGCGGCACTGACACCAACAGTCGCCACCCTTTTCTACAAAATTTGGTTATTAATGCTTTAGCGAACTCCTAACAATCCCAATGCTCGCATGCAAACACATGAAGGATGACACGTGGCATCCCCCATGTTCTGTCGTCCTTCGGTCACTTCAATGTTGTCCAACTCTAGCTCTGTTATTATGTTGAATCACCTCCCATCGCCCGCTATTGATCCTTGCCATCATTTCACGCACTCCCCTAGGCTCCTTCTCCTATATTATTACCTACCCCTTTTCCTCAGACACCATCTTCCTCGCCGCGTCTCATCCTCGCTCTGTTTTCCCATTTCTATCCAGAAATTATGCATCTCTCTGCTGCTCAATCTACATTCCGCCACCCATTTCTCTTTTCATCCCTGCATCACTCAACTTTCCAATTTCCCCCCTGTCTACATGGCTCCAAGACAAAACTCAGGTCGTGGCCATGGGCACGCAACCTCCGGATGGAACAACCCGAGAACCCCCCAATTACAAGGGTTGAATCCGCTTCCAAGAGGGAAGCCCTTTCCTATGAGGTTGTTGGTAACCCCGAAACACGGGTCTGCATTGAAAAATTGGAAGGGAAAGCAAGGTTTCTGAGGCATCAAGTCCCCACAGAAAGTGTGGATCAATATTTTGAATGGTTCTCTGACCTTGGTTTCACTCGAGCCAGGGAGAACCTTTATAGCAAGTTGATTGAGCTCTATTGGAAGCTCAAAACCACCCTTGGTCTGGAAATGTTGGATCAAGCCGAGATGACTAAAATTCTGGAGAATAAAATTGACATGCTCACTGACAAATTTGTGGTCTACGTGGAGGAAATTCATCAATACAAATTTTTAACTAGGGATTCTCACCGTTTTGATATGCAAAAGAAGAGCACTCATGCCAACGACCTCTCTCCAAGCATCAAGAAAGAAATGGTAGGGCCATCCTCCTGTAATCCTCTCGGGCCATCCAACTTTTTTGGCAGCATTCATGACATGCCCATCAGTTTGAATGATGACCCAGCTACTGCCTGAAGACCTCAGCCACGACTGAAGGTTGGCAGACTCATCGAAAAATATCAGTGCGAGTGTTACAGAACACTGGTTTTGCCCTACTGTTTTTTTTTTTTTAATTTTATCTACTTGTCAATATCTGTCTACCATCTTCTCAGTCAAATGGTTTCTCTTCACCGAGTTTCTATATGTAGCTCTGCTTCTGGTCTTAGTTTGTATTTTGCTACGGGTCTCAATTTTTAATGTTGGTCCTCCTCTACTGCTCTAGTAATTATAAAAATTTCTCTCAGATGGAAATAAGAGGGTTTTTTTTACTTAGTGTTGGAGCAAGGCTCGCACTCAACAAAGTGTCATGAAACTAAGGTTTTTTATTTATAATATATACTACATTGCGTACAAAAAAAACTTATAGAATAATCCCCTAATCGCTTCCAACTCTTTTAGATATCCATGTAAGTGACATCAATTAAACTAAAATAGCTTCAAGGATTGTTTAATCAAAATTAGGAAATCCCCTCTAGATAGCCATCAATTACACCAAGTATTTATCTTTCTCTCTACCCTTGTTATGAACCATTTATAGTCACCCCTTTTATACATATTAATTTTTAAATGAAATCCTCAATATTTCAAACTAGCATCTAATTTAGACACATAATAGGGAACTAGTTGGATTATAAATATTTTTCCCTCTCAGAAATTCCCTTAAGGATATTTTCGATTTAGCTATATTTATCTTCATGCACGTAGCCATGCATAAAAGATCAATGATTTCCTTGAGCTTCTCAACCACGCTTCTAGAGCCTTCACATAAAATAAGGATATCATCAATAAAGAACAATTTTGTGATATAACAAAAGTTACCAACGTTTATTCCTTTGGGACTGCCATTTATAATTGTTTCCTTTAGTGATCTACTCAAACCTTCTACAACTAGAAGGAATAGGATGTGGAATGGGCACCCTATAGAATCCCTTTTTCTAACTTAAATAAGGGAGAAGTTGCATCATTAATAAGGATAAAAATACACTTAATTGATACACTTAATTATTCAAGCAATGAAAAGTGGACAAAAACCCATGTGTATAAGGATTATCCTTATATAGATCCAACTCCCTTTATCATATGCTTTGGATAAGTCTAGTTTTATTACAGTTGATTCTAATTGTTTTATCTTTGTCTAGTTTTACTACAGTTAATTCTAATAATTGTTTTATCTTTATTGAATGTAACCCTTGTTGTGCAACCCACGTTGCCTCATGGATTTTCCTCCCCGCCAAATTCCAAATTGTTTAGTAGATATCTTTCAATATAAGATCCCTTTCATTATTTTATCAATAATTTATTATATGATTTTATAAATGCAATTACATAGTGATAATGGTCAAAACATTTTAAAGAAAATCAGATTATCAATATTGTAGATTAAGGCCATGATTGTTGTGTTTAAGGTTGTTAATTTTTTTCTGGTGGTTCTTGATGAATTAACCACCCTTCTTAAATCATTTTCAAAAAATCAAAACACCCATGGAATAATTCCTTTGGTAGTTCATCTAGACCTGGGAATTTATCCTTTCAAAAGAGTTGAAGTATCATATGTTACTCTTCATTGCCTACTTCCTTCATTAGAGACTAGTTGTCTTTCAAATTGATAAATATTAGGAAGGAATTTGACAATATAATTGAATTGATAATTATAGCTTGATTTTCAACCTTAAATAATGATTAGAAGTAATTAACACCTTTTTCTACCATATAATCAGATTTGGCCACCAATAATCCATATTCCTTCTCAATCTTCCCTACAAAGTTTATGTTCTTCCTATGATTGATGTATCTAAAGAAAAAATTGGTGTTCTAATTTCTTACTTGGAGCTAGATAGCCTTACTTCTAAGTCTCCATTCATTCTCTTTGTCCATGAAGATTTATCCCTTTTTATCTTCAATATGTTTTATTTATGTTTTTTTATTATGTAAATTATAACTAAATCCTTTACTATCATACTAAGATGCTAATGCTTCCTCCACCTACTTGAGAACTCTTCCATCTCTCTATTTTTTATCTTTTGATGATATAACTATAATTTTTTTTTGCCTTTTCAAGGTTATGGTGAAATTAGATAAGAGTGATTCCATCGAAGAAGCATAAAAATTTATCTTCACTTTTTTTTGGTCTTTTTTCACAAGTTTTTCTTCTTTTAACCATTCTAAATTCATCTTAAAAGGGTTCGCTGAATTTCCTTGAGCTAAAATCACTGAACACTTTGAGTCTCTCCAAGAAACACCCAATGTTGTTGAATTCTTACGACTTCTTCAAGGAAAGCTTCTAAAATAAAATAAAATAAAATAAAAATAAAAAATGACCAATTTCATTTTTTTTGCAATGCAAGCCTCGTATATTTTCTTATTTCGTCATGTTGGAGTTAATTTTGTAAGTTTGATGTTCAAAAGTTTCATTTACTCTGTTTTATTGTATTGGTGTAAATGTTTGTAAACATTTACATACCAGCTCAAGTTAAAAAAATAATAAAATGATAAAAAGTAATATAGAAGGTACTATGGGGGAGATGTTGCAATGTCAGTAAATAAGGGTAAACATTTAAATGTTGGTTCAATTAATAATAAAAAGTTTAAAAAGTAATAAAAATAATCAAATCAATTTGTTATATTGCAATTTTGTTTATAATAATAAAATTACCAACTTTTTTTTAGATAAAAGATAATTATAATATACATATCACATTAAAATATCTAAAATATCAATAACAGCTATAAATTAAAATCTATTTTACCCTATAAATTAAAATAATGATTCTTAACCATATTTAAGAATCAAATTAACACTTACAACAAGATTCTTAACCATGGAAATTCACCTTTTATCATAGATATTATTAAATTGTAAATAGGCTTTGTTCCGATATCATGACTTATCAATACTACATGCCCAAAAACTATAACTCATTTGGCAATCAAAATATTTTACAAATATTTTATTTTAATTTAATTTTATATCATTTTTTAAATTAAATATAAAAGAATAAAATTATAATTACTTATGAGATATATCACAGCTTTATATTCTCATTACTACTAAAAAAAATGTTTTGTGAATATTTTATAACTAGCATAGATTCATTTTAACTAAGGATCTACCAATAGATTAGAAAAATTAAATCTCTTGACATGATAAATATTTCTGGTTTTGCATTCAAAAAAAAATTTTGTATCTCGAGAGATTTGATTGATGTTGACCCTTAATAAACATAGAATTAAGAAAAATATATATCATTTTTAAAGTGACCAAATAAAACAAAATAAAAATAAAAATTGCATCTATGTTAATGTAGAAATAATAACATCCAAATGTTGCAATATTGCAATATGATAATAAACTGGCGGCTCCTTGACCCAACACATTGTCCATTAGATGAATGGACCAAAACAAATTAGGCAATATTGCCTAATTTACCTACATGATGTGTAGGCAATATTTTTTAATGGTTATAAATATATATATCTTGAATGTGAAATTTCAGAATTCTCGTGAATGTTGTGTGGAGGGTAAAAACTGATGAAAAGTAAAATATATGAAAACATTGGGTTTCAAAGCACACGTCGAATAGTATTTCAAAGCATCATAACATAAACCATAGCACTTTCCTAACTTTATAAGCAAATGTTTATTGTCAGAATGGAATCAAACCTGGATTAGGATGAAATCCAACGATGATAGGAATTGAATGTTAGCGCATGAGGAGTGGATATATATATATATATATATATATATATATATATATATATATAAAGGAAAAAGTATTATTGACTCTTTTTTTTTTCATTTCAATTAAGTAAGATTAGAGAATAAATCTTGTGTTAATTTTTATACATATTAAGGGTACTCTGTACCATGAAAAAATCTTTTAGAAAAAGTATTGATTCTTTTCGCATTTAAGTAGGATGATTGAGAATAAACCTTATCCTAGATGTTGTCAATTTGTATTAATTTTTAAGAATTTTGAATAATGGTACTATGCATCATGAAAAAATCTTTATGCTGATTCTTAATTTTTTTGGACTTTAGGTTGATTCTTGATTTTTGGGAGAATCCAAACAATCTCAGGTGAGTCACATCTAGTTAAGTCATGAGAGAAAGGAAAGGTTGTTTTCAAATGAAAATTTTTAAATTTTAAATTAATAATTTAATAAAATAAAATAAAAAAATCTCATATATAATTGATAAACAATAAATGACATTTTTTAGAAATATTAAGGTAATTATATAAAGAATATAATGACATCTTTCTAATTATGATAAGGATAATAAAAATATGAATAGAATGAAAATCTAAATTAAGTGGCAATTTGAATAAATCTTTTCATTGTGATATTATAATTTTTTTATTTTTTAATAGCAATTTTTATATTATTTGATAATAAGCTATGACCTTTCCTTCAAGTGTGGGTGACATAAGGATGTCGAGTCTTGGCTTATTCATTGGGAGATAAACGAGAAGATCATTCTGGGAAGCAAGGATAGTGTCAA
The DNA here is from genome assembly GCA_034641835.2 of Pinus albicaulis. Taxonomy (NCBI): domain Eukaryota; kingdom Viridiplantae; phylum Streptophyta; class Pinopsida; order Pinales; family Pinaceae; genus Pinus; species Pinus albicaulis. The sequence goes on along the minus strand of CM076575.1, from coordinate 1,424,305,429 downwards.
AGATACTATCGCCTCCAAATTTAAGGATAAGCTATGGGATGATAAGATATAGTCAGACCAACTATAGTGATATTTTTTGGTCTATTGATGATTTATTTATCAATGATTTTTTATTTTCTTTTATTATAATAAACAGTTATTTTTGTTATAAGTAATTGAATTGTTTTTTATGTTTCATTTATTTATGAATAATTTGAATTTTCCTCTGAAAAATCATGATTTTTTTTTTTATAATAAATTTATCTTTTATTTTATATAAATATAAAATGGTAAGATGAATTTATTTTTAATTTTTTTGTTATTTTATATGTGATACAAAATATGAGTTGATCATACATATATATATAGTAAATGATATATATATATATAAGTATAAGACTAGATTCTCTCAAGATGTACTCAATAAAGAGGTCAATCTATAATACACACTTACACTCGTTGAGATGTTAAATATGGATTTTTTTTTAATTAATTATATTTTATTTATGTTTAAATATTTTTTTAAATATTTTATATAAAAATAATTATGTTACTTGATGATATTGTAAAGGATTCATGTATTTTTTATAAAGCTTGTAAAAAAATAATATTTATAATAATCCCTTTACATATAAACATTTAAAAAACTTGATACATAATGATAGTAATTTTTTCTATTTTAAAATCATTTCTTCTCATAATTTTTTAGAAATTACATTCACTTTTTTACATTTATAGTATATAAACTATTTTTTTCTTTTGTTTCGTTTATTACTTTATGATAAATTCAAAAAACAATCCAAAATATTAGGATATATAAGAAAAAAATTATATTTAAGGATCATGGTTATATTGAGATTTTTCTTTTCACAATTTTTGAAGAGTTTCAAGAGTTGTCTATCTAGACCTAACCCTTTGGTTAATCCATTTGATGACTTGTTTTTGTTTCTATAGAAATGTGCAAAGGAAATATGATTAATGGATGACTATATAGATAAATAATTAAGAAACAAGTCTGGAGCGTGAAATTTCTTAGAACTAATTCTTGTTTTATCCACTGATAAGAAGGAGTGAATCCCCAAATATTTGTATCTGAATTACACCATGTTCCTGGACCAACACCAATACCAATTTGAGCACCATCAATTCATACAATTTATTTCATTCTTGGCCAACTCCTACTTTAAAAGATACACTATGGAACATAGAACAATGAAGTAACTCCCCTACCTCATCCCTAGGAGGGGTTCCTTAAGAAGCACCATTGAAGAATGCCCATGGAAAATATTTATTAATTACTTCTTCCATTGATTTTATTATATATTATTTTTCCTAAAATAGAGGAAAGGTAGATAGTATAATTAGACTTTGTACATCACATTTTAGAGGCAATGTATCCTTATCCTTAAAATCGTTTTGTATTTTTGGATAGCCAAACTCCCAAAGCAAGAGTTAAAGGGAGGTATTTATACCTTTTGGTTTTCCTCTTAGTGCACCAAGTTATGAGAACCTCCTCTATGGTATTCCCATTCCCAAAAAAAATCAAACATATCATTCCTTCTACCTCATTCCAAAGTTGCTTTGTATATTGGAAAGATAAATAAGATACGAGTTTTTTTCATTCTCTTTTTTGAAAAGGAAACACCATCCAAGTCCCAGAAAATTCTCTTTTGAAAGATATTCTAGGATAAAGATTTGTTATTCAAAAGCGGCCAAATGAATATTTTGGATTTTTTTGGGCACAAGAATTTCAAAACTTGTTTCCACCACCATGAATAGAGATTATCTCTTCCCTTGGTAAGTAAAGCTTTGTGTCTATTTCTTCACATATAGGACCCAATTAGATTCAATGACCAAATAATTTGATCTTCATTGCCTCTTAACCAAACATAGTAATATTTTAAGTTTTCTATGTACCTCTTCCAAATAACTATGTCATCCTCCATCAGGCCTATCTCCCTCCAAGATAGCCAATGCTACTACCAAGTATTTTCCCTGTCCCATCTGGAAATAGGCTTAAGTGTATAAAACCATGTCTCTTAAGTCATGAATAAATTTTGGAGGTAATATATGAAAACCTATATTTTTTATTAATGGATCTAAAACAATTGGGAATTTTTCTCCCTTTCCTACTTGCCATATTAACCAATTCTCAAGTAGAGGAAATGGTGTAATGATTGCTTTCTATATAATTGAGGCATCTTGGAATCTCTTAACATTATTTCTTACCCACTGCTCCACAATATTTGGAGCTATGTAATTATCCTTGATGACATGAGCCCATGATCTAGAATCATGAATTTATCACCATACATTATTCATAGCTAACACCTAGAAAAAAGGAAGATAATATTTAAACCCCTATTCTCCTTGAGCTTTTTTTGCTACTTTTTTTTCCAAGAAACCAACACAATTCCTTTTTTTCCTATTTCTCTTGACCAAATTAACTGTAGCATAATCACCTATCATTTCCAACAATCCTTTAGGTATTCATGAGAGAAAAATCAAATAAATTAGAATAGATTCAAGGATTGCTTTAACGAAAATTGGGTGACCACCTTTGAATAATTATTGATTACACCAAGTATCTAGTTTTCTCTCCACCTTTGTTATTAACCATTACCAACCTCCATTTTTAGACAAATTATCTTATAAATAAAATCCTAAATATACTTCAAACCGACATCTAATCCAACCACACTATAGGGAGAAAATTGGGTAATAATAAAAAAATCCTCTTAGAAGTACACCAGAAGGATATCGTCGATTTAGCTATATTTATCTTCATAGCTATGTCCATGTAGAAAATATCAATTTCTTTCAGTTTCTCAACCATTATTCAAGAGCCTTCATAGAAAATAAGGATATCATCAACAAAGAGCAAGTGTATGACATTACTGGAGTTACCAACATTTATCCAATGAAACTATCATTTCTACTAGCCTCATTTAGCGATATATTCAAAACATTTGCAACTAGAAGGAATAAGGAGGTAATGGGCACCCATCTTTAGGCCTTTTTTTCTAGCCCAAAGAAGGGAGATGTTGCATTATTTAAAAAGGATAGAAAAAGAGGCAAGGTTCATATAAAGCAATATCCAAGCAATGAAAAGAGGAACACAAACCCATATGCATAAGGATTAACCTTATATAGAGCCAAATCACTCTATCACATGTGTTGGATAAGTTTGCTTTATTTCCATAGCTTTTAGGTCCATATCTTAATTGAATGCAATCCTTCTTATGGAACTCCCACTACCCATGTATTTTCCTTCCCTCCAAAAGGTATAATATATTCATTAGAGATTTGTCGAGATAGGCTCTCTTTCATCCTTCTAGAATTAAAGTTTGATATGATTTTACAAATGCAATCACATAGTGATATTGGTCAAAACAAATTCAAAGAAATTCACATTAACATTGTTGGGGATTATGGCTATGAAATTTGTGTTGAAGATTGTGGTTTTTTTATGACTCAACCACCTTCCATAAACCCTCTTCAACAAAATCATAATACCCCATAAATAATTCTACAAGTAACCCATCTAGAACAGAGAATTTATCCTTTTGAAATATTTTAAGTATCATATGCAACTCCTCCTTACCTACTTCCTTCAACAAAGCTTGATTATCATGTAGATATTCAAAGTTTGGGAAGGAATTTGACAATCTAATTATCTTGGCAATTGTAGATTGGTTAGTAGCCTTAAATAATGATCGGAAGTAATTAACATTTTTTGTTGCCATACCATTAAGATTGGTTTCCCATGGTCCATTTGACTTCTCAATCTTTCATAGAAATTTTATGTTGTTTTTTTTTATATATAACATTATTTTTCTTGCAATTTAAGTATAAATGGAAAAACTTAGTGTTTTCATGGCCCACTTAGAGTTAAATAACGCTACTTTTAATTTTCCATTCTTTTTGTCTGTCCAAAATTATTTGTCTTTTTCTATATTCAAAATTTTTTATTTCTTCTTTTTAAATTTTGTCAATTACAACCAAAACTTTCGCTATCAAAAAATTCCAATACTTTCTCCACCCGCTTGAGAATTTTGTAATCACTTTGCATTTAATATTTTGACCACATAATTCTAGCTTGCTTTACACTTTTTATGATGATGTGAATGGAAAGTGGCCAACACCCATGGTATTCATCCACCCATGGTATTCATCTGCCCATGGTATTGTAAGTTACATCTATCCATGGTATTCATTCACCCATGGTATGTATCTACCCATGGTATTCATCACCCATGGTATTTATCCACCCATGGTATTGTAAGCGACATCTTCCCATGGTATTCATTCACCCATGGAATTTACCTGTGGTATTGTAACTAAAAAATGTTATAAGTAACAAGTCGCATCTTGTAAAAGGACAGATTGTCCATCACAATGTAGCTTCTACAGTTATTCTCTATTTTATAAAACAAGATTCTCTGTGGTTTTATTTGTTGTGTGTTCTCTCTTTTTTCTGGCATTCTAATTTTGCATATCTTGCTAGATCCATTTCATTTTTTTAGATCTCGGGGGCCACCCCTCAAGATCTGGATCAGTGGTATCATATTCAGGTTACAAATCCATGGGAATGAGGGTTTGAAGCTTATTTCAGTTTCAACATTTTGCATCCATCCTGTTATTCATCAGTAATTTTGGCCTTTGAAGATGACTAAATGATTACCCTAGATTTCTAGAAACAAAGTTCATAAACATTGTGAGTTCTAGAAATCTCACTGCCTTCATTATCCTTAAGATAATTTTTTCACTATTTCATCATCCCATCATGTCAAGCTCAACTCACCTATCCCAGAAGACCCATCATGGTCTCATGTCACTCATTTTGTCTTTGTTGTGTCACCTTTGGTCTCAATCCTCTGTTCGTTTTAGCTTAAACCCCTCCACTACTACCCAGGGCCACCAATCAACCAACTCCCTCATATCTCCAAAAAACCTTAAGGATTGATTGTCTCAAAATTGTCTTTGTAGCCTCTTTAGATAAATCAAGTACATTGGATTTTGGATCTTCAATACATGAGTCTATAAAAAAATATGTTTTACACCTAAATATCTCGAAGTCTAAATTTTCAGTCAAAAGCCAAGTCCAAGGAACCTTCCACTAGGTCACCTAAGGTTTCACAGGTCACAGGGTGGATTTGGTATCCTAAAATCTCTGTTTTTCCTATGTAAAGAGACTGCATTCAAAGAAGAAGAATACCAAGCAACATGGTCCAAAACTGATCAAAAACCCTTCAAGGAAAGTTTCCTTGGCCAAAGCACAAATTTTGCAAGGGAACAACTGCCCTTGTTCACATTTCTTCAAGGATGATCAAGATGGCCATTAGCCTAAAAAGAGGTAAGGTAGGAGGGTGAAAATCATCATCATAACACATCCACATCAAATAAAAAGGTAGCAAGCCTATGTCTAAAAGAGAGTTAGGGTTTTTGTGATTGGTTGACAAAACAGTGGTGCCAAAGCAAGAAGCTAGTACAAGGACCACAAGGACAAAAGACAACTCAACACAATCAAGAACACATTGACGATTTTCAGAAATCATGAATAAGTAAGGGAAAAGGTGAGGTGAACTGAACATAAATAAATGAACTTGAAAGGTCTATAGAGAACTTAGAAGAAAACACTACTTATTTTTATCTAAACAGCCCTAAAACCTAAGAGTTTGGAAAGATGGACAGAACAAGTCAAATAAATATGATAAGTCCTCCTTCATAAACAAGCAGATGGAATTCAAAGGATATCCAAGGTGTTCTATAGGGTTTGTACAAATAGCACTACCTTACTGCACCAAAGGAAGAAAGTGGTAAAGAGTATCAGTGTGTGGAGGCCGGGGGGGTGCTAAGATTTCCAAGTACAGTCAAAGGCCTCCAAAATAAACAAAAGAAGAGCAAGAATGAGGTTGAGTATCAAAAGGAGAAAATCATGCTAAGCACAGGTTCACTGTTGAAGAAATGAGATGTCAAACTCCAAAAGAGACTAAGAAGGCCAAACGCAAATGTTTTGAAGACACCTGCACAAGATCAGAAGTGGCCAAGAGGAAAACATGATAAACCTTATGCACACATATCATACCTCACTGTAAAAATATCAGTAAAAAATGAGAAAGTCATGTTTCAAGTCACCTGCAACCAAGGAGGCCAAAGAGGATAAAAACATTGTTCTTATTTTGTTAAAAGCATGACAAAGACAGTTTCAACAGTGCCCAAACTTCCAAAAGGAAAAGGGGTGAAAAATACATCTACATCAGCCAGCCATCAACACAAAAGAAGAAGAAAAGATGCCTTGAGGAAGTCTTCAAAACCCTGCAAAAGACATAAAGAGTATCAGTTAAGTGACAAAAAATATTTAAAAACATAAGTAAAGTGGGTTTTGTAACTTTGATTATTTTTAAGGGGTATAAAGGGTCTCCTTAGCCTTTTTTCATCTCATTCAGCACTTGGTGAAGAGAAGAAACTCCAGGGAGAAAAAATAGGGTTTTTAGGCTGTTTATGGGCAAAGTGTTCTGGCGTTGTGTAAATCATCGACACTATGCAAATGTAGGCCAGCGCTGCGCTAACAGGCCCTTCTCCCATTCAAAATTGCATTGCATTGCGCTAATAACCCCTAGCGCTATGCAAATACCGGGCACTGCACAAACGTAGGCCTGACTTGCCCAGGATTGATGGAACACAGCACAACCACCCGACAACTCTGCACTGCCCGAGCGCTGCGCTAACAAGCCGCTTGACACCTCTGCATGATCACCCAACACCTATGCATGATTTCCCGGTGCTATGCAAACACTCCACCCGACACACCCAGAAGACTGGAAGATGGTGCACGCGCTCAGTGCTGCACTAACCGTCGTGCAGGCCTTGCCGGCGCTGCACAAATAGCCCGACCCAACAACTCGGGCAGGGCGCTGCACAAACGCAGAGGAAATTCAAAGGGCAGAATCTCTTGCCCTAACTCAATTTTTCGTCTTCCATTCACCTCCAAGACCTGCAGGAGTGCCAAAAGACTGGTAATTAACTTCCTTTAATCATCCTCACAGCATTTTTCCATAAATTTAAGTATTTTGAGGTTTTAAAAGTTAAAACCCTAGGAGGTAAACCCTAGATATTTCATACACATGAACCCTTCTGTTTGAAACCTCCTTAAAACCAGTTTTGATGTCATGAATGGGTAAGTGAATTAAAGTGGTTGTCATGCACCTTTGATAAGGTCCTCCTTAAGCTACAAAACCACTCAAAACCTAAGATCCCTATATTCCATATCACTCATTCTCCCAAGTTGACTCCATCATCATCTTTACCTTGTTTCATCAAGCCCTAGTTTTTAAACTAGCATCCCTTATCACCATGTCAGGAGCTAAGAACAGCAGTGGCAGTGATAAAGGTAAAAAGCCTTTGAGACCAAAACATAAGAGAGGAAAAGTCAATAGATTGGAGCCTCAAAGCACTGTGGCCATCACCTCCTCTCCTAGGATCCTGTCATGCTTTTAGAATGCAAGTTGCTTTAAGTTTTGTGAAAAGTTCAAAAAAGTCAAGAGCCATCCTGAGCTTACAAGACTCCTCATTCTCAACTTGCACAACAAGCACTTAAGCCTTGCAGGCGTGGATTTTGAGATCTTAGCAGGTGCCATCTCTGAGGCTACAGGTATCCCAACTGTAGTTTAAAAATGGTTTAAAAAGGGCAAATTGGACAAAGACTTTTTAGAGCCATTTATCAAAAAAAAGATATAGAGGAGGCAGCAAAACAGTTTTCCCTTTCTCACACCTCAAGCACATATTTTCCCATTTGATGTTGGTTATAATGAAGTACTTCACCTGTGAGGGGAGGTACTTTAGGCTCTATGCCTATCATGTCAAACGCCTCATGCATTTCACAACGGCTAATATGCTAAACTTACCTTACTATCTTTATAGGAACATTGAGAAAATGTCTTCTATTGTCCGGAGGAGAAATCACCCACAACAAATGCATATCTTATTCCACCATTCCTTGATCAAGATGGTGGTATTAAATTAGTTGTAGCAGCAAGGTATACCTTGGGATGTTTTCATAACCCATGAGGACTTTACAAACCCACAGCCTCCTCATCAGCCAAATATGCCTTCCTCATCTGCACAAGTACCCTCACCACAGGAAAACATCCCTTCCTCTCCTTCTCTTGGTGCATCAGGTGAAGCAAGAAGTGGCAATGAATAATCACAAGAAGATCAAGGTGAAGATGATGAAATCAGTGAGACAGAAACAGAAATTAATGAAAAAGAGCAAGAGGGAAATGATGTTGAAGAAGAGGGAGATGAACATGGAAGTGATGAAGAAAAAAACAGTGAGCATTTGGATGAAGGCAATGATGGTAATGATACCATTGATTCAACCCAAGGTAAAGAAAGTGATGGTGAAAATGAACAAAGTGATGTCTAAGAAAACATTGATGAAAAAGAGGAGACTAACAGCAAAAAAGACAGTGAACAAAACTCTGCCACCATGGAAGAGGATGCTGGAGGAAATGAAGAAGAAATAGAGCAAGCATATCACAGTGAAGATGAGTTTAATGACAATGTTGGAAACCAAGGAGATTATAATGAGGAAAATGACAATATGGAAGAAGATGATGAGGCAAAAATAAAGTTTGATGAAGGGGACAGTGACAAAGGAAATGAAACTGATAGGAAAGTCAGTGAGGAAAAAGACAACAAGGGAGAAATTCATGACAGTCATGACAGTCATGACACTAATCAGCCTCTTAGTGACAATGAGAATGACAGTAGTGCAGGAGATGATGAATAAAATAACCCTAGTGATGAACAAGACCAAATGAAGCAAGTGCAGGGGCTGATATTACCAATGAAGACCAAAGCTATAGCACAAAAGGCAGCAAGGAGGGTAATGATGATGACGGTGTTTAAGTTCAAGAAGCCAGCAATATAACAGATCATAAGATGACTGATGAAGATCATAGTGAAGGTGAATGAGCTGATGACAACACCAAAGGTCACAGCCATGATGAAAACACTTCCAAAACCACCATCACTCCTCTCGCATACCCCTACCATACAGGGCCAAGGCAAGTGTTTGTTGCCTCCAAAAGGTAAGGGGCCTTTCCATTTGCATCCATTCCAATGCTTGAAAAGGGAAAAGAGAAGATGGACCAAGTTAAGAAAGGTAAGAAAAGCAAACTATATACTCAAAAACCTTAATTCATTGACCTAGACAGTGACACTGAAGATAAGGAAATGGCCACTAGACTGCTAATCCAAAGAAAGGATGCACAAATCAAGGAGTGGGAAAGGGATTTTTTCATGGCCCAATACATCATTAAATATTATAAGAATGAGCACAATCACTTCAAGAAGATAAAAAGGGGTCTGACCCTCCAGAAAAAGATGACAAAGTACTATGCAAGGAAGCTCTCCTTTAATTTCAACTCTAAAGGAGGAAAAAGAGCATGAAAGCCTTGGATTTTTGGCCGAACCTTCTCAACATTTGTCCAAGACCCCTTAAGGAAGGTCTCCACCAATTTTTAGATATTTTGGAGAAATTCTTGTTTTTTGTGACTTTCAAGGCTCATTTACACAGCGCCACTGGCGCTACTCTAACACATGGAGCATCTTCAGGAAGAGAACTTCATGTTTTTGGATTTCTCACACTTATTACATTATGCTCACCAAGTTTCAGATGATTTGGAGTAGGTTTGACCCTTCAAAAGGTCAAAACACCTCACTTTTTTCACCTTTCTGCCACTATTTTGGGTCTGGCACTGTGCAAATGACAGCCTTGGGATTTTTGACTTTTTGACTAGGCTACAGGAGTTGGATATGGAAACTACAATAATTTTTGGAAATTAGACTCATCAGGATTTCCAATGAGCCATCACGGAGCCAAATCCAACATCGAGAAGGGGTCCAAAACTTAGTTGCAAAAGACCTTATTTTTTGTCGAAAGTGGCGCTGCGCAAATGGACTGTTTAATGTGTTTTGGACCAAAAGTCAACAAAACACACTCATTTATTGCAAAATCATTTTTAAGTGTTTTTCGAAGCAAATCACTCTAGAATTAGGTGCAAGAATTTATTTTAGCATTTATTTCATGAGATATTTTGTGCCTTGGGCCTTGCATGGTCTCTTAGGCATAAATGACATTTATGAGTGGTTTTGACATTTTCCAACCCTATATAGGGTTTTTTCCCTCATTTTCTGAGTTAAATAGATCATGAGGGCTTCATTGTAAATGTTGGCATTTGATGAGCTTTGAGAGCAATACATGGTTTCTATGAGCTTGTAGAAGAAATTGGTGTTGTCAAGTTGATGAATGGCTTGCTTGGATTGATGATGGAGAAGCTTGTTTACAGGATTCCTTAGCTTGATTAATGGTGATGTACTCTTAATTTGTTCATGTTTTCTTGTTGTCATTATGTTTTTTCCTTCCTTTTTGCTATAAAACAGAAAAGTATAGGTTGAGAAATTCTCCTTGAAGCACCTTAGTCCTCCTGTTTTCTATGGCCTTAATGTTTTCCTTTGCTGGGTGCGTTTGAATAATTCTTAGTTGCTCTTCAAGCCTCCTTATGCTTGTTTGTTTCATCTATGGATTAATATTCTAGTTCACAAATATGATTCATGGTAAGCCCTGCTTGTTTGAAACTATCTAAACTCTGTCTTGAAACCTCTCTTTGAAGTACTGCTTGCTAGTTTAAGTCAAAGAGGTCTTGTTTTGATCTTGACCTTTTCCCATGCCTATCATTTTGCCTCAGAGTTATTTGTAGCTTAATCAACAATGTTTAGGAGTTCCCTCTTTGATTGATGAAATTTATTGTGTCATATTATATGTTTTCTAATTCTGAAGGTGAATTTACTAAATTTAGATAAGCTCTTATGCTTTCTATGTTTCATTGGAATGTTTACCTTGGATATTTATTTGTTTAAATATTATCATTGAGTAAATGGTTTTCCCTATCTCATGCTTAGTATATTTTTCTTATCATATTTAAGACGTTCTTGTTTATGGGTAAATGAAAAAGGATACTTCACTGCCCTTTGCCCTACCTTGTTTTTCCCCAACTTGATGTCCACCCCACTTCATACATTACCTTAAGGATCCATTAAACTTGCTATATTGGCCTTGTACCAGATCTCATCTGGACCCAAACCCTCCCAACATAGTTCATGACCCAAAGAATATTTTGTGGCAAACTTCTAGATCTAGAAACTTAACCACTATTAGGACCATTAATAGAACAAGCTTTGTACCTGAACATCTTACAACTTTGCAAGATCCCCAGTTTGACTTGCACCATACAAAGAACCTTTTCAGAACCAAGTCACAAACTGATATTGACCAGACTGACCTGGAGCCCCTAGATTTGCAGCAGAGTTCTAGTAGAGAAGCTTCTCCTTCCACACCCCCTGACTTTCAGCTTCTTCATCACTTTAACTCTTTCCATACCAAATCTATTCGGAATCAGTTTGTTGGTCCAAGTATTTCCACCACACCCATCCATACCACCACTCCGCTTCATCATACATCTCCTTTCACTAACCCTCCTCTTGTAAACCCTCCATTAGCTCCCATCATGGCAGCTTGGTATGCCCCCTTGGCCTTACCTCAACCCCTAGTGCCTTTGCCAAATGACTATCAGTCCAAGATCCCCCATTTCACAGGAGCTGAATCCATCACTGCCTGACAACATGTGGATAGGATAAATTATGCCTTTGATTACATGGAAATAGAAGAAGAAACCATTAAAATGAGGATATTTTCTCAAAGCTTAGGGGGAGAGGCAAAAAAGTGGTTCAAAGCATTGACTCCTAACACAATACATGATCTCCCTTCCCTCTGCCAAACTTTCATAAACAAGTGGGAAATCAAGAAAAATCCCCTCCAAATCCTTTCTGAATATAATAGTCTTAAGAGGAATGTAGGGGAAAGTGTGCAAGATTATTGCACCAGGTTTAACAATGTCTAAAATGCCCTCCCACCTCACATGAAACTCCCACAAGGCCTAGAAGTAGTGAAATTCCCTGAAGGCTTTGACCCAGGCATGAATTTCCAATTGAGAGAGAGAGAGACCCCAAAACTTTCGAAGAAATGCAAAGGGAAATTGTTAGTGCTGAAGTCAACTTGATTGAAAAGAGAGCTAGGATGAGATCAGAAAAGAGAGTGACCTATAAATATTAAACCATGCCCTCAACCTCCTCATCCGATACCAAAATGGACAACCTAATGAGAACAATGGAGAGAATGATAGAAAGAAAAAAATCAAATGAAAGGACACCTCCTAGGGAAAACCAAGCCACTCTCCAAAACAGAAATAGAGCTCAAAACTTCAGAAGAGACATTCCTAAAATCAAACAAAGGGAAAATGACCAACAATTCAGACCTCCCTTTCAACAAAACTATGTAGATGAAGAAGAAGGAGAAATTATAGAACCTAAAGAAAGCCATATAAACCTAATAGGTTCTGATAATGAAGATGATGTATTTCTCACTAAAGAAGAACAAAGTTTCTTTTCCTCAGATCAAACTGACACAAACCATGAGGATTCTGAAGACTACCAATTGGGACTTGAAAATGCCATCATGGAAGTCCATAGGCAATATGACATTAGGAGCAAAAAGAACCTAGATTCTCCCAAGAAAATCCAAATACACACTGTTGTTAGGAAAGCACCTGAAAGCACCCCCAAGAGGACAGCAGACAAAAACACTATGGCTAAGAAAGCTGATCCAAACAAAGAAAAAATCAGCCAACAAAATAATGATCCGAGTTGCCCTAGTACCTCAACTAGTGACCCTAAAAAAATCTTGTTGTCTAAAGTCCCAAATCAGATTCAACAAACTAAACCTGCGGAAAAGGTTATGCCTGGGAAAGCTGATATTAATTTTTTCTAAGACACAAATACCTTTCAGTTTTGAGGGAGAGATTGCTAAAATCAAGATTACCATGCCTCTCACTGAATTGATTACCCAAGGCACATACAAGTCTCAAGTTCTGAAATTTCTAAACATGGGAAATGATGCTGACACTTTACACTTGGCTGATGACACACCTGAGTTTTTGTTTGGACCCAAAATAGAAGGAAAATATCAAAAAGGACCCATTCCCCCTTTCTATATCAGCCTAAATATACATGAAAAAATCTTACATAATGCCATGCTAGATTTCGGTGCCTCTCACAATCTCATGCCAAAAGTTGTGATGGAGAGATTTGGCCTAGAAATAACTAAAACTTTCAAAGACTTGTACTCCTTTTATTCGAGTAGGGTCAAGTGTTTGGGCCTAATCAAGGATATTTGCGTTATCTTGGCACAAGTGCATGCTAAGAATCTAGTCATAGACATAGGAGTGGCAGATATTCCCCCCAAGTATGGCATGCTTTTATCCAGATCTTGGGGAGCCAAGCTTTAGGGAAACCTTCAACTAAATATGTCCTATGCTACCATCCTTGTTTTTAACCAAACAAGGAGATTATACCGAGAGTCACACATGAAATATATGGTTAGCAGTCAGGAAAGGCCAGACAATACTCCTCTTTATTCCATTCATTCAAATCTTGATTCTTTCATCTTATGTAATGAAGAAGACATTAATGAGCAGGTAAGTGAAGTTAAGATAAATCTAGACACACTGCAGCAGTCAAACCAGTCTCTACATGAAGAACTCAACAGTAAAAAATATAGCAGCCCGGAACAAACACATAATGATAAAACTAAACTTGATTTTCAACAAACTAAAAACAAGATTTCAAAACCAGAAATTAGTTTAGAATCTAAGTCAAGCTGCTCAAATGAAGGACAAACCTCTGGGATAGAACTGTTCTCTTTTCTCAATCTAAAGAGCTGAAATACTCTCACATAATAGAAAAATTTGGGGATCTGAGGAGTCTTATGTTTTTACCTTATCTAGACACCTCATTATCAGAAAGTATTGTCCCTCCAAAAAATATTTTGACTCTCACAGATGTTGCTATGAATCCTAAAGGGATGTTTGTTGAAACTGATATAGAGGAATATAATGTAGGCAGCCTAAGAAGGCCCAAAATGATTAAGTTTTCTAGAACCTTGTCATTACACACAAAACTAAAATACATAAGGTTATGCAAGAAGTTTCAGGATGCTCTTGTATATAGGAGTAAAAGCTTCAAGCCTCATGACATAGACTTTGTTCTTAAGAGGCCTTCCTTCAAGAAAAACAATGAAACCCATGGAAAAATGGTGTCATTAACAAAGAAAACCAAAGGATGTACAATGTGTGTATACTTTAGGTACCTAGGCAAAGACTCCATAAAATACAAAAACCCTTCTCCCAAGATAAATCATCTCATAACAAGGTTAGGATTTTCTAACAAGATGGCATTGTATGGTAGTGTTTCAGGTTACCATCAGATGATTCCACTACAAATCAATCAACATAAATATATTTTCAAAGTTCCTTGGAATAACTACATTTTTAAACAAATGCTTCCTGAGTTATGGAGTGCTGAAGACACCTTCCAAAAATCCATGGCCCCTATGTTCAACTTCTTCACTATGTTATACATTGATGACATCATCATATGTTTTGAAGCTGATAAAGAACACCTCTTTTACCTAAGGAGGACCCTTGACAAAAACAAATTTGGGAAGCAAGACTCAAAGGAGGAATACCAAGGAGAACATGGATTGTTTGAAAAATTTTGGAAAAATCTTTGTACTATGTTTTCAAATGGAGGTAACTATGATTTTTGTTTACAAGAACTGAATGGACAAAGAGTGTTAGGAGATCCTTTTGAGGACAGGATGCTCAAGCACTATTTCTGTCAAGAGTCCTAATTTTAAAGGTTTTCATTCATTGTACATAAACATTACATGAGGGAAATCACAAAAATACAAAAACATAGAAAAAATAGAAAAAGAGGGCAGATTTGAAAAGAGGTAAAAGCCCCATACCCAAAAAATAGTACTACTGAAAGTGAGCAACCTTAAATGCCACTGTTGGTTCAAAAAGAAGGTCTTGTTTCAATCATCTAGCCAAATCATGGCTGAAACATGTTTTCAATTTATTGTTGATAAGTTAGTGAAGGATAGTTGGTCAAGTAATTCAAACTTGACTTGTTAAAAGATAGATTAGAAAAGAAAGATACTGGTTCCACATGCTTAAAACAAAACCAAGGAGAAAAATGGGGATGAATAGCAAATGATATATCACAGCCCTTATTTTTATGAGTCTTATTTTGTACAAAAATAATGTTTGTGTGCAGCTTGTTCTTATGCCACAAACCCATAGTAAGTCAGATTGTCTAATCCTGATTTAAACCATGCTTTCAATTTCATGTTTATAGCTTAGTGAATGAGTCTTTTCAAATAGCCTAATATTGATAGTTGAGTAGTCTAAGTAGATAATAAAAGAGTTCATTAGCATAATATGAACTCTTGGAAGGAATTAGGTAGAAATAGATAGTTTTTCTTTCTTTCAAAAGAAAAAAGGTTTCAAGGGTTTTCCAGTTCAAGTGCACCCGAAGAAGAAAAAATGTTATGCAAGTAGGTTGGGTAGGTAGAGATGAAGTTGAGCTAATAATTTCTTTCAGATTATTGAGATCACAGCTTCAAACAAGCATCAGCAAGTAAAAAGAGGTAAAAATCTGCCCAATGGATGAGGCACCAGTCTTCATAAAACTAGAGATCTGAAGTTCTGGACACCTCCTGAAAAGGAGTTGCCCTCCCCAAGTGGAGCCACTGTTAGTCATCAGTAATTTTTTCCTTTGTAGATGAATAAATTCTTACCCTAGATTTCTAGAAACAAAGTTTATAAACATTGTGAGTTCCAGAAATCTCACTGCCTTCATTATCCTTAAGATAATTTTTTTACTATTTCATCATCCCATCATGTCAAACTCAGCTCACCTATCCCAGAAGACCCATCATGGGCTCATGTCACTCATTTTTTCTTTGTTGTGTCACCTTTGGCCTCAATCCTCTATTTTTGTTTTAGCTTAAACCCCTCCAATACTACCCAGGGCCACCAATCAACCAGCTCCCTCATCTCTCTAAAAAACCTCAAGGATTGATGGTCTCAAAACTATCTTTGTAGCCTCTTTAGATAAATCAAGTACATTGAATTTTGGATCTTCAATACATCAGTCTATAAAAAACTCTATTTTACACCTAAATATCCCAAAGTCTAAGTTTTTAGTCAAAATCCAAGTCCAAGGAACCTTCCACTAGGTCACCTAGGGTTTCATAGGTCACAGGGTGGATTTGGTATCCTAAAATATATTTTTTTCCTGTGTAAAGAGACTGCATTCAAAGAAGAAGAAGGCCAAGAAACATGGTCCAAAACTGATCAAAAACCCTTCAAGGAAGGCTTCCTTGGCCAAAGCACAAATTTTTCAAGGGAACAGATGCCCTTGTTCACATTTCTGCAAGGATGATCAAGATGGCCATTAAAATAAAAAGAGGTAAGGTAGGAGGGTGAGAATCATCACCAGAACACATCCATAGCAAAGAAAAAGGCAACAAGCCTGTGTCTAAAAGTGAGTCATGGTTTTTGTGATTGGTTGACAAAACGGTGGTGCTAAAGCAAGAAGCCAGTACAGGGACCACAAGGGCAAAAGACACCTCAACACAATCAAGAACACATTGAAGATTTTCAGAAATCATGAATGAGTAAGGGAAAGGGTGAGGTGAACTGAATAGAAATAAATGAACTTGAAAGAGATATAGAGAACTTAAAAGACAACACTGCTTATTTTTCTCTAAACATCCCTAAAACCTAAGAGTTTGGAAAGATAGAAAAAACAGGTCAAATAAATATGATAAGCACTCCATAAACAAGAATATGACATTCAAAGGATATCCAAGGTGTTCTCTAGGGTTTGTACAAATAGCACTACCTCACTGCACCAAAGGAAGAAAGTGGTAAAGAGTATCAGTGGGGGGGGGGGGGGGGCGGTAATATTTCCAAGTACAGTCAAAGGCCTCCAAAATGAACAAAAGAAGAGCAAGCATGAGGTTAAGTATGAAAAGGAGAAAATCATGCTAAGCACAGGTTCACTGTTGAAGAAATGAGATGTCAAACTCCAAAAGAGACTAAGAAGAACAAAGGAAAATATTTTGAAGACACCTGCACAAGATCAGAAGTGGCCAAGAGGAAAACATGATAAACCTGATGCACACATCCTTGCCAAGAATACCTCACTGTAAAAATATCAGTAAAAAATGAGAAAGTCATGTTTCAGGTCACCTGCAACCAAGGAGGCCAAAGAGGATAAAAACAATGTTCTTAGTTTGTTAAAATCATGCCAAATATAGTTTCAACAGTGCCCAAACTTCCAAAAGGAAAAGGGGTGAAAAATACATCTACATCAGCCAACCATCAACACAAAAGAAGAAGAAAAGATGCCTTGAGGAAGTCTTCAAAACCCTGCAAAATACATAAAGAGTATCAGTCAACTGACAAAAAAGATTTAAAAACATAAGTAAAGTGGGTTTTGTAACTTTGATTTATTTTTAAGGGGTATAAAGGGCCTCCTTATCCTTTCTTCATCTCATTCAGCACTTGGTGAAGAGAAGAAACTTCAGGGAGAAAAAATAGGACTTTAGGGCTATTTTGGGGCAGAGTGTTCTAGCGCTGCGCAAATCATCGACGCTACGCAATTGCAGATCGGCACTGCGCTAATCGGCCCTCCACCCGTTCAACATTGCATTGCGCTGCGCTAATAACCACTGGTGCTATGCAAATACTGGGCACTGCACAAACACAAGCTCGACTTGCCCAGGATCGACGAAACATGGCACAACCGCCCGACAACTCTGCACTGCCCAGGAACTACACTAACGAGCCACTTGACACCTCTGCACGATCGCCCGACACCTCTGCACAACCACCCGGCGCTACGTAAACGCTCCACCCGACTTGCCTAGAAGACAGGAAAATGGTGCACGCCCCCCAGCGTTGTGCTAACCGTCATGCAGGCCTTTCCGGCACCGCGTAAACAGCGCGACTCGACAGCTCGGGCAATGCATTGCGCAAACGCAGAGGAAATTCAAAGGGTAGAATGTCTTGCCCTAACTCAATTTTTCGTCTTCCATTCACCTCCAAGACCTACAGGAGTGCCAAAAGACTGGTAAGTAACCTCCTTTAATCATCCTCACAACGGTTTTCCATAAATTTAAGTATTTTGAGTTTTTAAAAGTTAAAACCCTAGGAGGTAAACCCTAGATCTTGCATACACGTGAACCCTTGTGTTTGAAGCCTCCCTAAAACTAGTTTTGATGTCATGAATGGGTAAGTGAATTAAATTGGTTGTCATGCACCTTTAAGAAGGTCCTCCTTAAGCTACAAAACCACTCAAAACCTAAGAGCCCTATCTTCCATATCACTAATTCTCCAAAGTTGACTCCATCATCATCTTCACCTTGTTTCATCAAGCCCTAGTTTGTAAACCAGCACCTCTTATCACCATGTAAGGAGCTGAGAACAACAGTGCTAGTGATAAAGGTAAAAAGCCTTTGAGACCAAAACATAAGGGAGGAAAAGTCAATAGATTGGAGCCTCAAAGCACTGTGGCCATCACCTCCTCTCCTAGGATCCTGTCATGCTTTCAAAATGCAAGATGCTTTCAGTTTTGTGAAAAGGTCAAACAAGTCAAGAGCCATCCTGAGCTTACAAGACTTCTCATTCTCAACTTGCACAACAAGCACTTAAGCCTTGCAGGAGTGGATTTTGAGATCTCAACAGGTGCCATCTCTGAGGCTATAGGTATCCCAGCTGTGGGTGAAAAATGGTTTAAAAAGGGCAAATTGGACAAAGAATTTTTCGAGCCATTTATCAAAACAAGATATAGATGAGGCAGCAAAACATTTTTCCCTTTCTCACACCTCAAGCATAGATTTTCCCCTTTGATGTTGGTTATCATGAAGTATTTCACTTATGAAGGGAGGTACTCCATGATCGATACCTATCATGTCATACTCCTCATGCATTTCACAGGGGCTAATGTGCTAAAATTACCTTACTATCTCTATAGGAGCATTGAGAAAATGTCTTCTGTTGTCCGGAGGAGAAATCACCCACAACAAATGCATAGCTTATTCCACCATTCCTTGATCAAGATGGTGGTATTACATTAGTTGGAGTAGCAAGGTATACCTTGGGATGTTTTCATAACCCATGAGGACTTTATAAACCCACAGCCTCCTCATTAACCAAATCTTCCTTCCTCATATGCACAAGTACCCTCACCACAGGCAAACCTCCCTTCCTCTCCTTCTCTTGCTGCATCAGGTGAAGCAGGAAGTGGCAATGAAGAATCACAAGAAGATCAGGGTGAAGATGATGAAATTAGTGAGGCAGAAACATAAATTAATGAAAAAGAGCAAGAGGGAAATGATGTTGAAGAAGAGGGAGATGAAAATGGCTGTGATGAAGACAAAAACAGTGAGCATTTGGAGGAAATCAGTGATGGTAATGATAACATTGATTCAGCCCAAAGTAAAGAAAGTGATGGTGCAAATGAACAAAGTGATGACCAAGAAAACATTGATGAAAAAGAGGAGACTGACAACAAAAAAAATAGTGAACAAAACTCTGCCACCATGGAAGAGGATGTTGGAGGAAATGAAGAAGAAACAGAGAAAGCATATCACAGTGAAGATGAGTTTGATGAAAATTTTGGAAACCAAGGAGATTATGATGAGGACAGTGACAATATGGAAGAAGATGATGAGGCAAAAGCACAGTTTGATGAGGGGGACAGTGACAAAGGAAATGACACTAATAGGACAGTCAGTGAGGAAAAATATAGCAAGGGAGAAAATCATGACAGTCATGACACTAATCAACCTCTTAGTGATAATGAGAATGACAACAGTGCAAGAGATGATGAAGAAAGGGACCCTAGTGATGAACAAGACCAAAATGAAGCAAGTGCAAGGGCCGATATTACCAATGAAGACCAAAGCTACAACACAGAAGGCAGCAAGGAGGGTAATGATGGTGATGGTGTTGAAGGTCAAGAAGGCAACAATCGAACAGATCATAGGATGACTGATGAAGATCATAGTGAAGGTGAAGCAGCTAATGACAACACCAAAGGTCATAGCCATGATGAAAACACTTCCAAAACCACCATCACTCCTCTCACATACACCTACCACAGAGGGCCAAGGTAAGTGTTTGCTGCCTCCAAAAGGCAAGGGGCCTTTCCATCTGCATCCATTCCAAGGCTTAACAAGGGTAAAGAGAAGATGTACCAAGTTATGAAAGGTAAGAAAAGAAAACTATCTACTTAGAAACCTCAATTCATTGACCTAGACAGTGACACTGAAGATAAGGAAATGGCCACTAGACTGCTAATCCAAAGCAAGGATGCACAAATCAAGGAGTGGGAGAGGGATTTTGGTATGGCCCAATACATCATTCAATATTATAAGAATGATTACAAGCACTTTAAGAAGATAAAAAGGGGTCCAACCCTTGAGAAAAAGATGACAAAGTACTATGTAAGGAAGCTCTCCTTAAAGTCCAAACCCTAAAGAAGGCAAAAGATCATGACAGCCTTGGAGTTTTGGATGAAGCTTCTCATCAATTTTGCAAGACCCCTTAAGGAAGGTCTCCACCAATTTTGAGAGATTTTGGAGCAATTGTTGTTTTTTGTGATTTTCAAGGCTCATTAGCGCAGCGCCACTAGCGCTACGCTAACACATGGAGCATATTCAGGAGTAGAAATTGACATTTTTGGATTTATCACACTTAGTAAATTATGCTCACCAAGTTTAAGATGATTTGGAGCAGGTTTGACCCCTCAAAAGGTAAAAAAACTTCACTTTTTTCACCTTTCTACCACTGTTTTGGGTCTCGCGCTGCGCAAATGGAAGTCTTGGGATTTTTGACTTTTTGACTAGGCTACAGGAGCTGGATGTGGAAACTACAAGAATTTTTGGAAATTAAACTCATTAGACTTTCCAACGAGCCATCACGGAGCCAAATTCGACATCGGGAAGGGGTCCAAAACTTAGTTGCAAAAGACCCTATTTTCTGCTGAAAGTGGCGCTACGCAAATGGATTGTTTAATGTGTTTTGGACCAAAAGTCAACAAAACACACTCATTTATTGAAAAATCATTTTTATGTGTTTTTTGATGTAAATAACTCTAGAATTAGGTGCAAGAAGTTATTTTAGCATTTATTTCATGAGATATTTTATGCCTTGGGCCTTGCATGGTCTCTTAGGCATAAATGACATTTATGAGTGATTTTGACATTTTCCAACCCTATCTAGGGTTTTTGCCCTCCTTTGCTGAGTTAAATAGAGCATGAGGGCTTCATTGTAAATGTTGGCATTTGATGAACTTTGAGAGCAATACATGGTTTTTATGAGCTTGGAGAAGAAATTGGTGTTGTGAAGTTGATGAATGACTTGCTTGGATTGATGATGGAGAAGCTTTTTTGCAGGATTCCTTAGCTTGATTAATGGTGATGTACTCTTAATTTGTTCATGTTTTCTTGTTGTCATTATGTTTCGTCCTTCCTTGTTTCTATAAAACAGAAAAGTATAGGTTCAGAAATGCTCCTTGAAGCACCTTAGTCCTCCTGTTTATTATGGCCTTAATGTTTTTCTCTACTGGGTGTGTTTGAAGAATTCTTAGCTGATCTTCAAGCCTCCTTATGCTTGTTTGTTTCATCTATGGATTAATATGCTAGTTTACAAATATGATTCATGGTAAGCCCTGTTTGTTTTAAACTATCTAAACTCTGTCTTGAAAACTCTATTTGAAGTACTGCTTGCTAGGTTAAGTCAAAGATGTCTTGTTTTGATCTTCCCCTTGGCCCATGCTTATCAGTTTGCCTCAGAGTTCTTTGTAGCTTAATCAACAATGTTTAGGAGTTCCCTCTTTGATTGATGAAAGTTATTGTGTCATCTTATATGTTTTCTAATTCTGAAGCATGGAAAATTTTAGGGGCTAATATTCGCAGGTGGGCTAATTTTCCATGGTTTTTCCAAAAAAACGATTCGCCAATTTCCATTTTTTTATAAAAATGATTCGCCCAAATTTTACAATATAAAATTATTTTACCTTAAAAAACGCCAACATTATATAGACAATATATAATATCATTATAAATTTGAATAATTTTACAAATACAACAATAAACATTTTATAGTTTGCATATTAGGGACTAGTGAGATTCGCCAATTTTTTAAACTTCAAAATAATTTTCCATCCTTAAAATTTTCCCTGTTCTGAAGGTGAATTTACTAAATTTAGATAAGCTCTTATGCTTTCTATGTTTCACTGGAATGTTTATCTTGGATATTTATTTGTTTAAATATTATCATTGAGTAAATAGTTTGCCCTATCTCATGCTTAGTATCCTTTTCTTATCATATTTAAGACGTTCTTATTTATGGGTAAATGACAAAGGATACTTCACTGCCCTTTTCCTTACCTTGTTTTTCCCCAACTTGATGTCCACCCCACTTCATACGTTACCTTAAGGATCCATTAACCTTGCTAAATTGGCCTTGTAATGCACTTTGATTCATCATTGAGACACTCATGACTTTCATTGACTCTATAGCCCAATGATTTGAAGACCTCTCATTCCACCTATTCTAGCTGTTCATATTACCCAACCAAAATAATCAAAAAACCCTATACTTAACAATTAGCCTAAAATCAACCATCAAAATCAAACAAGAACACATCCCTTGCATCTAATAGAGAGATCCCTCTCTGAGTCCAGGAACGCTAAGTCCTAGGACTCCAAAGACTCGTTCCATGTTACCCTGTCATTTGGTATTCCAATATTCCAAATCACAGGACCCTAACATATCCTTAGCATACTCCATGCAAGTTCCACAACCTCCACGGAGCACTTTCTTGGGTAAAGTGAGAAGCATTTTTGTTTTTTCATTTTTTTGCAGGAATTTTTTTTGGCAACAAGTTTGTAGAGAAGATATGAAATTATTGGTACAAAATTTTCAAAAATAAATAGCAGATCTAGATGCTTTGTGAAAAATATCCAATTTCAAGAAAACAAGAGTCAAATCAGCATCCGGGTGAGGGAGATATCCTTGATTTAAAATCAATAGTGTTGTATAAATTTTTCTGACAACATTTCGTGGACGACATCTCTCCTATCATTTTTTGCAGCTTCAGTACAAAATTTCAGAAAAAATGATTATGTATCTGAGCTTCCATTGAAAAATAACCCAATTTCAAAAAAAAAAAAATCGGTCGAATTAGAGTCCAGAGGACAGAGTTATCGCTAATTTAAAATCAGCTATTTTTTCAGAAATTTTGTGACCGAGGGACAGTTCCAGCGCAAATTTGATAGTCTAGAGTCTCTAGATAGCGATTTCAAGTTCAAGAGAAGATGCAGAATGATCATTCTATTTCCAAAAATAATTTATAATAAATATTTTGTATTATATTAACCGAGTTATGCCCATTTAAAATCTAAATCAAAATTCGGAGTGGGTTCCCTTTGGAGACGTGCCCTCCCACATCGCTTTAGTAGGCACCTGCTTCACATTCATCAGTTTCAGCATAGCAGAGTTTGGCTTGGGTTATTTGGAGACGTTCCCTCTCACCCCAGGGTATGTAGGCACCTGCTACTTCATCAACAATCAACATCACAGTTATGGGTCAACCACACAAAATCCTTCTCTTTGAAGTCCATTCGCTAGGTCGCACACTGTTAGTATCACAGTTGGTCACAAGCATTACAGGGTATCTCTATCCTCGGATCTTCGTTTGTCATGGTTTTGAGTCATCCACAAACCCACACTTTATCGAAGTCCATTTTTTAGGTCGCACAATGTTAACATCACAGTTGGTCACAAGCATTACAGGGTATCTCTATCCTCGGATCTTCGTTTGTCATGGTTATGGGTCATCCACAAACCCAAACTTCAATGAAGTCCATTTTGTAGTGAACTACTTTTTTAGTGTATAGGTGAGTTGTTTGATTACTGGACATATTCAGCAGTTAATTATGCAACTGACCTTTCTACATACAAAAATCTCATAAATTGATATTGAAGCTCGAAACACAACAAGACCCATTAACGTATAACAAACTCACACAATCAAATTAACAATATGTTCTCTCTACACCGAATAACATAGAGAATCACTAATTTAAATTATGCTAAATTGTTCAAAAACACACGACTAAAACAATAACATGACATACTATAATTTCCATCCCACTACAACATAATTTTAATTAATCAATAAGGAGATTCAATAAACTCCTAGAACAATAACATCACATACTATAATTTCCATCCCACTACGACATAACTTTAATTAATCAATAAAGAGATTCACTAAACTCTTGTTGACCAATGAATAATGTATCACATGAGCTCCACTATGTGATACGGCTTTGTTGATCTGTCGACTCCAGCAACATGTGATCAATTCCAGCAATATGTAATCGGAACTTGCATCTGTTGTAATTTTTGTCAATCGTGTGGACAACACCCAAAGATGCAAATTGTTCAGTCATATTTGTAGCTGATTTGTACTCATGTAATACAATTTCTGTCATTTATGGATCATTTAATGAGGCAAGGTAAGCAAGGGCAATATTTTTCAAAGCACCTCTTGCCATACTCTCTTGATTAGGATCATACTCCTCTAAGCTTCGGTTAGTTTCAACAACTCTACAAAACTCTGCACGAAATTCAGATGAAATTTGTTTTCTAGCAAAATGACGAACTCAGAGAACAATATCTGGATCTGCAACTTCCTGAATATGCTTCGTTATTGTTTTCGAATCAAAGGATGACTAGAGAGGAATTGCCTCCATATCTTAGCATCTGTTCTCCATTCCAAAATTGCAATTGTTGAAAGATGTGGTTCT
The DNA here is from genome assembly GCA_034641835.2 of Pinus albicaulis. Classification (NCBI taxonomy): domain Eukaryota; kingdom Viridiplantae; phylum Streptophyta; class Pinopsida; order Pinales; family Pinaceae; genus Pinus; species Pinus albicaulis. Next base: position 1,424,280,594 of record CM076575.1, on the reverse strand, counting down.
ATGGGGAAGTGAGGACCTAAACGGAAACAAACCTGGTGCGCTTATCCACTCACATCAAACAACGATTTTTCAAGACGTTCAATTTTCACGTCTCCTTGGGAAGGAAACACACCACACTGGATCACCCACCGCAGTCGATCAACACAGATTTATTAACATAATGGAATGTTGGTTTCACACCCAGAAAAGAACATCAATATTACACAGCTCTGTCATGAACACTCAATGGTCGCTTCTGCTCTGGTCACTCTTTCCAATCACGACCTAGGGATACACTAAAATCAATATTAAATTCAATAATAAAATAATATCAAAACAAACACTCAACCTAATTTTGCACATAGGAAGAATTTAATCCTCAAAATTTTCCAATGCCGTAGTCTTTCCAGGCAACGTTTTGGCCCGGATTCCGGCAAAGATTTTATCAGAATCATGTTTTCAGTTGTTAAACTTTAGTATTTTGAGTGCCCTAAGGGTTTTTGGTAGTGCTGAATCCATTTCTGCTATCAAAAATGGATTCCAAACAATCCAACTACCTGATTTCTTGAATTTTAGTTGCTCGGATTCCGGCAAAAAACTGTCGTCCGGGCTATTTCATTGCCTGGGTAGACAACTCCTTTTCCAATCCTCTTGGGCCTTCCTCGAAGGGAGTTAAGCTGATAGGGGCCAGGAGGGATTCAAGTTGATAGAGGCTCGAACAAATAAATTGGAAGAGAATATATGGTGTATAGATTTACTGGTAAAACTATTCATATATTACACACAAAACCAAATTGCAAGTCACATAAATAGTGCTAATGAGATCCAACAGATTTTAAACAAGGAGGATATTGTTGAGAAAATCTCTCAACAAAACTCCAACAACCAAATCCTAAACATTATTCTAAATAAAAATAACTAGACAAACAAGTAACTTACACAATTAATCTATATTCCTTTAATGTTTCCAAAGTAAAACTTAATTCTCCACAACCAAACTATTTTTAAATATTTTTTATTATTGTTTAGCATAGTGTATATCTAAGAGTTATAACAACCAAACATTTTTTTAATATATTCTTTATTATTTTTTTTAACATCGTGTATATTTTAAAATAATAATAATAACAAAATTATTTTTTTATGCAGATTTTATTTTTAATGTTAGACAATGTTGAATTTACATATATGGACTCAACATTTTTTTAAATATAAAAAAATCGTATGGTATAGCATATTGTATCCACTAAATACCTCTGGGAATTTAAAATATAATTGCAAATATTTCCCCAATTGGAGGAGGTTCAAGTTGCATCGAATTGAATTGTAAATTCTAAAATTTGGCCTACTACCCAACAAGATAATAGAATTTTGCATCTTTGTCAGTGTAGAAATGATAACAATCTCCATGGGCACCAAAATTGACATATGATAAAAGGTAAAAGAGTGGTCGCTCCTTGAACCAATACAATCCTCAAATAGTGGTCTCCTTATCCAAAACAATCTTCTAATTTCCCATCTTTGAAGTTTGGGCTGATCATGACATTGTCAAAGTTAGCATATTCACTACCATGATGTGGTTGGCATGACGCAATTTATACGAAATATTGAAGCTTGAAATTTCAAGCTTCCCATGAATGTTTAGTGATAAATCATTGAATTGGAATTTTGTGTCATCATTGATCATTGAAAGAGTTGTGTTTCACGTGACAAACCAAACAAAATAAGGTGGCTAACCACAAATTTTGTTTGTTATTCATGATTCTTCTTTGACTTGTTCAACACAGAAAATCATATGTATATTTGCAAAGGGTACACTTATTCAAATATGTTGACTTTGTTTGAGTGATGTATAGCTGAGGTAGATTACTCGTTCATGCTATAGTGAGAATGGAATAAAACTCTAGATGAAATCCAATAATGAAAATAATTGTATTTGCATGTCAAGGTAATAGAGGTATTTGTTGTATCTTAAAAAATAAATTTTAAACATAAGAAAGTAATTAATTATTTTTAAAAGAAAAAGATATTGTTGGTTTTTTATATTTAAGTAAGAGGGTTAATGAGAAATCTTATGTTATATGTTGTAAACTTGCACTAGTTTTTAGGAATATTGGGTAGGGGCATCATGAGAATTTTATGTACATTTTTCTATTCTTTTGCAATTCAAACTATTTTAAGAGGGTGATGGAATGATTAAACATATATTTAGTTAAGTTATTGGGAGAGGAGAATTTTTTTTTAAAAATGTCATAAAAACCATTGACATAAACATTAAATAAAAAATTCTAAACTCTTGTATTGATAATTTTCAAAGAAAATAAGTAATTTAAAAATGATGAAAAAGATGTTATGTTTAATGTGAAGTTGCAAAGAATGGATGACATTTTTCTAGAAATGAAAAGGATGATTCTCCAATCAATACAAGTATGAATCTAATGTTAACTTAAATAATTATCTTCAATATGAGGTTATGCATTTTTGTTGCTTCATGACAATTTTTTTTGTGAACTCTCAACATATATGTTATATAGATAAGTAGAATTATATTTAGGCATTTTGAGAAGAAAAAAAAAATTGTATTTCAATTAGATATATGGTACATGATAAGTCAATTTTACTTGCATTTATTGTTTTTAAGCATAATTTTTCTTGTTAGCAATGCGTTACCTATTTTCTTGTAATAGCAACATGCATAGATTTAATTGAAATATATTAAATATAAATGCGAGCAATGTTATAGAAAATGTGTGTTTATGGGGATGTTTTATAACATAAAAAAATGAGTATCACTAATATGCACATGTCACCCTAGATGGTGGTTGAGGCAATGATTTTTTTATTTTTTATTTGCAAATTTCGTCATATTTTTTGTTTCATCTCATAGATTCTTAAGGATCTCCCAAGGACATAAATACAAATAACCTTATTATATTTTATGCTACAAATATGGCATAAATTATACATATATCATTGTATATTGATGATAAGGACGATGATCAGTCTTATCCACTGAAACCAAATTTGGTCTCTCAGACTTAAAAATATCGTGTTGTTTTTTATCATTAAATAACTTGAACTGATATTTCAAAGTTCTATTTGATTTTAATTCGGTTTAATTACAAATATTTTTCAGAATTATTGTTCATGTCTTTGCAGATTAAGCATTCCAAACAAAAATGTTTTTCTTCATTGCTCTACTTTTTTTCTTTTTTACAAGAGAAAAAAAAACCATATTTTTTCATTGGAGAATTAAAATTACATTCCACATGGTGCATGATGCCTAGTTGTCAAAGTTTGTGCTATTGTGTATACACATCATTGAATTGCGTTTAGACTTTCTATCCATTATTTATCAAAAATATAATACTAAAATCAGTATGTCCATAAAACTTATAATACATTCCAACAAAACATCTATCATGCAACTAGATCAAACCTATAAAAAATTTACATTGAAACCCACCCACAGAAAAATAAAATAAAAACTCAAAAAAATTAATGGATTTAGAGGAGATTAAAATTCCCTCTTGATGTTCATCTTCAATGATCTAATTTTCCATTAAATGTAAACCATATTTTAAAAGGGATTAGCATGAATTCTAAGCTCTTTATAGACATGCTTGAAAAATATGTATTGTTCCCATTTTTGTGAGTGAGTTTTGCTAATTTTTGGTAATATTAAATTAAAAAAGGGAAAATATTATTATGTGAGAAAAAATTGGAAATTATTATTTTAATGAAGAATAGCGGCAAATAATATCTTATTGGAGATTGGCGACAAAACAATATTTTATTGAGAAAGGAGTCAAATTATTATTTGATTTAAAATGGCAGCAAAAAGTATCCTAGTGGAAAATGGGTCCCACATTATAGAAATTTTGAGGCCTAAAATGGGTCTCCTAATGAATATTATAAAATAACAACGGAAATAATAAAATAATACTAGATTACATCATCAAATTTTATAGGGCCAAAAAAAAAAAACTATTTTTTCAACTCATCTCCCTACAGGTTTACTCAAATTTTGAGTAGGAGCACTCATTGGATGCAAAATTTAATTCTTCATCCAAGGAGTACCCATGTTGCATACTTTTAATGGACCCTGCTGCATAAAAAAAGAGAAATACATGAAAAATCATGTTTTTCATGTATTTCTCATGTTCTGTGTACCAAGGTCCATCGAAAGTATTCAACATGGGTAAATTCCTTGGATGATGAATTAAATTCTTCATCCAACAAGTAATCATGCTTGAAATTTGATTAAAACTATAGGAGATAAGTTGAATTTTTTTTTTTTTTTTACTTCAAAAATGGTGAATCATCCCCCATGGTTGACATCATCATCTTGAATCCTATTGGTTCTTATAAGTTTATTTTGGTTGTATATTTTTGTTTTGAGTTCCATTTTAGACCTCAAAATTTCTCTAATGTCAATAAAATAATAGGGAAAAAGGGGAATCTAGAAGCTAGAAGGAGGCTCAAGGGAGAATTATAAATGGAGGATGGACTCAATAGAAAATCATTCTATTCCTATCATTTCTGTTTGACAATGAGAAGAATCTCAAGTGAGTTTCAATCATTTCAAGCGAAACTCAATAGTTGATTTTAGTGGACTTTGAGTGCCACCCTAGTTAGATTCAAGGAAGAATATTTCAAATCTTCCATTGTGCTTAATGTTGAGAATATTCAGAACTAATTAGCATTGTTTGCAGGAAGCTTCTAGATTGTGAACTTGACTTTGGTTACAGGAGATTATTAGCATAGTGAAGTAAGTGTTTTAGTGTTATTCCTTCCACTTCCAGGGTCGAGTTCAATTCTACATTTCAAGGAGGACAAGTACAAATTTGTAAAGTTGAATCTAAAGTGGTTTCTCCATTAAATTTGGGCACAAGCCTTTATCTCCTAGGCCAAATTTGTTTGTAGTATTTTGATGAGTTACAAGGAAGCTAAGGAGGTAGAGTGTTATTATTTAGTGCGAAAGGAGGAGTGATTGAATACTCATCTCCCTCACATCCTTGAAGTGTGAATTTAGCAGCCAATTGGGATATCCATTAGCAAACTTTGAGGTTGTGTTACCCCTTCATTTTTGCCGAGGGTTTTCAGTGTCAACGCTCTATGAATTTTTTCAGGGATTCGTCAACAAGAGAAGAACTAAATTATTTAATGTATCAGCAGTGTTCTCATAGGCCTAATTATAATGAGTATCAAAAGTGGTTTCCACAAGCCGAATTGATTTGCTTCAGCAAAGGATAAAAGATTTCGAATTGTTGTATATAAGGAAGGCATCATGCATTGTGTCACTGATTTCATTTTCCAGAATTAATGTCTCATTAGGTTGTGTTTCCCATACTATAGGAGACTTTCCTTTCATAGGGTCCGAGTAGAAATTGTTGGAGAATTTTGGTGCTAGCTCTAGTCAGCAAGGAATTTTATTTAGACCCCAGGGAGTCATGTAATTGCTTGCATTTCAGATCGGAGTTATTTCCTCCATACCTGTAACAACTCATTTGGAGGGGACTGATTAATATCATGCATTAGCATCTTCTCTAGAGAGGTCGAATTGATTTCAAGACCCTCACTAGACGAACTCAGTTGGTGGATCCATGTTCCAAATGTAATCTCCATAATAACATTGTAAACTTGTCATTGTTCTCAATAAAGATCAATATTTTCCTCATAAGTTGTTATTATTCCATATTGCATATGAATTGTTTGATGAAATCTCTTTGCTTCCTATTGATTCAGTGAAATTTATGGGTTTGACATCAAAATAATTGTGAAAAAGTGCCAAACAAGTAATTTGAATTTTTTTGGAAACATTTGTTTGAATAAAAAATAATTGTGCACTAAAATTTCTTGAAGATTTGCTCAATTGAAATTTTATCGTCGTATCCTAGCATATGTTTTGATATTCACTATTATTTTTCCCAGTGGGAACATTACAGTGGTATCATAGCATGATCTTGGTCATTCATGGGGATGCTAGCAAGATCATGGAGGTGTAGGCATGCATGCCTAGTGATTGGTGAAATTATCGACATTCCAATGACGCAATAGACATGGATTACATAGAGGGTATGGGAGTAAATCAATAGAAACAATGAGAAACTAAAAGAATTATAGGCCTAGTTGAATATCATTAAGGGGATAAACTAGAGCCATATTCATCTCTCTGAAAAATACCCTAGAGATAAGCATGTCATGGGGGTGAATCCAACCACATCACTCATGGGAGATTAGCCAAAATAGAACAACATCCATATGTATGTCTAGTATAACCGTCCTACCATGCCTCATTTCCTATATGAACCTAAGAGGATGAGAGAGTCAGACACCTTTGCAGATTTTATGAGGTGTTTCACGGAGGGAATTAATGAGTATAATGTGTTGGACCCCAGGATTAGGAGGACTCTGTCGTTTGGGTAGTTTTTCCATTTCAAGGAGAAGCATATATCGAGAGAAGGATTATCATATTGGAGCACTAAGGGAAAGGCCCACTACATGGAAGTGCTTCCTGAGAGTGATTTTGTGGAGGAGGTCGAGTAGGCGGTAGAAGACACTGGTGGCTATGAGGAGAACATAGATCGACCTAGTGTGACTCCAGAGCCACCAATATCAGAGAGCGAATTGATGGTACGGGTTGAGACATGGTATAAAGACTAGAGCACACACCCTTAGGAGCATCCACTAACGAGATTCCATTTAACACAGAGGCATCTAGATCCATGACAGAGCTTCCAGATGGTAGCCACCTACATCTGACTGGTGAAGATATTTCCCATGATGGGTTGTCTATGGAGGAGTAACTAGAGGCTCAAGTTGAGCCCATGATGGAGAAGGAAGAGTAGCCATTGATGAGGGGTAGAAAAGGGAGCACATGTTGGATTTTCAACACAATTCACTTCATAGGCACACTGACGGGGCCTATAACATAATTAGCCCACCCCTACACAAATTTATCTAGACAGACAATATGGAATGACCAGGTCAACGGGACTGAGTGACATGAGTGGAGTAGGACACCGCATCATCTTGGAGTGAATTTTCCTTACACATGAGAGTGTGCCTTCGATCCCTATTTTGGGATAGGATGGTGAGAGGTATTGAGTTGGTACCCCGAGGAACGGTCTAGGTGTTTGGATATATTCATGGTTGAGGGCATAGTTCAGTAGGGACCATGGGTTACTAAAGGAGCTCAAGGGCCAGAATATTGTTGGGATCTAGGTGGAACTCCCCATCACGTCATGGAGTCAGTCAAGGACTGTAGTATTTGTGTGGTGGATCTGGTGACTAGACAAACACACATTCTCTTACTTCCATCATAGTTCCAAGCAACACAAGTGATCGATGAGGTCATAAGGGGAGCAGACAGTTGTCTTGAGATATTTCAGCATGTTGTCCATGCATGGGATTGCATGATTATCAGCATATTTTGGCACAAGCATATAGGAGGAGGTGGCATTGGCAGGGCACTAGAAATGGAATCATATGGAGACAGTGCTCTCTCATTGATGTGTTGGGCACCAGAGCTACTAAGGTTTAGCATAATAGTGTTATTATTGATTGCATGTGAGGATTTAGGCCACTTAGGTATACCAAGGCAGATGAGAAGGTGTAGCTCACATCATGGTCGGTACACTAGCAGAGTGGCAGATGCATTGGAACATGTGGGATACCAAATGATACATGGTGGTACAACAGGGGGCATTGATGTCTAGTGGTGCATAGATTTATGCCACAAAATTCAATATTATGTAGAGTAATGTGGGGGTACAGGTTAATGTGCAACAGTGTATGATGTTATGCAGGAGGTTGTTGGAGTGTTGCTTCTAAGGAGATCTCCTAATGGGGACAACAAGTGTGTCATAGGTTTTGGGTTACCTAGGATCAATGAGGGCAATGGAAATCATATCTCGAACATATCCCATGGGATTGACATGCCTATTCCTCCCTCGTATTGATCATTGCCCTTAAGAAATACTTTGTTGTCTCTTGATACTCTCAACATGAGCACCAGGGTGCAAGGAGCTCATCTGAGACAATTGGATGGGATTCAGTGTCCTAAGAGAAAGACCTTTGAGCAGTGGCATATGGTCAGGGCACAAGTTGGTAGATATAGGTTTGGGATTGGCCCGAAATGCTACAAAGGTGGAACGTACTCCACCCTTGAGCTCACACTTAGGGAGATGCATGACATATTTTTGGATGACATTTCGAGGTGTCATAGGAGTGTGTGCAGCTGGTGGTGGACCTTTCTCATAGGAATATGTTTAGACTCCAGGAAGTATCAGGGTGCGTCCTTAAGAGACAAGATAGCAGATCTCACGGGGTGGTATGGCAGGCGCAAGGAATTTTTTCATGCATCAGAATTATTAATGACATGTGGAGTATATGTATTGATTACATTCAGGGACTAGAGATGTGGAACAAGTGGATTATAGTAGTTTTCAGGACTATGTTGCAGTAGATATGGTTATGCAATCCAAGGATTCAGTTGGATGATAGGACACTCCATTCTGTGGTGAGAAGGATCAGGGAAGAGGGTGATCTAGTTCACCTTGGGTTTGACACCTGGGGAATTGCAGAGACCTCCATTGTATGGTGAGGAATATTTTTCCAGTCGTTGTTCAGGGCTAAGATTGATAGTGGATGGGTAAAATTTGACATTAAGGATATGCTTGGGTAGGATGAGTTTGGGCTTAACAGATATTTCACCATCAAGTTCTAAGAGAGGAGAATACAGTTTTCACATGATGGGCATTCTGTCATAGTCAAAGTGGCACAACAACAGCATGGTGGCACCCTTTTAAGACTAGCATGGGAACATGGCATCACAGTATTTGGTGGTTCAGCTACCCTCAAGGGTGATTTGGTCTCTACAGGGGGATAGCATTCAAACCTTCCATTTTGTTTTAGTAATCCATTAATGATATGGGGAACTTCACCAGTATGGCAGGATGATCAATAGGAATAGATTAGGGGGAACACGTGGAAGTCAAGATTCATCTCTGTAGGGGTTGGATTGTATATTGAGGAGTCTACTCTTCAAGTGCATGAGACTGATTACTCAATAGGGAAGCTCTTCGAGGAGTTGATAGGATTTTTCCATACCTAGTTTTTCTACTTACAAGTGATATGCAGAGGGCTTCTCGTGATTCCATCTTGTTGAATGGTGAGTGGAGCGAAGGAGGCTTCACATGGACCGGGAGGATAGAATTTATTCATGTGGTGGTGGCGCAGTAACGAGGAGTGCTTCAACGGCACATTTGGGACCTTATTTTTAGCTAGGCCAGCTTTTGGAGCAACAAAATATTGCTTGACGGCAAGCAATTTTTGGTGTGGATCATTGTAATGTTCCCAATTTTTATGAGTGCAAAAATCACTAACAATGTTTTGCCATTTTTTGGTAATATTAAATAAAAAAATGGGAAAATATTATTTTATGGGAGAAAATGGAAACTATTATTTTAATGGAGAATGGAGGAAAATAATATTTTTTTGGAGAATGGAGGAAAATTATTATTTTATTCGAGAATGGCAACAAAACAATAGTTTATTAAGAAAGGAGAAAAAATATTATTTTATTTACAATGACGCAAAAAGTATCCTAGTGGAAAATGAACCCCACCAATAAAATAATAAGGAAAAAAAAGAATCTAGAAGTTAGAAGGAATCTCGATATAAATTATAAATGGAGGATGGACTCAATTGCAAATTGTTTTATTCCTATCATTTCTATTTGAAATTGAGAAAAAACTCAAGGAGTTTCAAGACTTTCAAGTGAAACTCAATAACTGATTTTGGTGGGCTTCAAGTGCGCCACCAAAGTTAGCTTTGGGGAAGATTATTTCAGATCTTCCATTATGATCAATGTCAAGAATATTTAGAACTAATTTGCATTGTTTGCAAGAAACTTCCAGATTGTGAACTTAACTTTGGTTGCAGGAAATTATTAGAATTATGAAGTCAATGTTGCAGGGTTATTCCTTCCACTTCTAGGGTCGATTTCAATTCAACATTCCAAGGAGGATGAGTACAAATTTTTGAAGTTGAATCTGAAGTGGTTTCTCCATTAAATTTTGGGGACAAGCTTCTATCTCTTGGGGAATTTTTTTTTGCGAGAGTTGGATGAGTTACAAGAAATATTAGGAGGTAAAGTGTTCTTCCTTAGTTCCAAAGGAGGAGTGATTGAATACTCATCTCCCTCATAACCTTGAAGGTATAAATTAGCATCCAATTGGAATATCAATTATTAGACTTTGAGGTCTGGTTATCCATTCGATTTTTCCAAAGGTTTTTAGTGCCAAATATCTACTAATTTTCCCAAGGCTACATTGGAAAGAGAAGGGATGGATAATTTAATGTATCAGCGGTGGTCCCAATAGGCTGAATTATTGTGAGTATCAGCAGTGGTTTCCATAGGCCAAATTGTTTTGCTTCAGCAGAGGATAAAATAGGTTTAATTGCAGTATATAAGGAAGGTTGCATGCATTGTTTCCCTAATTTCGTTTTCCAAAATTAATGCCCCATTTTGTGTTCCCATACTATAGCAGAGTTTCCTTTCAGAGGGCCAAGTAGAAAATTGTTGATAAATTTTGATTCTAGATCCAGTCAGCAAGGAATTTTATTTATCAGAGTTATTTCCTCCAAACCTGTAGTAGCTCATTAGGAGGGGACATATTAATATCATGCATGTAGCAGCTTCTCTAGAGAGGTCGAATTGATTTCAATACCCTCACTAGCCAAGCTTAGTTGGTGGATGCATGTTTCAGGTGTAATATCCACAATTTCATTGTAAACTTTTCATTGTTCTCAATAAAGATCAATATTTGCCTCAAAACTTGTTCTTATTCCATAATTCTTATGAATTTCTTGACGAATTCTCTTTGTTTCCTATTGAAGTGAAATTTCTAGGTTTGACATCAAACTGATTGTGAAAAAAGTGTTAAAGAAGTATTTTGAATATTTTTAGAAATAATTGCTTGAAGAAACAATAATTGTGCACTAAAATTGATTAGCGATTTGCTTGGTTGAAATGTTATCATCGTAGCCTAGCATATTTTTTTATATTCACTTTTATTTTTCCTAGTGGAAACATTGCAAAATACCTAATGAAACTCTTAGAAATCACCTTGAAATGCTTATCCAATGGGGATAAACTAGTACTATATACTTGAATTTTATCTTATATCCAATTTATATCTATATTTGAACCCCCAAAATATAAATCAACACAATCTTTTTGTTAAGTGAAAATTTAATAAGGAAAAATAAATCATTGAATTCCACAACATTATTTGTGGTTCTTCCCATATTATCTTTTGGAATAAAGAAATAAGAATCTAATAGAAATAAAACTAATCTAAAACTACATGTATTTCCTAGCCCTCGATAGGCCCTATTGAAGAAACTCCAAGCATAATACATATCCACAAACATTTATCCCACAACCCTATGCTTTGTTATACTCATGTTAGGGTTGTAAATCGACAAATCCAATTTGTCTTGAATTACGCAACATTATTTGTTTATTTTCCTAGATTAGCCTTTGTGATGAAGATATGAGAATCTAAAACAAATAAGACAAAACCAAAACTACATGTCTTTCATGGCCCTTGATAAGCCCTATTAAGGAAAATCTAACCATAAGACCTCTCCACCAAAGTTCTCCCACAACCCTCTGCTCTGTTACACTTACATTAGGTTTGTAAATTGATAGCAAATCCAATACCTAGGTAGAGGTTTTCAAAATATGGGATTAGTTTATCTTTAAATAAACTAGAGTTGCAAGCTATCCATATTTCCCAAGTGACTAAGACAGGAACTATTGGTTATGTTCCTATAATACTAGTGTAGCCCCCTTATTGTTATTATTGTGCCCCATAGAAGCCCACTATTTTTACTGTTGTTCCCTTAAATTATTATTTTTATGTAGGCTCTCATTATATTGTGACCCCTTAGGCTCCTATATATACAAAGGAGGACTTGTCATTTGTATGATCCAAGAATTGTTCATTTATGTAATGTAAAGGAGGATTCCCACTTGAAGAGGCTAATTTTTAAGTCGTTGATCTATCTTTTCTTCTATTTTCTGAGTTGGTTGCATAACATTTGGTATCAGAGATTTGGATTATAGGATTTCACTGCTGCAAACAGGTCATCCTGGAAATTTCTCTATAAATTGTTTTCTACAAAAGTTCGGAGGCTGAATTGTTTACCACTTCGAGTGAAAATCATGATGAACATCCTGTAAAAATCTCACATATTAATTCACTAAATTTTATGAGATATGGTCCAAGGAATTTAGGGTTTTTGGATGCTCCGGAATTCTATCTCAAATAGGTGACCTCAGGAAATCGTCATAACTTCCTCTACGAGCATCGGAATTGAATTACGTAAAAATTGGACGAAAGTGAACAGACTGTAGTATTGTTTCTATAGTTTTCGGGGTTGAAGGTCGAAACAGTGACACATGGAACTCTGTACAAATTTTCTCTACTAAACCAGTCCATAATCAAGTCATTGTTGGTGTTTGGGCATAACTTTAAATTGAAAAATCAAAATTTGGTATGACCTTTGGCATTGGAAATAAGGCTCAGATGGATACTACATAACCAAATTTCAGATCTTGGAAATCCAAAATCACAGAGGTACAACAGTTTCAATATCGAACTCCTCAAAAGCAAGAAAAATGTGTGTATTTTTTAATTTTGCATAACATTTGTTTGAAAAATCAGTTTGAAGTGATTCAAAGGCCATAGTGAAGCATAGATATTATTTTTTGATTCCAAAATTCCTCAAAACAAAAAAAAATGTACACACCTAGTAAGAAACCATAAATCTCTTCTATGATGCATGAAGAAAAGGAAAAAATGCAACATGATATATCAAAATTACAAGACCAAGTGCAACATATTTTGCTCTTGCAAAAAGTAACAAAAATTAAATTGGAATCCATGATGAATGTTAATATAGATGGTATAAAAAGGGACATGGGAGTTTTGAATGATTGTTTAAAAGCATGCATGGAAGCAATGATGAATGTAAAGATAGAGGGGTTGAACGAAGGATGGAAAATTTGCTAGAAGAAAGGCTTCCCAGTCGTGACAAGGTAATCCATGAAAATCATGATGACGACAAAAGGAATATGAATTATGATTTTAGAGACTCCAATTTTCAGTTTATGAACCACCACATTCCAAATATTGATATGAGGATGGTTGATGGCAAGGATCTGGTAACATGGATACTACATATGGAAAATATTTTTATCTCCATGATGTACAATACTCACAAAAGGTATGCATTACAACTTTATATTTAGAACCCAATCAATTTGTATGGTATCGATGGCTTTATTCTCATAAACCACTTGTCACTTGGTAAATTTTTACGGAGTAAATGATAGAACATTATGAGGATACAAATAGCAACACCTTCTTTAGCCAATTGATAAATCTCAAACAAAAGGGCTCAATGGAGGAGCATATTGAGGATTAATATCATGCATGTAGCATCTTCTCTAGAGAGGTAAAATTGATTTCAAGACCCTCACTAGATGAACTCAGTTGGTGGATGCATGTTCCAAATGTAACCTCCATAATAACATTGTAAACTTGTCATTGTTCTCAATAAATATCAATATTTTCCTCATAAGTTGTTCTTATTCCATATTGCATATGAATTGTTTGATGAAATATCTTTGCTTCCTATTGATTCAGTGAAATTTATGGGTTTGACATAAAACTAATAGTGAAAAAGTGCCAAATAAGTAATTTGAATTTTTATGGAAACATTTGTTTGAAGAAAAAATAATTGTGCACTAAAATTTCTTGAAGATTTTCTCGATTGAAATTTTATCGTCGTATCCTAGCATATGTTTTGATATTCACTGTTATTTTTCCTAGTGGGAACATTACAGTGGTATCATAGCATGATCTTGGTCATTCATGGGGAAGCTAGAAAGATCATGGAGGTGCAGGCATGCATGCACATTAATTGGTGAAATTATCGACATTCCAATGATGCAATAAACATGGAGTACATAGAGGGTATGGGAGTAAATCAATAGAAACAATGAGAAAATAAAATAATTATAGACCTAGTTGAATATCATTAAGGGGATAAACCAGAGCCATATTCATCTCTATGACAGAGACCCCAAAGATAAGCATGTCATGGGGGTGAATCCAACCACATCACTCATGGGAGATCAGCCAAAATAGAACAACATCCATATGTATGTCCAGTATAACCGTCCTACCATGCCTCAATTCCTATATGAACCTAAGAGGATGAGAGATTCAGACACCTTTGCAGATTTTATGAGGTGTTTCATGGAGAGAATTAATGAGTATAGTGTGTTGGACCCCAAGATTAGGAGGGCTCTATTTTTTGGGTAGTTTTTCCATTTCAAGGAGAAGCATATATCGAGAGAAGGATTATCATATTGGAGCGCTAAGGGACAGGCCCACTACATGGAAGTGATTTTGTGGAGGAGGTCGAGTAGGCGGCAGAAGACACTGGTGGCTATGAGGAGAACATAGATTGACCTAGTGTGACTCCAGAGCCACCAATATCAGAGAGTGAATTGATGGTACGGGTTGAGACATGGTATAAAGACTAGAGCACACACCCTTAGGAGCATACACTAACGAGATGCCATTTAACATAGAGGTATCTAGATCCATGACAGAGCTTCCAGATGGTAGCCACCTACATGTGAGTGGTGAAGATATTTCCCATGATGGGTTGTCTATGGAGGAGTAGCTATAGGCTCAAGTTGATCCCATGATGGAGAAGGAAGAGTATCCATTGATGAGGGGTAGAAAAGGGAGCACATGTTGGATTTTCAACACAATTCACTTCATAGGCACACTGACGGGGCCTACAACATAATTATCCCACCCCTACACAAATTTATCTAGACAGACAATATGGAATGACCAGGTCAACAGGACTGAGTGACATGAGTGGAGTATGACACTGCATCAGCTTGGAGTGAATTTTCCTTACACATGAGAGTGTTCCTTTGATCCCTATTTTGGGATAGGATGGTGAGAGGTATTGAGTTGGTACCCTGGGGAATGGTCTAGGTGTCTAGATATATTCATGGTTGAGGGCATAGTTCAGTAGGGACCATGGGTTGTTAGAGGAGCTTGGGGGCCAGAATATTGTTGGGATCAAGGTGGAACTCCTCATCACATCATGGAGTCAGTCAAGGATTGTACTAGTTGTGTGGTGGATCTAGTGACTAGACGAACACACATTCTCTTACTTCCATCATAGTTCCAAGCAACACAAGTGATCGATGAGATCATCAGGGGAGCAGAAAATTGTCTTGAGATATTTCAGCATGTTGGCCATGCATGGGATTGCATGATTATCAACATATTTTGGCACGAACATATAGGAGGAGGTGGCATTGGCAGGGCACTAGAAATGGAATCATATGGAGACAATGCTCTCTCATTGATGTGTTGGGAACCAGAGCTACTGAGGTTTAGCATAATAGTGTTATTCTTGATTTCATGTGAGGAGTTAGGCCACTTAGGTATACCAAGGCAGATGAGACGTTGTAGCTCACATCATGGGTTGTACATTAGCAAAGTGGCAGATGCATTGGCACATGTGGGATACCAAATGATACATGGTGGTACAACAGGGGGCATTGATGTCCAGTGGTGCATAGATTTGTGCCACAAAATTCAATATTATGTAGAGGAATGTGGGGGTACGAGTTAATGTGCAACAGTGTATGATGTTATGCAGTAGGTTGTTGGAGTGTTGCTTCTAAGGAGATCTCCTAATGGGGACAACAAGTGTGTCATAGGGTTTGGGTTACCTAGGATCAATTAGGGGAAATGCAAATCATATCTCGGACATATCCCATGGGATTGACATGCCTATTCCTCCCTCGTATTGATCATTTCCCTTAAGAAATACTTTTTTGTCCCTTGATACTCTCAACATGAGCACCAGGGTGCAGGGAGCTCATATGAGACCATTGGATGAGATTCAGTGTCCTAAGAGAAAGACCTCTAAGCAGTGGCATATGGTTAGGGTACAAGTTGGTAGCTATAGGTTTGGGATTGGCCTGAACTGCTACAGAGGTGGAACATACTCCACCCTTGAGATCACACTTAGGGAGATGCATGACATATTTTTGGATGACATTTCGAGGTGTCATAGGAGTGTGTGCAGCTGGTGGTGGACCTTTCTCATAGGAATATATTTATACTCCAGGAAGTATCAGGGTGCATCCTTGAGAGATGAGATAAAACATCTCACAAGGTGGTATGGCAGGCGCAAGGAATTTTTTCATGCATCAGAATTATTAATGACATGTGGAGTATATATATTGATTACATTAAGGGACCAGAGATGTCGAACAAGTGTATTATATTAGTTTTCAGGACTATTTTGCAGCAAATATGGTTATATAATCGAAGGATTCAGTTGGATGATAGGACACTCCATTCTGTGGTGAGAAGGATCAGGGAAGAGGGTGATCTAGTTTACCTTGGGTTTGACACCTGGGGAATCGCAAAGACCTCCATTGTATGGTGAGGCATATTTTCCCAGTCATTGTTTAGGGCTAAGATTGATAGTGGATGGGTAAACGTTAACATTAAGGATATGCTTGGGTAGGATGAGTTTGGGATTAACAGATATTTCACCATCAAGTTCTAGGAGAGGAGGATACAATTTGCACATGATGGGCAATCTGTCATAGTCAAAGTGGCACACTTGATATAGCAGACTATGACAGAGGCCCATCATGTGCAAATTTGGTGGGCTTCAAGTGCGCCACTTTGACTATGACAGACTTCCCATCATGTGCAAACTGTATCTTCCTCTCCTAGAACTTGATGGTGAAATATCTATGAAGCCCAAACTCATCCTACCCAAGCATATCCTTAATGTTAACGTTTACCCATCCACTATCAATCTTAGCCCTAAAAGTGGCGTAATTTATTTTCAGAGGCCCAAGACTCCAATTTTCAGTTTAAGAACCACCACATTCCAAAGATTGATATGAGGAAGGTCGATGGCAAGGATCCAGTAACATGGATACTACAGATGGAGAAATAGTTTTATCTCCATGATGTACAATACTCACGAAAGGTATGCATTACAACTTTATATTTAGAACCCGATCAATTTGTATGGTATCGATGGTTTTATTATCATAAACCACTTGTCACTTGGTAAATTTTTACGGACTAAATGATAGAACATTATGAGGATACAAATAGCAACACCTTCTTTAGCCAATTAATAAATCTCAAATAAAAGGGTTCAATGGAGGAGCATATTGAGGACTTCCGAAAATTGAATATTAGGTTAACTTATATTCTAGAGGAGCATAGGATTGATGTCTTCATAGGGACTATAAACGATAATATCCAACATGAGGTTCACCTTTGGGAACATGGTTCATTAGAGAAGGTATTCAGGGTGGCTAGAAATGTTGAAAGAAAAATTATGGCAACAAGGAAGTCTACCACTCACAACTATAAAGATGGAAGTTTTGTTGCTCCTAGCCTTCCACAACCTACAAGGTTGACTTTGGACTGTTCTAATCACTATTAAATGATTAATACAATACACATAAATTATCAATCTAGGGACGTATTTTATTTCGATGATAGTTGCACCGTCTGTGCCGATACATCATACCAGAAGCAAGAATAAAACAAGATGGAATCGTTGTTGAACCAATTGCTGAAAATTAACACTCATGCAGGAATAAAACATGGATCTACAAGAATGTAATCATACTTCAGATAAACCAATATCTAACGCACCACACGATAACTACACCAGCTGGTATTTCTATTTAAATCTTTTTAACAACGTAATAAATACGTGAAACTGAAGCAGATCTACTTACAGCCTACACAGCAACAATAGCACTCCACAAATACACAGAAGAAAATATGAGATATACTAAAAATACTTTATCATTTCAGTCCCTACTAAAGAGGAGGGCCCTTCCTCACTAACAGGGCGCGGGTTAAGATGAAAACTAAATAAGAATTAAATCAGTCAACACATATAGCATTAACAATAAGATATTTTGTATTATGGTGATCAAAATTACAGAGTCAAAATGACGATATTTTATTCCTTGAGCCTTAAAGTTCTGAATGTTTATATAATATTTACATACCCATAAAATTAGGAATGAATAATTATTACGATTGTCATGCTGATCAAATTAAAGTAAATATAGTTACAACTGATTCCCTCAACAAGAGTCTTGACTGGGAAAATATTGATATCAACCAAAAATGCCTAAAGCTATTATTCTAAATGACAATATATGATGACTCCTACAGCTGTTGTTAGAATGCAACAGTTGTATCGTAATATATTTTGAAGACAAATCAACATCCAGAAGTTGATAGTACACAATTAATAGCGTGACTGTAACAAAAATTTGTAACGGATCTGTAATAGCTTCACGGTGTAACAACATCGTTGTGTAACAATGGAGGTCATGACGGCGAAGGTGTTGACTCTTCATGTGGTAGCAGTGCCATGTAACAACACACTGTAACATCATGCTCCCAACTAGTTCTATGCACCTGTATGTTCTAGGTCCCTTGCGCTTAAAGTGATATCTGAAAGAGTATAAAAAATACCAAAGAACTTCCTCCAATATTCATCCCAGTTAGCCACAAAAAGGAAACAATACATCATAATAATTAATCAGAACAAAAAGATAATGAAACACGGTAAATTTACATTGTTTTACAATAAGGAAAAGGAAAAAGGGAAAGGCAGTCCCAAGGCTGGAGGTAAAAAAGGTAGAAATGAGGGAAGCAAACATAGGGAATGAGTACAAAAATGACACCCAACATCTTCCCCCTTCTAAATTACTTGTATGTCCTCATGCAAAAATATTAGCTTCCTGGATAATATCTCCTATGTAGATCAGTGAAGTCATAGGTGTCGGCTGTGTCTTCATCTGGAAACCTGTACCCCTGAGTAGCCACCAACTGTCTTGGCCAGGACTCTACTTCATAATCTCCTAGTGCATAGTGTTCCTGGTATTCCTCTACTAGCAGACATATGAAAGGAAATTTGAGTTTCAGTCCAATCCAGGAAGTGTTGAGGGACTTTATTACCTGGGCGTATGCTGGTACATGTATAACAACAACTACGAAATTTTGAAATGCAAAAGGATCTCCTTCTGGAAACTCAACACTACTAGCTTCAATGCACTTGAGGCATCCTATCAGTGCTCGGCTCTTCATCTGTGCAAACTTGTTGAGGTAGAAATCCACAATTATTCTCTTGTAGACAGTAGTTGGTTCCCTTATCCCAGGAGCACTTAAAATCTTTCTAAATTCCCACCTCATTTTAGTAGCCCTTCCTAGTTCAGCTCGAATCCATAATGTTGTCTTCTCTTCATTAGTCTCCACTGATTTTGTGGACAGATGCGACGCAATCTAATTTCTCATAAATGAAATGAAAGCATGTAACTGCAAGTCTCCCATATACGAGAATACAGTTACTACCATCTTCATACTAGCATGCTCACAAACAATGTTGTGCAAAAACAACTCACACAACAAGCTCTATTCATTGAAATCAAAAGCGTGAAAAACATCTAAAAAGGTGCGAGTAGACACTAGTAAATTTGGCCCAATTTCCGACGGCCACTTCTTCACTATTCCGACACATAGTCATCGCAAGAGCGAAAGTTTGAGGATTGAAAAAACGTGGTTATCCATTACGTCGAAATTCCGACACTTCAATAAAGCGTTGGAAGAGCGACACTTTTTCTGACGTTTTTCAAAGTGTCACAATATCGACGCTTGCAAAGTGTCACAATACCAACACTTGTGAAGTGTCGCAATACCGACGCTTTGCAGAAGTGTCGCAATACCGACACATTGCCTAAGTGTTGCAATACCGATGCTTTTCAAAAGTGTCACAATACCGACGCTTTGCAGAAGTGTCGTAAACCGACGCTTTGAAATGTCTCAGTTCTGACGAAAAAGTAAAAATATTTAAAATATATATCCATCGCTCTTCCGACGCCAATTTCTTCTGACATTTATAGGACGTCGCTCTTCCGACGGTGAAATAATCGGTATTCCGATGTCTAAGGCGTCGGTCTTCTGACCCTTTGATAAAAAAATAAAAATAAAAATAAAACACGGTATCATCTGTATATCACATTTCGTTAGTGTTTAAAATGGAAATATAGAATATAACATTGTCATCCCTATTGTTTAAATTTCATAACTTATAATCTCTTGAAGCAAGAAACTGGATGCAAACCACATGTACATCATATCAACCATGCAATGCACAACCATGGTGGTATTTTTGATCAACTGTAAACTTGATGACATCTTTTCTGAGATTCCCTAGGTCATATTCACTGGCTAGTTGGAAGAGTGCTTTGTAATTTGTTTAATAACGGTTATGTTAGCTGGACTCTTTAATGCACTAGCTGATGAAATTTTTTATAAATACTCTACTATCATAGTTTTGGATATCCTCATATACTATTTCAGACTCCATATTCACTCTCTGTTGGGCCCTAACTGTCCAACATCAGCTACACTGTATTTCTTTCTCACAATCTGCAAAACTCAATGGCTGATGTATGTGGATTCAAAAATTTTCATTCTTAAGCTTCTGGATCATGTCCACAGTGTTTTAGACTGGAATGGCTGCCAAAAAATGTTCAGATAGCCTTATTAAGGTAAAGCTATACAGGCTCTGATGGAATTAACAGATCATGTCTTCAGATTTTTCTTTTACAAAAGAGAAAAATGAACACTCAACCTATAATTAAATACACGTCCATTTACGTAGTTATACCAAAGGTTGCTTTCATTTTAACCATCATTAAAAGACCCTAGTTGCATGGTAGACATTTGATGACTATTCCTATCATTTGAAGATGCCATATGAAAGTGCATGTGTAGTTTGTTTATGGTTTTATTCTTCTGAGATAGAGTCTATGTTGTTACATATTTCCCCTAAACATGGATTATTTGTATCCACATAGTGGTCCACATCGCATATTGCTCCAATGATCCTTCTAAATATGTGGGGCAGCTTCATAACAGTTCATCTTGTAATAACTTATTATAGGGTTGCATTACGTAGTAGAAGGGAAATATGCCTTACTAATATGGTTTGAAGACCATGACTGTTGTTATCAGCATTGCTTTGTGTAGTGGTATGCAAGTATGCATCTCACTATAGGGTTTGACACCCATATCTGTGGCTATGTGCATTGCCTTGCTTAGTAACAAGTTGGATTTTAATTTATAATGGGGGTTCATCTGCAACATCCCCATAAAAAAAAATTTAAGTCCCCGTCAGACGGATGCACCCCAAAATTTTGTTGAGGGATGCAAGTGCATCCTTTATGAGGTTTGGGTGCATTATCCTACACTTAGGTGCGGGATAGGTGCACTTGGGCATGTACTTGGTTTTTGGTGCATGCAACTTGGTTACGTAGTCCATTCTGAAAGGGCTGGGAATTATCATGAGCTAAGTGGGATTGGAAGTAAGCTAAGACTCTAGTCAACATTTTCATCTTCATCATTGTCTTTAGTTTCTTCTTCCCTTGTGGTGTCACTAAATTCTGAACCATGGATATTATTTATGTATGGCCTTCTAGAATAACATTCCAAGTGTACCCCCAATCCTTGGAATAGTCTATGTTTTCCTACACCTTGTCCATTTCCTTTTGTAGGTAAGTTGTAGTGCCATTTAGTGTGGTCTCTGTCCTTACACGGTCTGAGGTCCTCTTGAATACTTTGAATCCCTGATTTCAGAGTCTGAAATTGCCTCTTTATTACTTTGTGAAATTTTTTGAAAGGTGAACTTTCTTTTTGAAATATTTGATAACTTCCTCAAAGGGATACTTATAAACATAAGGCAGAGGATCACTTGCTCAACAAAAAAATATAAAGCAAGGGTCAAAAGGAGCTGAAGACTTTTAAGTGTGCCAATTTCTCTTAATCCGAAGGTCTTTTGGAATTCTTCAAATGTCCGAATTCAAAATCTAAAATTGTTTCTTCTTTACTTCATGACATCGATTGAACTATGGACGTGGACTCTCTTCTTGAAATTATTGACAACTCGCTCAAATTGATCCTTATAAACACAAGGCAAGCAATAAGTGCATAGTCAAAGGTCCTCCTAAATTCTTGAAACCCTGATTTTAGAGTCTTAAATTGTCTCTTCATTACATCATGACATTGATTGGAAGATGGACTAACTTCTTGGGATCTTTGAAGATGGACTCCAAAATCCGATGAGCCTCAGCTTGATAGTCCTTTCCTTCTACAATAGGTAAATGGTTTTTCTTACCTTTCCCTGTAGTTTCAGATGTAACAGATCCTTGCTGGTCAATTGATACAGTACATGTTCCCCCATAATAATATACCAAGCTCACCATAAGATTAGATGGCCACTCATCTTTGAAAATACGTTGCATGGAATCTCTCCTGATGGAGGGAGTTGGTTTGGATACTACAAAAATAGTAGCAAAAGGGGACGCAAATCCTTTGCTATGTAATAAGTGTGCCGGTGGTGGAGACTCAGATGTAAGGCACGTAGGCAATTGTAGGGGTACGGGAGGGATAAAACGGAGACCATGTGAAGGAACAAATAAGTTTGAAACCGTTGTTGATGCAAGTGACTTTACTGAGTTTAAACCTTCCATATAGTTTGATAGTCCCAAAGAAGCACTTTGAGTTGAACTTGCAGGAAATCAGAAACCCACTTGTAAAAACTAATGTACAGGCACATCTAGCAGCTGAGAAAATTATTTAAAAGAAATGTGTACTTCAATTTTCCAAGAAAACAGAAAATAGAATATTCAAGTTTAATACAAATACATACAAGAAATCATAACAATTAAGATTATCCTAATCAGGAAAGTAGAATGCATTTTCTTGCCATATACAACATAAGAGTCATAATTTGGAATTGACTTAAAGTGAGACAAACTGCAATCTGAAGGTTTACTTGTCCAAACACACCCGATAGGCATGATATATATTTAATACAACATATCCTTCAATTTAACAACAAACCAGAGAGTTGAGTTAGAATTCTTTTGCAATTAAACATACAAAAAGAGGCATAATCATTTTATTTACATTTGTGGAAAGCATGAATGACATTCTCCAACTATATATAGCATAGCATTTAAAATAACATGCTGGAAATTAACAGCAAAAGTAAACATATAAAGGGAATAATACCTAATGAAGCCATCTCGACTGGAAAAACTAGCTCCAGAGAGTGGTCTATACAGAAGTTGACTAGACTGATGTTCTGGACCCACTGAAAAGCACCCTTTGGTATGTCTTGTAAATTTTCAGGCATTGTCTTCTTTCTTGTAAGTCCTTATCATCCATCCATTTTATTTACTTACCTCTGGGAACAAGCTTTCTTTAAATAGATAACTAGAAACAAAATGTGAAGAATCATCCTACGTAGCCAAAATTTTAAGGAATATATTATTTCCAGGCTTTAGCTGGCTAAATTTTTTTGTAATATGCATCCATAGTTCCCAACTTATTGCCTCTATACAACGTCTTTTTACTGGTGTTTCCAATTGATTTTTAAGATAAGAATGTGTATTTAGTATTTACTATTAACTAAAACTCTGACAGTTTGTGCTCCCATTAGATATTCCTTCTGAAAGGCACTCAGAAGTCAGCAGCATGCGAACATACATAATTTTCAAACACACAATGGAAAAATAAAAGAAGTTTCAGTTGAAGGTTAACATACTCAGTTACCTGCACTAGCACCCTTTAAAAGCATATATTATCATAGAAAATTCTCTCTATTTGAATGACTATGGAACACCTCAGTGTTCGACAAAATATTGACTTGTATAATTTGATGAGACAGTCACTTTAAGGGGCTTAGGTCTATTCATGAACTTTAATTATACACTCGTAATATAAATATTTATCCTTGGATAAAACTAGGACAGATTTTTGGTAGTTACACTAAAATTATTGGTTGGCCTTATACTTGTGGTTCTCAGGGGTGTACAAGAAATCTTGGGAGGGGCTTTCCAAAGAATGTTTGAAAGGATGGAGGTCACTGCTCAGTTTGGCCATCCCGAGTTGTGTTTCTATTTGTCTGGAGTGGTGGTGGTACGAGTTCATGATTATTTTGTGTGGGCTGCTCGTAAATCCTAAAGCAACTGTTGCCTCCATGGGAATTCTCATCTAGACAACCTCTCTTGTGTACATATTCCTCTCATCATTGAGCTTTGGGGTTTCGACTAGAGTAGGAAACGAGCTAGGTGCCAACAGGCCTAGAAAAGCACGGAGGGCCATGATTGTAGCACTTTCTATGGCTGTTGTACTGGGATTCCTAGCCATGAATTTCAACACCACCATGCATCATAGGTGGGCCAGAATGTTTACAGATGACCAAGAAACAATTTCCCTAACATCTTTGGCATTGCCCATCATAGGCCTCTGTGAGCTTGGAAACTACCCACAAACAATAGGGTGTGGTGTTCTCAGGGGAACAACCCATCCTACCACCGATGCAAACATCAATCTCGGATCCTTCTACTTTGTTGGCATGCCAGTTGCTATTCGCATGGGTTTCGTATTCAATTTTGATTTTGGGGGCCTTTGGCTCGGACTACTGGCAGCTCAGGCATCTTGTGTCATGCTTATGTTGTACATTATTCTTCGAACAGATTGGATTCTGCAAGCCCAGAGAGCCAGGGAGCTTACATGTGCAGATCATGATCTACCAGTAAAGCCCAATAAGAGTTGCCAGAATACAAAATGGGAGATAGAAATGTTAGCCACCCCATTACATAGTGATGAAGACAAAGAGCCTCTGATAACTGTAAAAGTTCATGTATCTGCTACTGCTGCCACTCAAAACAAATGCTAAAGCAATATTTTAAAAAGAGTATTTTGCCATGCTCAGAGTTCATGAGAACCAGGATGTGTACAATGTTTCCATGAGAAATGTAATATATTTTAGACCTACAAACATCTATATCTCATAACCAAGATAGCGTAGAAGAAAATAGCGAATTTGAATGGGGTAAAACAAGGGAAATATCAATCTGATTCTTCCAGAAGAAGAGAGCATTCATCCACGATCGATTTCTCTTCAGATCTCCCACAGATTTCTGAACATCGGAAAAAATTGAAATATCTCCACCAGCTACTATGGATTTCGAGCCGTTAATGGACTATGGCCGCTTTAGGGTTTCAGAGCGTCCATTCTTCTGCAAGAATCTGGAAAAAAGAAATCATCATAGGGTAGAGTGGAATCATGGGAAAGAAGGCATAAAGGTCGAACAATAAGAGCGGGAAAAAAAATTGAATAGGTCGATTAAGAACATTTGAATAGGTGGAATAGGGCGCGTGGGTAAGGTAATTAGGCTAATTTGTTGGAATTAAAAAAAATAGGCCAAGCTAGGGATCTTTAATCATGTATTAATGCTGTCAATTGATTAATTATGATTAATCATATATTAATGATATCAATTTATTAATTAGGGGTCTTTAATCATGTATCAATTGATTAATTATGAATTAGTAAATTTAATTAAAATTTACTAATTAGTCTACAAACACATGGTAATAATGGAAATACCCACAAACACATGATACCCTCATAACCTAGTATTGTGTGCTAGGAAGGCTTTCCAAAGAATTTGGCTGGCATCACTATGACACTATTACGGAATTAGAAGGGAAGAGAAAGGCAAAGGCTCAGGTATCATATGAGAGAAGGAAGCGATTGGAAAAACTAAGATCAAAAGCAGTAGAGTTAGCCAAAAATCAGCTTGCCCCAAAGATGGATAAGATAAAACTTGACAACATATTGGTCAATTTCCTTGACCCTTTATTGGTTATTCAGAAGGTGTATGAATACGCCACCGTTAATATCAAGGTAACTGGCCCCTAGCAGATCAAGGGCTACAAGTTGTAGTTTTCGTCTGAACATCAACATACCACAACCATGCTTACAACCAGCAGCCTTCTCACATTCATGATTTGATTATATAGTGAATTAGACAGAAGTAAGAAAACAATTACTTCTTCAAAGCTAATTCGAATTTGGAGGGCTTAGCCGGGGATTGGGGGTTAGGGGTTAGGGGTTTATAGGTTTAGGGTTTATGGGGTTAAATGGGTTATGGGTTAAGGGGTTATAGGTTTAGGGTTTAAGGGGTTAAATGGGTTAGGGGTTAAGGGGTTATAGGTTTAGGGTTTAGGGGGTTAAATGGGTTAGGGGTTTAGAGGTTTATGGTTTAGGGGGTTAAATGGGTTAGGGGTTAAGGGGTTATAGGTTTAGGGTTTAGGGGGTCAAATGGGTTAGGGGTTTAGGGGGTTAGGGGATTTAGCAGTTAAGGATTTTAGGGGTTAGAAGTTAGGGGCTAATGGGGTTAGGTTTTAGGGGTTAAGGGTTTATAGGTTTAGGGTTTAAGGGGTTATGGTTAAGGGTTTAATGGTTTAGGGTTTAAGGGGTTAGGGGTTAAGGGTTTATAGGTTTAGGGTTTAGGGGGTTAAGTGGGTTAGGGGTTAAGGGTTTAGGGGTTAGGGGTTAAGGGTTTAGAGGTTTATGGTTTAGGGGTTAAATGGGTTAGGGGTTTACTAGAGGTTTAGGGGGTTAAATGGGTTAGGGGTTAAGATGATAGTTTCATTGGTCTCTGTTTGTGCACATTTTAACCTTGCCAACAAGGTGGAATTAACCCAATCATAGGTCCCAATATGTCATGATATATATTAACTCTAGATATATATGAGAAGGAATAATTATAAAGACATAGATTGATAGAGGTGGCGAGACAAGGGGAGTCACAAGGGAGAGATGGAGATAAACTGAAGGAGAGGGGAGAGAAGGAATGGAGAGAGAGAGAGAGGGAGAGGAGTGAGAGAGGTAGAGAAGGGTAAGAGAGGGAGATAGTGACACAAATATGGAAGGGGGGCAGAAAGAAGGATAGAGGGAGGGATATAGCTATGAGAATATTGGAGGGTAGATAGAGAGAGAGAGAGAGAGGGAGAGAGAGAGAGAGAGAGAGAGAGAGAGAGAGAGAGATATTGGGGAAGAGAGAGGTCATTCCAGATGCTTTGAAAGTGTTGAGGCTTTATCCAGGTCACAAGTATTGTCTGCTAGGAAGGCTTTCCAAAGAAGTTGGCTGGCATCACTATGACACTATTACGGAATTAGAAGGGAAGAGAAAGGCAAAGGCTCAGGTATCATATGAGAGAAGGAAGCAATTGGAAAAATTGAGATCAAAAGCAGTGGAGTTAGCCGAAAAGAAGCTTACCCCAGAGATGGATAAGATAAAACTTGACAACATATTGGTCAATTTCCATGACCCTTTATTGGTTATTCAGAAGGATAATGAATACACCATCATTAATATCAAGGTAACCAGCCCCTAGAAGATCAAGGGGTTAAGGGGTTTAGGGGTTAGATGTTTAGGGTTTAGGGGGTTAAATGGGTTAGGGTTTTAGAGGTTTAGGGGGTTAGTGGATTTAGCAATTAAGGATTTTTGGGGTTAGGGGTCGTTATGGGTTAATGCAAGGGCTAGGGTTTAGGGGGTTAAATGGGTTAGGGTTTTAGAGGTTTAGGGGGTTAGTGGCTTTAGCAGTTAAGGATTTTAGGGGTTAGGGGTCATTACGGGTTAATGGGGCTAGGGTTTAGGGGGTTAAATGGGTTAGGGGTTTAGGGGGTTAAATGGGTTGGGGGTTGGGAATTAGTGTTTAAGGGGTTAGGGGTTAAAGGTTATAGGTTTAAGGTTTAGGGGGTTAAATGGGTTAGGCGTACATTTAGAGGTTTAGGGGCTTGTGGGATTTAGAAATTAAGGATTTTAGCTAGGGGTTAGGGGTTAAGGGGTTAAGGGGTTAGAGGTTTAGGTTTTAGGGGTTTAAATGGGTTATAGGGGTTTAGAGGTTTAGGGGGTTAGGGGATTTAGTAGTTAAGGATTTTTGGTGTTAAGGGTTAGGGTAGGGGGTTAAATGGGTTAGGGTTTTAGGGGGTTAAATGGGTTAGGCCAGTTGGGAAATAGGGTTTAAGGGGTTAGGGGTTAAGGGTTTAGAGGTTTAGGGTTTATGGGTTAAATGGGTTAGGTGTTTATGGGTTTAGGGGGTTAAATGGGTTAGGGGTTAAGGGTTTAAGGGTTAAAGGTTAAGGGTTTAGAGGTTTAGGGTTTAGGGGTTAAATGGGTCATGGGCTTAGAGGTTTATGGTTTAGGGGGTTAAGGGGTTATAGGTTTAGGGTTTAGGGGGTTAAATGGGTTAGGGTTTTAGGGGGTTAGGGGATTTAGCAGTTAAGGATTTTAGGGGTTAGAAGTTAGGGGCTAATGGGGTTAGGTTTTAGGGGGTTAGATGGGTTAGGGGTAGGGAATTAGGGTTTAAGGGGTTAGGGTTAAGGGTTTAATGGTTTAGGGTTTAAGGGGTTAGGGGTTAAGGGTTTATAGGTTTAGCGTTTATGGGGTTAAATGGGTTAGGGGTTAAGGGTTTAGGCCGGGTTAGGGGTTAAGGGTTTAGAGGTCATTACGGGTTAATGAGGCTGAACAACCGAACGATGCCACAAGGGAGAAAACGCCAAACGGGCTGCCCAAACATACAAAAGGCACCCGGGTGGTCACAATTTAGAAAAACTGATACGGGCGCCCTAGAAAAAAACGGCGCGACCCAAACGTGCCCGGTCAAGTGCCCTCGCACGATGCGACACGGCGCGCCTGACCGAATGATGCCACAACGGAGCAAACAGAAAATGGGCTGCCCGAATTATGTGCACAAGGCACCCGGGCAGTCACAACTTAGAAAAACTGATACGGGCACCCTCAAACGAAACGACGCGACTCGAACACACTCGGTCGGGCGCCCTCGCATGATGCGACATGGCGTGCTCGACCGAACGAATATGCCACAAGGGAGCAAACAGAAAATGGGCCGCCCAAACGTGCACAAGGCACCCGGGCAGTCACAACTTAGAAAAAATGATACGGGCGCCCTCGAAAAAAACGGCCCGAACCAAACGCACCCGGTCAGGAGACCTCGCACGGCGTGACACAGCGCACCTGAAAGAACAATGCCACAAGGGAGAAAATGGAAAACGAGCCACCCGAACGTGCACAAGGCACCCAGGCGGACACAACTTAGCAAAACTGATACGGGCGCCCTCGAATGAAACGGCCCGACACGAATGCGCCCGATGGGGCGACCTCACACGGCGTGACACGGTGCACTGGAATGAATGATGCCACAAGGGAGAAAACAACAAACGAGCCACTCGAACATGCACAAGGCACCCAGGTGGTCACAACTTAGCAAAACTGATACGGGCACCCTCGAACGAATCGGCCCGACCCAAACACGCCCGGATGGGCGACCTCACATGGCACGACACGGTGCGCCCGACCGAACAATGCCACAAGGGGGAAAATGGAAAATTGGCGGCCCGAACATGCACAATGCACCTGGGCAGTCACAACTTAGCAAAATTGATACGGGCGCCCTCGAACGAAACAGCCCGACCCGAATGTGTCAGGTCGGGCGACCTCACACGGCACGACATGATGCACCCAACCGAACGATGCCACAAGGGAAAAAATGGAAAACGGGCCACCCGAACGTGCACAAGGCACCTAGGTAGTCACAACCTAAAAAAACTGATACGAGCGCCCTCAAATGAAACGGCCCGACCCGAACGCGCCCAATCGGGCGACCTCGCACAGCGCGACACGTCGTGCCCAACAGAACAATGCCACAAGGGAGAAAATGGAAAATGGGCTGCCCAAAGGTGCACAAGGCACCCGGATGGTCACAACTTAGCAAAATTGATACGGGTTCCCTCGAACGAATCGGCCCGACCCGAACGCGCCCGGTCAGGTGACCTCACATGGCGCGACACGGCGCGCCCGACCGAATGATGCCACAAGGGAAAAAATGGCAAATGGATTGCCCGAACATGCATAAGGCACCCGGGTGGTCACAACTTAGCAAAACTGATACGGGCACCCTCAAACGAAACGGCCTGACCCGAACGCGCCCGATCGGGTGACCTTACACGGCGCGACACGACGCACCTGAACAAATGATGCCACAAGGGAGAAAATGGAAATCAGGCCACCCAAACATGCACAAGGCACCCTGGTGGTCACAACCTAGAAAAACTGATACGGGCGCCCTCGAACAAAACGGCCTAACCCGAACGCGCCCGGTCGGGCAACTTCGCACAACGCGACACGGCGTGCCCAACCGAACGATGCCACAAGGGAGAAAAAGGAAAATAGGCCACCCAAAGGTGCACAAGGCACCCGGGTGGTCACAACTTAGCAAAACTGATACGAGCACCCTTGAACAAAACAACCTGACCTGAGTCACCCGAACACGCCCGGTCGGGCGACCTCACACGGCGCGACACGGCACACCCAACTGAACGATGCCACAAGGGAAAAAATGGAAAACAAGCCGCCAAAACGTGCACAAGGCACCCAGGTGGTCACAACTTAGCGAAACTGATACGAGCGCCCTCGAACGAAATAGCCCGACCTGACCTGAACGCGCCCAGTCGGGCAACCTCACACGACGCACCCGACCAAATGATGCCACAAGGGAGAAAATGGAAAATGGGCCACCCGAATGTGCACAAGGCACTCGGGTGGTCACAACTTAGCAAAACTGATACGGGCACACTCGAACAAATCGACCCGACCCGTACGTGCCCGATCGAGCGACCTCACATGGCGCGGCATGGTGCGCCCGACCGAACGATGCCACAAGGGAGCAAACGAAAAACGGGCCACCCGAATGTGCACAAGGCACTCGGGCGGTCACGACATATCAAAACTGATACGGACGCCCTCGAACGAATCAGCCCGACCCAAACGCGCCCGATCGGGCGACCTCACATGGCGCGACACGGCGCGCCCGACCAAACGATGCCAGAAGGGAGCAAATGGAAAACGGGCCACTTGAATGTGCACAAGGCACTCGGGAAGTCACAACCTATCAAAACTGATACGGGCGCCCTCTAACGAAATGGCTCGACCCGAACGCGCCCGGTCGGGTGACTTCGCATGGCACAACACGGCGCGCCCAACTGAACGATGCCACAAGGAAGCAAACAAAAAATGGGTTGCCTGAAGGTGCACAAGGCACCCAAGAAGTCACAACTTAGAAAAACTGATACGGGTGCCCTCGAACGAAACGACGCGACCTGAATGTGCCTAGTCGGTCGACCTCACATGGCGCGACACGGTGCGCCCGACCTAACGATTCCACAAGGGAGCAAATGAAAAATGGGCCGCCTGAATGTGCAGAAGGCATTCTGGTGGTCATAACTTAGCAAAACTGATACAGGAACCCTTGAACGAATTGACCCGGCCCGAACGCGCCCAGTCAGGTGACCTCACATGGCGCGATACAGCGCACCTGACCGAACGATGCCACAAGGGAGCAAACGGCAAACGGACCACCCGAACATGCACAAGGCACTTGGGCGGTCACAACTTAGTAAAACTGATACAGGCACCCTCGAATAAATTGGCCCGACCCGAACGCGCCCGGTCGGGCGACCTCACATGGCGCGACACAGCGCGCCCAACCGAACGATGCCACAAGGGAGAAAATAGAAAACAGGCTACCTAAACGTGCACAAGCCACCCGGGTTGTCACAACCTAGAAAAACTGATACAGGTGCCCTAGAATGAAATGGCCTGACCCGAACGCGGCCGGTCGGGTGACCTCGCATGGTGCGACATGGCGCGCCCAATCGAATGATGCCACAAGGAAGCAAATGGCATACGGGCCGCCTGAAGGTGCACAAGGCACCTAGGCGGTCACAACTTATCAAAACTGATATAGTCGCCCTCGAACGAAACGGCCAGACCTGACCCAAACGCGCCCGATCGGGTGATCTCACACGGCGCGCCTGACCGAACGATGCCACAAGGGAGAAAACAACAAACGATCCACCCGAATGTGCACAAGGGACCCGGGCGGTCACAATTTAGCAAAACTGATACGGGCGCCCTTGAATGAAACGGCCCGACTGGAATGTGCTCGGTCGGGCGCCAACCTCACACGACGCGCCCGAACGAATGTCGATGCCACAAGGGATAAAACAGCAAATGAGCCACTCGAACGTGCACAAGGCACTCGGGTGGTCACAACTTAGCAAAACTGATACGGGCACCCTCGAACGAAATGGCCCGACGCAACCCAAATGCACCCAGTTAGGTGACCTCACACGACGCGACATGGCGTGCCCAACCGAACAATGCCACTAGGGAGAAAATGTCAAACGGGCCACCCAAACATGCACAAGGCACCCGGGCGGTCACAACTTACCAAAACTAATACGGGCGCCCTCGAACGAAACAACCCGACCCGAACGCGCCCGGTCGGGTGACCTCATAGTACGGCGCGACACAACGTGCCTGACCGAAAGATGCCACAAGGGAACAAATGGAAAATGGGCCACCCGAACATGCACAAGGCACCTGGGTAGTCACAACTTAGCAAAACTGATACTGGCGCCCTCGGACGAAACGGCCTGACCTGAATGCGCCTGGTCGGGCAACCTCACATGGTGCGACACGGCGTGCTCGACCAAACGATGCCATAAGGGATAAAACGGCAAACGGGCTGCCCGAATGTGGACAAGGCACCCGGGCGGTCATAACTTAGCAAAACTAATATGGGCACCCTCGAACGAAATGGCCCGACTCGACCCAAACGCGTCCAGTCGAGCGACCTCACATGGTGCGCCCGATCGAATGATGCAATAAGGGAGAAAATGGCAAATGGGCTTCCCGAACGTGCACAAGGGACCCGAGTAGTCACAACTTATCAAAACTAATATGGGCGCCCTCGAACGAAACGGCCTGACCTGAACCCGCCCAGTCGGGCGACCTCACACTGCTCGACATGGTGCGCCCGACCGAACGATGCCACAAGGGAGAAAATGGAAAATGGGCCACCTGAACGTGCACAAGGCACCCGGGCAGTCACAACTTAGTAAAACTGATATGGGCACCTTTGAACAAAACGACCCGACCCGAACACACCCGGTCGAGCGACCTCACACGGTGCGACACGGAGCACCCGAACGAATGATGCCATAAGGGAGAAAACGGAAAACGGGCCACCCAAACGTGCATAAGGCACCTGGGTGGTCACAACTTAGCAAAACTGATACCGCCACCCTCAAACGAAACGACGCGACCCGAACGCGCCTAGTCGGGTGACCTCGCACGGCGCGACACAGTGCGCTCCACCGAATGATGCCATAAGGTAGCAAACGGAAAATGGGCCGCCCAAAGGTGCACAAGGCACCCAGGTGGTCACAACTTAGCAAAACTGATACGGGCGCCCTTAAACGAAACGGCCCGACCCGACCCGAACGCGCCCGGTCAGGCGACCTCACACGGCGCGACACAGCGCGCCCAACCGAATGATGCCACAAGGGAGCAAATGGAAAACGGGCCGCCCAAACGTGCACAAGGGACCGGGGCGGTAACAACTTAGCAAAACTGATACGGGTGCCCTTGAACAAAATGTCCTGACCGGAACGCGCTCGGTCGGGCGCCGAACTCACACGGCGCGACACGACGCGCCCGAACAAACGTTGATGCCACAAGGGAGAAAATGGAAAACGAGCCACTCAAACATCCACAAGGCACCCGGGTGGTCACAACTTAGCAAAACTGATACGGGCACCCTTGAACGAAACGGCCCAACCCGACCCGAATGCGCCCGGTCAAGCGACCTCACACAGGGCGACACGACGCGCCCGACCGAACGATGCCAGAAGGGATACAACAGCAAACGGGCCACCTGAACATGCACAAGGCACCTAGGCGATCACAAATTAGCAAAATTGATACGGGCGCCCTCGAACGAAATGGCCCGACCCGAACACGCCTGGTCGCGCGACCCCACAGTACGGCGCGACACGGCGTGCCCGACCGAACGATGCCACAAGGGAGAAAATGGCAAACGGGCCACCGAAACGTGCACAAGGCACCCTGGCGGTCACAACTTAGAAAAACTGATACAAGCGCCCTCGAACGAAATGGCCCGACCTGAACACACCTAGTCGGGCAACCTCACACGGTGCGACATGGCGCGCCCGACGGAACGATGCCACAAGGGAGAAAACGACAAACGGGCTGCCCGAACGTGCACAAGGCACCTGGGCGGTCACAACTTAGAAAAACTGATACGGGCGCCCTCGAACGAAACGAACCGACCCGATCTGAACGCGCCCGGTCGGGCGACCTCACACGGCGCGCCCGACTGAACAATGCCACAAGGGAGCAAATGGCAAACTGGCCACTCGAACGTGCACAGGGCACCTGGGCGGTCACAAGTTAGCAAAACTAACACGAGCGCCCTCAAACGAAACGGCCCAACCTGAATGCGTCCGGTCAAGCGACCTCACATGGTGCGACATGGCGTGCCTGACTGAATGATGCCACAAGGGAGAAAACGGAAAATGGACTGCCCGAACGTGCACAAGGCACCCGGGTGGTCACAACTTAGCAAAACTGATACGGGCGCCCTCGAACGAAATGGCCTGACCCGTCCCGAACGCGCCTGGTCGGGCGACCTCACACGACGCGACATGGCGCGCCCGACCGAACAATACCATAAGGGAGCAAATGGCAAACGGGTCGCCCGAACGTGCACAAGGGACCCAAGTGGTCACAACTTAGAAATATTGATACGAGCAACCTCGAACGAAACGGCCCGACCCGAACGCGCCCAATCGGGCGACCTCACATGGCGCGACACGACTGTTTGTCTCCAATCGGCTTATCAATGGGCCTTTTCTCAATTCTAGCCTCAGTGGACTGGGTTTGGACTCCAACCTCTTCATGACATTCTCCCTAAGTCTTAGCTTGTTTCCCTCGGCTCATCCTAGGTCTTTTTCGTTTGAACTCCTCCCATATTTTTCCTTGCTAGTTTAAGGCATCCAACATAATCAGCTTGATAATACCATGGTTGGTAACACAAGCTTCAAGGTGTGCTGCTATTTTGATTGTTGCAGCCATATGCTTGATATTTCCCAACATGAAATATGGAAGATTGATCTTCCGCTAGTGTCGAAGATGGTTTAATAAAGGAAAGTGATAATTGAATAAAATTTTAGACCTTCCCTCACAGGTAATGTACTTTATCAAATTCAGGGCAACATCTGCCCAATGTTGGGAAAGTGATAGTCTATCAACCCATCTTCCTTTCTTCGCCAAATTTTCTTCTCCTACAAGAATATCCTCCTTCAGATAAGGATCATTAAACTTCATGTTAAACCATCTTCTTCTTTTGGGGGGCAATGTGGTTGCTCGGGAAACAAATTCTTATGTAAATTCGATCCACAAACCCCTGAATTGGGTTTGGTGGTCATTCAAATTCCTGGCGAATTCCATCGCAATTGTTTCATCTGATCCCTTCAACCTCTTAAATTACTCGAGCCACCCCACATCCCCAAATATTTTATATGATCCTGGACAACTTTGTAAAGCTTCAATGGAATCTGGCTCATGTCTCACTTTTGATCCTCCCATCTTGCTCTTAACCTTAATTAATCCCTAAGCTCAACTAACCAGGATGTAATATTCCTATTTAAGAACAGCTCATGAATCATGCACTGAAAAATGCATTTTCAGGAAAATATACAATGGAATAGGAAATGACTCTTGTATCCTTTATATCAGACAATAAACAAACTAAATCCAATATTTGAACTGAAACAAATAAGACTAGGTGGGTTAAACAGATCTCCCACACCTAGTTATCTTCAAGAGAAGGCCCAATGAGGGGTTGCAGCAAGGTAAAACGCTCTAATGAAAGTGAAGAGAGCTATAAATGCATAAAATGTGTTGATAGACACTCAAAAACTTACTTCAAGTACCGAATCAACTCAGATCTGAATTTAGGATCCAAAAAGTGGGGAAAAGCAGTGATTTTGACCCTAAAATAGATGTATTTAGAAATATGCATATAATTAAGGAAAATGGCGGGATTTTATTTTCTATTAGGTCGTGAGGGACCTATGCTCCAAATTTCAGCTCAAAAAAAGCATTCTATCTATGTTAAACAATTCCTCCATCCCCATATATGCTTAAAAATGTTGATTTCCCATGACTTTGAGTATGCAGAAAATGGCTGAAGCATGCAGATCATAATTTCTGAAGACATTAGACAAAATATGTCTAAAAAATTAGATCTGAATTTTATTATAACAGATAATTAATAAAAATAGAGATTCAACTCCTTTTATACATCAAATAGATCACCCGACAAGGGGATTTCATGAAAGAACACATACAAGTATCAGATCTACAGAATATGGATCTGAAAAATGAAGAATCACTAAAAATCTGAATATATGAGCTGAAATATAAAAAATTAAAAAATATGCTGAAGTACAAACTTTCAGGAAGAAGGGATGGCCCTTCCTCAAGGAAATGAGCACCAAACTAGGGTAGAAACCCTGTTACAGTAATGCACTGGAAAATAATGCAGTTTCTGAAGTATACTGCGCAGTTGATGTTGGAATTTCCTTTGGCTTGATGCCAAGATTTGGAACTGAAGCTCAATTCTTCCTCACTAATCTTCCAGAGAAAGGAATGCTCCCTTTTCTGCAAAACTAGATTTGGAAGTGGTGTTGAAAACCCCTCACTGCAACACCCAGCAACACAGTATTATTCTGCTGCAGAAATAACGTTGTCTTGATGGAGGATGCTTGGCCTCAAGCCTAGATGTGAGGCATTTCAGAACATACTCCTTCAAGAGCTCCTTAATTAAGGAGGAGGAATTCCTAAACAGGAAATTCCTCTCTTTAGCTAAACAGCCAGATATTTTGAGCTGCCCAGGCAATCTCAAAATCGAATTATCTTCAACAACCTTTTCTTGTGGCCTTCCTCTTCATTTTATAACATTAGGGCTTATAAAACCCTAAACCACCTCCAATGAGTTAACCCTTTTCACATTAATGGTCTCCATCTAAAACTGCGCTGATCAATAAGGAGGTTCAATGCATCTAAACACTGATGTGATTTGGTCCTGTTGACCTAGTCAACCTTCTTCATTCCTTTTCACACCTAAGTGTATTTTATGTAAATGGCCCAGATTTTTCCATGTTCACATTGGGCATTTATTTATTTTTTTGATTATGAGTTTTATATTTCCTCCTTTACACTTTTATTCATGAGTTAAACAAACTGAAATTAAAATGCAATATTCCCATTAGCTGCAAAAATTGGGAATATTACTGTCTCCCCCGGAAAAATGTTGCTTTCCCTCAAGCAACTCTTATTGTAGATGCAAGCCATCTATTCCCCTCCAAATGGCATCCACATAAGGAAGGCTTCCTCCATTTTCTGCAATAGGTTATGTATGTTTGGTTCCAAAGTTGTCTTCCACAAATGTATGAGATGATTTCCAACTGTAAGGTTAGATGTATTCCTCTCATCATGAAGTACAAAATGACAATTACATGATGTCCAACACCATCATAAACACATTAGAGACATAAAATAAAGTAGCTCCTTCCATAAAGGAAAAGCTTCATCATGAAAGAACATTCCTCCATCCATGTTTTATGAACTTGATTAAGCATTGTTATGCTTTCATTCTTAGCCCTGTTGGCCTTGTTGGATCCAAACTCCATCATTCCAGTGTTATGAAAAAGAATAAGTGAAGGAACAACATGGGTGGAAAAAGATGTCAAACCATATTCCCCTAATAATAACCACCGGAGCAAGGCCCTTTGCTTCCATCCTCCATCTCCTCCATGTAATATGGGAAAACCAAGCTTTCCAAAAGATGATGTGCATGCCCTCCCTTGCTGCAATTTAATACATAGGGCATGAATCAGAAAATTATGAGTTATGGGGTGGTCACCATACTGATTTAAAAGAAACCAAATAAACAAGAGGTATTTCTGCCTTCTTTCCTCCTCATGTGCATCATGAAACCAAACCATACTAATGGACATATGATATGTCACATCAACCCAATACAAATTATTATCATCAATGCACATCATGAGATCAATATGCCAAATTTTACACAATGTAAAACACATAGACATAGGAGATGTCATGTGGTGGCCATACTTTCTCAAGTGAAACAAAATTATACATGCCTTCTCTTGCTGCAACATATCATTGAAATCCAAGGCATGATTTAGAAAATGATGAGCTATTGGGGAGTAACCATACTCACCCAAGATCAGCCTTAGCAACAAGGACTTTTGCAGCCCTCTTGCCTTATCAACATGTGGATCATGGAGCAATAACATAATGATGGACATGTGAAATGTCTCATCAACATAGTACAAGAAAGCTCCCTCATACCACATCACATGGGAGTCATTCCTCCTCCCAAGCCAAAGTTCATGCATGAAACATACCTCCAACAGAAATACATGTGGATAAATGAGACATATTTCAAACATGGGTGAATACATGGACATGAGATTTAACATGTGATGTCCAAACTCTCCTTTTAACAACCACATCAACCATGCTTCCTTTTCATATAATAATGATGCATAAAGCATGAGATGAAAGAATGAGAATATTTGGGTAGTGATCATGCTTAACCCAAAGCAACCAGCGTTGCCATGCCTCCTTATTCATTTCATGACCATTCTTCAAGGCATAGATCAGAGAAATAGGTGCCTTTGGAGAGTGATAGGAGTCTCCCAAGGGCAACCAGCGTAACCAAGCTTGCTGGCCCATATATGTCTACAAGTGATCATGTGATCTCTTGCTCATCATCCTCATCCAATCACTCCAATATGGAAGATGATTGATGTGCTGCATAATCATGGCATCTCCCTTTGTAGAATACCATCTCCTTTGAACAAATGAAGAACCTTTCATCTCATGAAATATTGAAATGCATCTTTGTTGAGATCTCTTAGTGAGACATTTCTTCCATATATGGCCTTCCAAAACCAGTGAGGCTTGGAATCTGTAGTAAGTAGAAGTCTCTCTTTGAGCTATAGCATGCTCATTGAGAGAGTGTCATCTAGAGAGGAGAAAATGCTTCTCATCTCAAGATGTCTACTCTTCATCTTCTTCTTCTCCATTGCCCCAAGGTTGAAGCTGCCTTTAGAGTGCTCCAAGAGAGATGAAGCCTCTTTGTCATAGTCACTAAGTGACAGCACTATAGATCCACAAAGTGGTGCATGTGCTAACTCAAAGAAATTTTCATTACTGATCTCAAAATTAGCCATTGAACATAGGATAGTACTAATCCCCTTTCTTTAGACCCTACATCTCAACCCAAGAGGTTGAATTCAACTCAACAATGATGCATAGCGGTAGTTTCCAATCTCCTCCTTGATTAGATCAAGGGTCCCCTACGCTTGGATCAACTGATATGTGGAAACCTCTTGACAAAACACAAGAGTTCCTTCATCTTGATCAATGATGCCTCCAACTGCTGGCAAGAATGATGGCCTCCTTTCTTCAAGAATACCAGTGCTAGTATCTTCCTTCTCCTCCTCATGCATCTCCTGATTCATGCATGGGTCTCCATATGTTAAGAGCTCAAGACTACCTTGCAAAGATGCAAGTGCCTCTCCTCTAGATACAAGCACCTTAGCAGTAGATGGTGAAAATGGATATCTCTTGCCCAAAGTGACAAGATTTACATTCTCCTTTGCTTTGTGATGATAGGAAGTGTATAGTTATAGGATTTTCTTTGCATCTCTTTTCTTCATTGTTATACCTCTCACCTTCATCAAAGAAAGTGGGCATAATGGATCTATGAGGAGATCTAGGATTCTCCGGTCTTCTTCTTTGCTGAAAGAAAGTGCTAGGGCTTCCTTCGTCTTCTTGAAACCTTATGCAGGTTTCACTGCATCTTGCTTCTTCTCGAAACCCTCTAGGAGTCTCGGTGCATCTTCTTTATCTCTTCTGATTTACCTCTTTGGAGAGGCTCTTATTAGATCTAAACACTGATGAGAGTAAACTCATCCTCTCCATCATTCTGATCTCTGTTTCTTCTCTTCTCTTCTCTTATACCGCTGTAAAGTTCCCTTTTCAAGAATATCAAAATTATATTCCAGAGATTGATTGCAAGGGAATTTACTGGATATGTCACCTTTGAAAAAAGGATGAGATCCAGAGGCTACCTGGCCATCTGCAGACTCTGTCTATAGAGCTTTAAATATTCCTCCTTTAGGGATTCAACACTTTGGCTTGAAGCCACAAAGCCAAAGATCTTGCTCTGATACCACTGTAATATTCCTATTTAGGAACAACTCATGACTCATGCACTGAAAAATGAATTTTCAGGAAAATATGCAATGGAACAGGAAAATGACTCTTGGATCCTTTATATCAGACAATAAAAAAACTAAAACCAATATTTGAGCTGAAACAAATAAGACTATGGGTTAAACAAATCTCCCACACCTAGTTATCTTCAAGAGAAGGCCCATTGAGGGGCTGCAACAAGGTAAAACGCTCTACTGAAAGTGCAGAGAGCTATCAATGCATAAAATGTGCTGGTAGACACTCAAAAACTTATTTCAAGTACAGCAGCAACTCAGATCTGAATTCAGGATCCAAAAAGTGGGGAAAATAAGTGATTTTGACCCTAAAATAGATGTATTCAGAAATATGCATAAACGTAAGGGAAATAGTGGGAGTTTATTTTATATTAGATCATGAGGGACCTATGCTCCAAATTTCAGCTCAAAAAAATCATTCTAGCTATGTTAAACAGTTCCTCCATCCCCGGATATGATTAAAAATGTTGATTTCCCATGACTTTGAGTATGCAGAAAATGGCTGAAGCATGAAAAGCATAATTTCTGAAGAAATTATACAAAATATGTTTGAAACATCAGAAATGAAATTTATTATAACATAGAATGAATAAAAATAGAGATTCAACTCCTTTTATACATAAAATAGATCACCCGGTAAGGGGATTTCATGAAAGAACACATACTCCTTCAAGAGCTCCTCAATGAAGGATGAGGAATTCCTAAACAGGAAATTCTTCTCTCTAGCTAAACAGCCGGAGATTTTGAGCTGCCCAAGAAATCTCAAAATCAAATTATCTTCAACAACCTTTTCTTGTGGCCTTTGTCTTCATTTTATAACATTAGGGCTTA